>SJYX01008375.1:206330-223572 GCA_006410675.1 Oreotragus oreotragus
GGAAACAGTGTCAGACTTTATTTTTGGTGGGGGGGGGGCTCCAAAATCACTGCAGATGGTGACTGCAGCCATGAAATTAAGATGCTTACTCCTTGGAAGGAAAGTTATGAGCGACCTAGATAGCATATTCAAAAGCAGAGACATTACTTTGCCAACAAAGGTCCGTCTAGTCAAGGCTATGGTTTTTCCAGTGGTCACGTGTGGATGTGAGTGTTGGAATGTGAAGAAAGCTGAGTGCCGAAGAATTGATGCTTTTGAACTGTGGTGTTGGAGAAGATTCTTGAGAGTCCCTTGGACTGCAAGGAGTTCCAACCAGTCCATTCTAAAGGAGATCATTCCTCGGTGTTCTTTGGAAGGAATGATTCTAAAGCTGAAACTCCAGGACTTTGGCCACTTCACGTGAAGAGCTGAATCATTGGAAAAGTCCCCTGGGAGGGATTGGGGGCAGGAGGAGAAGGGGACCACAGAGGATGAGATGGCTAGATGGCATCACCGACTCGATGGACATGAGTTTGAGTGAACTCTGGGAGTTTGTGATGGACAGGGAGGCCTGGCCTGCTGCAGTTCATGGGGTAGCAAAGAGTCGGACATGATTGAGCAACTCAACTGACCTGAACTGAACTGATTCCTTTTTCAGTGTGGTGAAGCAGAGTCAGGAGAAATCAACCCATTGTCAGTTCTCTTACTTACGATGGAAGGAACAGAGTAGAATTTGTTTGGAATGTTCTAGCTTGTTTTGGGGCTCCCGGATTGACTAGTGTGTCTCTCACCTGACCCAAAGATCAGAAGAGAAATGGAAATAAAGATTCCAGACTAGAAAGCAAAGGAACAGTGGTGAACACTGTAAAAACTGCAGGGAACTGCTGATCCACAGACCCCAGGGGAAAGCAGTGTGGACTGAGAAACGCAAATCGAAAATCTGAGATCCCAAAATAAAGCTGGGTCGAAACTCTTTGGGAAATCAAGACATTGCACCTGAGGACATAAAACAAAAATAAACAAATGGGACCTAATTAAACTTAAAAGCTTTTGCACAGCAAAGGAAACCATAAAACAAAAAGACCTATAGGATCAGAGAAAATATTAGCAAATGATGTAACTGACAAGAGATTATTCTCAAATTAAAATATACAAACAGCTCATACAACTCAATAGACAAACAAACAAGTAAAACAATCCAATCAAAAAATGGGCAGAACAGAGAAATGGCTGGCTTCAGAGGCTGAGTACAGCTGGAGGGGGTTATGGAGGTGGGAAGATTCTGCACTTCGGTGTAAATTTCACATGATCAGGGATCATTTCTCAGACTCAAGTTAGAAGTGAGAGTTCGGATAAGTGAGGTCCCCATTGCTGCTTTGGACACCTCAGAAGGGGAGAATGGATTTATTAGAGGTGAAGGAGAAGTTTGCTATGAGTCAAAGAAAATGATAAAAGGTCCATCAGTAGGGCTCCTGTTCCTTCTGCCAAATGCCAAGATCACTCTGAGAAAACTCCAAGGATCACTCTAGAGTAGAGTGACCACCAAGGAGTCAGGAGAGAAGGATCATGACTGGTATGAAACTCAAAAGTGGTGCAGTGCTCCCAGTGGTAGCAGCAGCACCAGGTCTCAGTGGGCTCCATCTCCAGTTTGGGCCCCAGCACGGGCTCCAGCAGCAGCTCTGGCTCATCCTCAGCATCCAGCCTCTCAGAAGTTCCAGCATATCCTGCATCTCCAGCTCCAGCAGCACCTCTGGCTCTCAGAGTCCTTCTCAGGGCAAATATGAAAACAGGTGGGGCTCTCCCTCCAAATTCAAACCTCCCAAAAGAGAAGAAAATGAAAAGAAAAGGCAGAAACCTTCCCCCAAACCACCAAAATGCACATCAGGAGGCTCATCATGAACGTGACCAAGGATCACATCATGCAGATACATTCCAACTCTGGGAAAATTAATGATTGACATGTCTGTGGAAAGGATGCACCCCCACCTGTCTAAGGACGACACATAAATGGAGTTTGAGAATCCAGATGAGGTGGAAAAGGCACTGAAGCACCTGGACGGAGGACAAATCGATGGTCAGGAGAGCACTGCCACCGCTATGGTGGTCCCCTGGCCTTGGCCAGCTCCACCAGCAATTCCAGCCAGTCCTCTCAGGAGAATGCTACTACCACCTCCCACGTGGCGCAGGTCACTCCCATGGAGGAGGAGAAGGTCGCTTTCCCCTGGCACAGAGCCTCTTTGCAAAGGCGAGCCTGCTCCCCCTGTGGCCCGCCAAAGGAGCCACTCCAGCTCCGACTCTTCCCTAGAAGCAGGGCCACTGAAGTCCTGCCCCTGTGACTCGTATCCCATCCAACACACTCTTGTCACTTTTCTAGCCAAAGGAGTACTGCCAGGAAAGAAACCCCTCACTTGGGGGCAGGCTTCGAAGGTGAGGCAACCAACTGAGATATCTCCTCCGTCAGCATGATTTGGGTTGCAGGCATGTTGTTGGTTTGGGGTTGTGCTTATAAGGATGACCTCTAGTTTTCTAGCTAGAAAGATTCCACACTTCTAGTTCCCGAGAGTCAGTTTAGCGGCAAAGTCAGCAGGGATGAACAGAGGGCTTCAAGTGGTGTTACAGCTCCAGGTGGGAGCTTGTTTTGCCACTCCACAGATGATCTGGGACCCCTCTGGTGGTCTGGTCAGGCCCTAACCTGCTGGCCTGCAGAGTCCTACAGGAAAGGGAATGCTTTTACACGACTGCCTTTCCTGTTAGCCTGGCCCTGTTTCCCTGCTTGAATCCTCTGATCTCTAGGGTCAAATACTGCCTGTTATCTGCCCAAATGATTCTTTTCACATGTACTCATGTGTACACACATGTGTGCACACAAACACACTTACATCTCCCTTTCTTTCTGAAATGGTGAGTAAGTTGAAAGCAAGCTTGATAGGTCATCACAAAACCCCCTGTGGTTTTGGTATTCATGGAGGTTGTGCAAGTTACCTTGGCAACATGTACATTCTTTTCTGGCTTTTCTTGTACAGTCAGTATTATTAATTTTCTGTTTTGAGTTTTTTAACTTTGCAGCATTTTAGATAATGCTGTGTTTCAATTTTGTTGTGTAGAATAAAATAATTGTGTTGAATAAACCTAGGATTAGAATGCAAAAAAAATGGGTAGAAGATCTAAATAGACATTTCTCCAAAGAATACATACAGATGGCCATATGGTACCTAAAAAATAGTCAACATTGCCAATTATTAGAGAAGTTCAAATCAAAACTACAATTAGGTATCATCTCATACCAGTCAGAATAGCCAACATAAAAAAAGTCTATAAATAATAAATGCTGAAGATGGTCTGGAAAAAAAAACAAACCACCACATTGTTTATGGGAATGTAAACTGGTAAAACCATGATGAATAGTATGGAAGATCCTTAATAAACTAAAAATAGTGCTACTATATGATCCCACAATCCCATTCCTAGGCATATATCTGGAGAAAGACATAATCTGAAAAGATACATCCAACCCAATGTTCATCGAAGTACTGTTTAAAATTGTCATGACACGGAAGCAACTTAAGTGTTCATCAACAGATGAATTGCAAAGTAGATGTGGCATGTATATTTTATATATATATACATATATAGAGAATATTATATATAATGTAATATTACTAAGTCATAAAAAAGAATAGAATAATGTGATTTGTAGCAAAATGGATGGACCTAGAGATTATCATAAATGAAGCAAGCCAGACAAAGGCAAACAGCAAATGATATCACTTATACGTGGAATCTAAAAAAATGACACAAATGAACTTATTTAGGAAACGGAAATAGATTCACAAACATAGAAAACAAACTTAAGGTTACCAAAGGGAAAAGGGTGGGAGAGGTGGTATTCACTGACCCAGACAGGATGCATATCCAGAAAAGACCCAAGAAAGCCTTAAGGATATTCACCTTGGGTTAAA
Organism: Oreotragus oreotragus; assembly: GCA_006410675.1. Lineage (NCBI taxonomy): Eukaryota > Metazoa > Chordata > Mammalia > Artiodactyla > Bovidae > Oreotragus > Oreotragus oreotragus. Next base: position 210,269 of record SJYX01008375.1, read on the forward strand.
CTCAAGTTTAACGGGTTCACTAACTAGTAAGAGGGAGAAGGCAGTGGCAACCCACTCCAGTAATCTTGCCTGGAAAATCCCATGGATGGAGGAGCCTGGTAGGCTGCAGTCCATGGGGTCGTGGAGATTCGGACATGACTGAGCGACTTCACTTTCACTTTTCACTTTCATGCATTGGAGAAGGAAATGGTAACCCACTCCATTGTTCTTGCCTGGAGAATTCCAGGAATGGGGAAGCCTGGTGGGCTGCTGTCTATGGGGTCGCACAGAGTTGGACACGACTGAAGTGACTTAGCAGCAGCAGCAGCAACTAGTAAGAGATTTCCACGCAAGTCTGCAAAGACTGGAACATGTGACTATTTTACAAATGTCATATTTTCAACAAGGCATACAAATGAAATGGGGAAACAAGGCTCATTCAAAGGACAAAAAATAAATACCCAGAAACTTTCCCCAAAGAAACATTCATATCAGCTTTTTTGGACACAAGTTTTAAAACAACACTTTTAAAATTTGCTCAAAGATATGAAGGAAAATATAGACAAAGAAGTAAAGGAAATAAGGAAAACAATCCATGAATAAAATATCAATGAAGGCATAGAAATAATCAAAGAAACAGAATTGGGGAAGGGGGCAGAGAAATAAAACAACCAAACTGAAAATTTTACTGTGCAGTGCTTAGTCATTCAGTCGTGTCGACTCTTTGTAAGCCTATGGACTATAGCCTGCCAGGCTCCTCTTTGCATGGGGAATCCCCAGGCAAGAATACTGGAATGCATTGCCAGTCCCTTCTCCAGGAAATCTTCCCACCCCAGGGTCTGACCTCAGGTCTCCTGCATTGCAGGTGGATTCTTTACCATCTGAAGCCAGCAGGAAAGCCCAAAAAGTTCATGAGAAGGGTTCAAAAATAGACCTTTAAAAAAGAAAGCATAACCAGCAAAATTTAAAGATGTCATTTGAAATAATTGAGCCTGAGGAACAAAATGAAAAGAGAATGAAGATAAGTGAACAGAGACTAAAAAAGTCCCATAAAATGTTCTAATATATTCATTACGGAATTCCCAGAAAAAGAAGAGAGAAAGGAGCAGAATGGTTATTTGAAGAAAACTTGTCTGAACTCTCAAATTTGAGGAAATATATGAATTTGCAAATCAAAGAAGCTCTATGAATGCCAAGGAAGATAAACAAAATGAGACTCATATTGAAAGATAGAATAAAAAAACTGTCAAAAGTCCCAAACGAGGTGAAAAATTTGAAAGCCAAAAGAGAAAGTGAGTCATCACATACAAAGGATTTTCAATAAGACAACCAGCAAATGCATCAGCAGAAACTTTACAATCGAGAAGGCAGTGGGATGATATATTTAAAATGCTGAAATTAAAAAAAAAGGTGTCCACTGAGAATTTTATATTTAGTAAAACTACCTTTGATAGTCAATTTTATATGACAGTTTAGGCCATGGTACTCAGATGTTTGGTCACACACTATTCCAGATGTTTCTGTGAAGGTAAATTTTGGACAATATTAACACTTAACCAGTAGACCTTGAGTAAGGATATTCTATAATAAAATAAAGACATGAAAGACATTATATAATAAAATAAAGATGTTATATAACAAAATAAAGGCATTACATAAAAGAGGGTGAGTTAACCAACAAAACATAATTATTATGAACACACATATGTCAGACTTCAGATGCACAAAATATATGATGCAAACATTTACAGAATTGAAAGCAGACATAAACATCTCTGCAATAAATGGTAGGAGACTTCAGTGCCTCACTTTCAATACAGGATAGAACAACAGAGGGATCAAAAAGTAAACAGAAGATTCCAACAAAACTATAAATCAATTGGACCTAAATGCAAAACACTCGGTCAACCACAGCAGAATATACATTTTTCTCAAGTGTATATGGGACATAATCCAGGATACACAATATGTTAGGCCATAAGACAAGTTTTAAAAAATGTTAAAATACTGAAATCATACCAAATGTATTTTGAAATCATAAGGAAATGAAAAAATCAACAGCATAAGGAAAAATGGAAAATTCATAAATCTGTGAAAGTTAAATGGCATACTCTTAAAGAGCCAATAAGTCAGAGAAGAAATCACAATGGAAAGTATAAAATATCTTGAGGCAAATAAAAATGCATGCACAGTATACTGAAACTTATGGGATGTAGCAAAATTAGTGCCAAGAAGCAAGAATAAAGCATAAAGTGATCACATTACAGAAAGAGAAAGACTGGACGTAAACAAACTATATAGCTTATGGAATTAGAAAAATAAGAATGAACTAAACTCAAAGCTGGCAGAAAAAAAGAAATAATAAATACTAGCATAGAAATAACAAAAGAGAATTATAAAAACAACAGAAAGAACACAGAAAACAGGATTTGCTTCTTCAAAAAGTAAGCAAAGTTGGCAAAACTTTATCTAGAAAGACTAAGAGAAAAACAGATAAGGATCAAATAGCTAAAATCAAAAATCAAAGGGGACTAATCAATATTATAAAAATAAAAAATATGAGTACTATAAATAGTTATATTCAAATAAATTGGAAAACTTAGAAGAAATGGTCAAATTTCTAAAAATATGCACCTACAAACAATGAATCATGAAAAAACAGAAATTCTAAATGGATTTATAATTCACAAGGAGACTGAATAATAATCAAAGACGTCCCAACATTTTCCCAGAGAAAGCTGAAGACCAGATGGCTCCCTTAGTGAAGAAGAATGAACAATAATACTTCTCAAATTCTTCCAAAAAATTGAAGAAGAAGGATTATATCCTAACTCCTATGAGGTTGTTAGCTTGATACCAAAGCCAGACAAAGAAACTATAAATAATGAAAATGAATATACTTTATGAATATTGATATAAAAATCCTCAACAAAATTCAATTAAACAGCATATTTAAAATATTACATACTGAGACCAAGTGGGAATTATTTTTGAAATCCAAAAAATGGTACAATATATGAAAATCAATGTAATATACATTAACAGAATGAATTAAAAAAACACAATTATCTCAATCAATGCAGGATAAAAAATGGCAAGATTCAACAAATTTTGATGATAAAAAATGCCCAACAAACAGGGAACAGAAGGAAACTACCTTGCTTACTAAGTGGCTCAGTGATAAATCTGTCTGTCAGTGCAGGAGATACACAAGATTTGGGTTCTACTCGTGGGCTGGGAATATCCCCTGGAGGAGAAAACCCACTCTAGTATTCTTGCCTGAAAAATCCCACAGACAGAGAAGCCTGGTGGGCTACAGCCCATGGGGTCACACAGTGGCAGACATCACTGAGAACAGAAGTATGCACACACCTCAACATAAGTTAGTATAGGAAAAAAACATTACTTTGCTGACAAAGGTCCATCTAGTCAAGGCTATGGTTTTTCCAATAGTCATGTATGGATGTGAGAGTTGGACTATAAAGAAAGCTGAGTGCCGAAGAATTTATGCTTTTGAATTGTGGTGTTGGAGAAGACTCTTGCGAGTCCTTTGGACTGCAAGATCAAACCAATCAATCCTAAAGGAAATCAGTCCTGAATATTCATCAGAAGGACTGATGCTGAAGCTGAAGCTTTAATACTTAGGCCACCTGATGTGAAGAACTAACTCACTGGAAAAGACCCTCATGCTGGGAAAGACTAAAGGTGAAGGGAACGGCAGAGGATGAGATGGTTGGATGATATCACCAACTTGATGGACATGAGTTTGAGCAAGCTCTGGGAGTTGGTGATGAACAGGGAAGCCCGGTGTGCTGCAGTCCATGGAGTCGCAAAGAGTTGGACATGACTGAGCAACTGAACTGAACTGAGGGTAACAACAAGGTCTTCCCTGTTGGCTCAGTGGTAAAGAATCCACCTGTCAATGCAGGAGATGCAGGTTTGATCCCTGGTTTGGGAAGATCAGCTGAAGAAGGAAATAGCCACGTACTCCAGTATTCTTGCCTGAAAAATCTCATGGACAGCGGAGCCTGGTGGGCTACAGTCTATGGGGTCACAGTCAGACATGACTGAGCATGCATGTATGCACAAACCTCAACATAAATTACATCATATGGGAAAATATAAGGGCTTCCCTGGCGGCTCAGTGGTAAAGAATCCACCTGCCAATGCAAGAGAAGCGATTTGACTCCTGGATTGGAAGATCCCCTGGAGAAGGAAAAATCTACCCACCCCAGTATTCTTGCCTGGGAAATCCTATGGCCAAATGATCCTGATGTGCTACAGTCCACTGAGTCAAAAAAGAGCCAGACAAAACTTAGCAAATGAAAATAACAAGAAAATAACACACTTAACATCACATTCAATGTAAAATACTGAAAAAAATTTCCTTTAAGATCATAAATAAAATAAGGATGCCTACTTTTGTCTCTTGTATTTAATATAGTACTGTAAGTCCTAGCCAGAGCATTTAGGCAAGGAAATGAATGAAAAGACATGCAAATTAGGTGGAAATAAAATTCTCTCAATGCGGGAGACCTGGGTTCTATCCCTGGGTCAGGAAGATCCCCTGGAGAAGGAAATGGCAACCCACTCCAGTATTCTTGCCTGGAGAATCCCATGGACAGAGGAGCCTGGTGGGCTACAGTCCACGGGGTCCCAAAAAGTCAGACACGACTGAGCGACTTCACCTTCATAGAGGACATGATCTTATATTTAGAAAAAATCTTGAAGATTTTAAATACACACACACACTCTGACATGCCCCCAATCCTGTCAGAATTAATAGACAAATTCAGCAAAATTACAGGATACAAGCCAATGCACAACTATCTTTTGTTTTTCTATACATTCGCAAAGAATCCAAAAAGGAAATTAAGAAAACAATTCCATTTATAATAGTATCAAGAAGACTACCATATACAGAATAAACTTAACCAAAGAGGTGCGGAAACTGTACATTGAAACCTTAATGTATTGCTGAAAGAAATTAAAGATGACACAAGTAAGTGGAAAGACATCCTGTGTTTATGAACTTGAAGACTTAATATTGTTAGGCTACTATTCAAAGTAATCTACAAATTCAATGCAATCCATATAAAAATCCACTTGCTCTCACACATAAGCCCCCATTTTAAAACTTACTGCAAAGCTTTGGTAATCAAAACAGCATGGCTCTGATATAAAGACAGACACACAAATCAAGAGGAACAGAATAAGAGCCCAGATGTAAACCCCTGCAGGTATGGTCAAATGACTTTCAACATGGGTATCAAAACCATTCAAGGGGAAAGGACAATCTTTCAACAAAATGTTGGGAAAAATGCATTCCATATGCAAAAAAGTGAAACTGGACCCTTACTTTTCATGCAAAATTAACCCCAAATGGATCAACAGTCTAAATATAAGGACTAAAACTATAAAACTCTTGGAGGAAGACACAGGGCAAAAAAGTTCATGACAGGATTTTGAATGATTTCTTTGTTATAACACCAAAAGCACATACAACACACACAAAAACAAATAGCCCAGGGAGAGGATATATGTATATGTACAGCTAATTCACACTGTTGTACGGCAGAAACTAACATAACATTGCAAAATAATTATACTCCAAAAAAACCTAAATACCTCAACTTCATTAAAATTTTGTGCATCAAAAGTAGGCAATCCACAGAATGGGGGAAAATATTTGCATATCACATTACCGAAAAGGGATTGATATTTAGAATATATATATATAAATCATACAACTCAAGAACAAATATCAAACAAACCAATGAGGAAATGGGCAAACGATGTGAATAGATATTTTTCCAAAGATGATACACAAATAATAAATAAACACAACAAAAATGCTCAACATCACTAATGATTATGGAAATGCAAATCAAAACCACAATGAGATATGATCTCACAACCACTAGGATGGCAGTAACAACAACAGGAACAGAAAATAACATCTGTTGGTCAGTATGTGGAAAAATTGGAATTCTTTTGCACTAATATTGAGAATGTAGAATGGTATAATCATTGTGGAAAAAAGTATGGTAGTTCCTCAAAAAAAAAGTAAAATTATATCATCCAGAAATTTTACTTCTGGTTATACACACAAAACAACTGAAAACAGGGTCTCAAAGAGATATCTGTACATCCACGTTCATAGTAGCATTATTTACAACAGCTAAAAGGTGAAAGCAACCCAAGTGCCAAGTGAGAAATGAATGGATAAAAACATGGTACCTAGTTATAATAGAACATTATTCAATCTTAAAAGGAAAACAATTTTGTTACAACATGGGTATGCTTAATGTACAGTTAAGATGGTTACCATGGTATGTTCTGTGCTATATTTAATATATATATTACCTTAAATAAGACAAGAGAAATACTGACAAATGAGGGATATACATTTCCAGATTGAAAAGTCACAATAAATTTAATCAAAAGAAAATCTCCACTAGCAAACAAATATCTGAGCTGAATCACTGTGAAACTGCAGAATACTTGGTACAGAGTTAAACTGTTAAATGTTTCTAGTCAGAAGACAAAAACAACACACAAAAGTTCACACACATCAGAATGAGAATTGCATGGCAATGGACTTCTCAAAGGTAACACTGGAAGCTAGAAGACAATGAAGCAATTCTGAGAAAACTATGAAGATTCTGAACACTTAAATTATCAATTAAATATATATGTAGCATAAAAATATTTTAGGCTTTGAAGTTTTTTAAAATTACTTCTAATGTATAAACTAGTAAGAAAGTATTGTATTAATATAAGAAAATAAACCAAGAAAAAAGATATAGAAACCTGTAAACAGGTCATAACACAGTATATGAGACAAATGAATTCTCAGAATCAGAGTACTGAATGAATGCACCAAGATGAAGTGATGTACCAAGATGACAGCTGTTAAAAACAAGTTTAGAAAGCAAGTAGTCCTGATTAAATTAGAAAATTAAGGTCTCAAGCAGAAGTATATTGAAAAAATATATATGCATGGATGTGCTTGGTGAGAGCTGACTCTTATGAGGTTTCCAAACAAGTTTTTAAATAAAGTATAAGAAGGCAAACATAGCCTAGTATATCGTGTGACTCACGATATACTAGTTATTTATATAGCCATAATGATTAAAATGTTAATTATTAATTAATCCACAAATAGTGATAATATAATTCTATTGGGAGAAAAGGGGAGGGGATATGTTAAGAATGTGTATTAGGGAGGATTTATAAATAATTAAATCTCCATCTTTCACAATAGAAATTACATACAAAATTTAAAATTAAAAAAATAAATTTTAACAGAATAAATATATAACTTGGAAATATGAAAGTGAGTAACAGAACAGTCATCAAAAATTATTAAAAGATTATTGCTCTGGGGAAGCAACAAAAGTAAGTAGGAGGGTATGGAGCATGGGACTACTAAATGTCCTTCGTTTCATTTTGGCTTGTAAACCTAGGATTTAAATAATTGAATTAAAATAACATTACTTTTAAATAAAAGATGCAGAGCTTTAGGAAATATATAAAGTACATGAAATTAATAGAGTAGTGATGAAATAACAAACAAAGCTGCTGACAAATAAGAATATAGTAGAGTTTGATGAGTTCACGTACACAGAAGACAAATAATCAGTAAGGATAAAGACACCACCATGAAATTTTAAAAAGAAAAATAATCAAATATTTAAGAATTAAAAGGATGGAGGGAGGGCAAAATGGGGAGATGTGTTTAGATATTATACATATCCAATTATACAAGATGGAAAAGTCGGAAGGACCCGCTGTGCCGATAGCTAAATGTATTGTAAACTTAAAAAATCTGTTAAGAGGGTAAGCCTAACGCTAAGTGGTCTTATCATAATGCTTTTTAAAGGGTTTAAGAGAAAATTGGAAATGGTCAAACAGGAGAAGGCAAGAGTGAACGTTGACATTTTAGGAATCAGCGAACTAAAATGGACTGGAATGGGTGAATTTAACTCAGATGACCATTATATCTACTACTTTAGGCAAGAATCCCAGAAGAAATGGAGTAGCCATCATAGTCAACAAGAATCCAAAATGAGATACTTGGATGCAATCTCAAAAATGACAGAATGATCTCTGTTCGTTTCCAAGGCAAACCATTCAGTATCACAGTAATCCAAGTTTATGTCCTGATCAGTAACACTGAAGAAGCTTAAGATGAGAAGTTCTATGAATACCTACAAGACCTTTCAGAGCTAACACACAGAGATGTCCTTTTCATTACAAGGGACTGGGATGCAAAAGTAGGAAGTCAAGAAACACCTGGAGTAACAGGAAAATTTGGCCTTGAAGTATAGAATGAAGCAGGGAAAGGCTAATAGAATTTTGCCAAGAGAACATACTGGTCATAGCACACACACTCTTCCAACAACACAAGAGAAGACTCTACACATGGACATCACCAGATGGTCAATACTGAAATCAGACTGATTATGTTCCTTGCAGCCAAAGATGGAGAAGCTCCATACAGTCAGCAAAAACAAGACTGGGAGCTGACTGTGGCTCAGATCATGAATTCCTTATGGCCAAATTCAGACTTAAATTGAAGAAAGTAGGGAAAACCACTAGACCATTCAGGTATGGCCTAATTCAAATCCTTTACGATTATACAGTGGAAGTGAGAAAGAAATTTAAGGGACTAGATCCGATAGTAGACACAGTAACTGATGAACTATGAATACAGGTTTGTGACATTCAACAGGAGACAAGGATCATGACCATCCCCAAGAAATAGAAATGCAAAAAAGCAAAATGGCTGTATGAGGAGGCATTACAAATAGCTATGAAAGGAAGACAAGCAAAAAGCAAAGGAGAAAAGGAAAGATATAAGCATCTGAATACAGAGTTCCAAAGAATAGCAAGGAGAGATAAGAAAGCCTTCCTCAGTGATCAGTGCAAACAAATAGAGGAAAACAATAGAATGGGAAAGACTAGAGATCTCTTCAAGAAAATTAGAGATACCAAGGGAACATTTCATGCAAAGATCGGCTCAATCAAGGACAGAAATAGTATGGACCTAACAGAAGCAGAAGATTTCAAGAAGAGGTGGCAAGAATACACAGAACTGTACAAAAAAAGATCCCCACGACCAATATAATCATGATGGTGTGATCACTCACCTAGAGCCAGATATCCTGGAATGTGAAGTCAAGTGGGCCTTAGAAAGCATCAGTATGAACAAAGCTAGTGGAGGTGATGGAATTCCAGTTACGCTATTTCAAATCCTAAAAGATGATTCTGTGAAAGTGCTTCACTCAATATGCCAGCAAATTTGGAAAACTCAGCAGTGGCCACAGGACTGGAAAAGCTCAGCTTTCATTCCAATTGTAATGACAGGCAATGCCAAAGAATGCTCAAACTACTGCACAACTGCACTCATCTCACACGCTAGTAAAGTAATGCTCAAAAATTCTTCAAGCCAGGCTTCAACAATACGTGAACTGTGAACTTCCAGATGCTCAGGCTGCTTTTAGAAAGGCAGAGGAACCAGAGATCAAATTGCCAACATGTGCTGGATCATCAAAAAAGCAAGAGAGTTCCAGAAAAAGATCTATTCCTGTCTTAAAGACTATGCCAAAGCCTTTGACTGTGTGGACCACCACAGACTGCGGAAAATTCTGAAAGAGATGGGAATATCAGATAACCTGAACTGTCTCTTGAAATCTGTATGCAGGTCAGGAATCAACAGTTAGAGGTGGACATGGAACAACAGACTGGTTCCAAATAGGAAAAGGAGTACGTCAAGGCTATATATTGTCTCCCTGCTTATTTAACTTACATACAGAATACATTATGAGAAATGCTGGGCTGGATAAAGCACAAGCTGGAATTAATACTGCTGGAAGAAATATCAATCACCTCAGATATGCAGATGACACTACCCTTATGGCAAAAAGTGAAGAGGAACTAAAAAGCCTCTTGATGAAAGTGAAATTGGAGAGTGAAAAGGTTGGCTTAAAGCTCAGCTTTCAGAAAACTAAGATTATGGCATCCAGTCCAATCACTTCATGGCAAAAAATTGGGGAAACAGTGGAAACAGAGGCAGACTTTATTTGGGGGGCTCCAAATTCACTGCAGATGGTAACTGCAGCCATGAAATTAAAGACACTTACTCCTTGACAGGAAAGTATGACCAATCTAGACAGCATATTAAAAAGCAGAGACATTACTTTGTCAACAAAGGTCCATCTAGTCAAGCCTATGGTTTTCCAGTAGTCATGTGTGGATGTGAGAGCTGGACTATAAAGGAAGCTGAGCACCAAAGATTTGATGCTTTTGAACTGTGGTGTTGGTGAAGACTCTTGTGAGTCCTTTGGACTGCAAGGAGATCTAATCAGTCCATCCTAAACGAGATCAACCCTGAGTGTTCACTAGAAGAACTGATGTTGAAGCTGAAGCTCCAATATTTGGCCACTGATGAGAAGAGCTGACTCTTTTGAAAAGAGCCTGATGCTGGGAAAGATTTAAGGCAGGAGGAGAAGGGGAGGACAGAGGATGTGATGGTTGGACGTCATCACTGACTCAATTGACATGTTTGAAAAAACCCTGGGGGATTGGTGATGGACATGGAGGTCTGGCATGCTGCAGTCCATGGGGTCGCAAAGAGTCAAACACAACTGAGTGAATGAACTGAACTGAACTGAACTGAAGAGAAGCTTTGAGAAAAATTATAAGACCTTCTAATTTGGACTGCAAGGAGATCCAACAAGTCCATTCTGAAGGAGATCAGCCCTGGGATTTCTTTGGAAGGAATGATGCTAAAGCTGAAACTCCAGTACTTTGGCCACCTCTTGCAAAGAGTTGACTCATTGGAAAAGACTCTGATGCTGGGAGGGATTGGGGGCAGGAGGAAAAGGGGACGACAGAGGATAAGATGGCTGGATGGCATCACCGACTCAATGGATGTGAGTTTCAGTGAACTCCAGGAGTTGGTGATGGACAGGGAGGCCTGGCGTGCTGTGATTCATGGGGTCGCAAAGAGTCGGACACGACTGAGCAACTGAACTAAACTGAATTATTTTACAGAACTGGTTTTATCAGTCTTCTATGAAAGACAGAGATAAAGAAAGTAATGTCATCTGCTTAGAATACAGCATTTTATCAGACAAAATTCTATAAAAGCAAAATAANGACAGGGAGGCCTGGCGTGCTGTGATTCATGGGGTCGCAAAGAGTCGGACACGACTGAGCAACTGAACTAAACTGAATTATTTTACAGAACTGGTTTTATCAGTCTTCTATGAAAGACAGAGATAAAGAAAGTAATGTCATCTGCTTAGAATACAGCATTTTATCAGACAAAATTCTATAAAAGCAAAATAAAAACAAGTGCACATATGGTGGTGGCGGTAGGGGTAAAGAACTCACTTGCCAATGCAGGAGACATAAGAGATGAGAGTTCGATCTCTGCGTTGGGCAGACCCACTAGATGATGGCATGGCAACCCAGTATTCTTGTCTGGAGAAACCAATGGACAGAGAAGCCTGGTGGGCTACAGTCCATACGGTTGCAAAGAGTCAGACATGACTGAGGCGACTTAGCGTGCATGCATAGATATGATGACCAAAATGTTATTAAAAGTTTTTGTGTAATAAGAAACAATTATCTTCAAAGTCTGAAAGACATTTTATATTTACTATATAATCATTTTTATGATTTATTTATATATATAATCATTTTTATTTTATATATTATAATCATTTTTAATTTAAATGATTATATTAATCTGATAATTGACAGATTTCCTGAAGGATGTACCATGCTGACACAGTTATACAGTAACAAAAAAATTCAATATGGTTCTTGCTAATATGTGTGTCTGTGTGTTTTCAGTTGCTCAGTGTGTCCGACTCTGCAACTCCATGGATTGTAGTCTGCTAGGCTCCTCTTCCATGGGATTTTCCCAGCAACAATACTGGAGTGGGTTGCCATGCCCTCCTTCAGGAGAACTTCCTGATGCAGAGATCATATCTACATCTCCTGCGTCTCCTGCATTGTAGGTAGATTCTTTACTGCTTATCCACTGAGGGAGCCCTTCTTGATAATACTTATTTCTAATTCCCAACTTCTAGTCAAAATCAGGGCTTTCATATTCATGAAACAACTTTCTGAATATATATATTTATAAAATATTAAATGAGATATAGATATTTTATCTAGAAGTCTCAACATATATTTCATGGAGTCATATTCAAATTAACATGCCCAATGTTTAACAAATATAATTACTCTTCATCAAAATATGTTCATTAAATATAATTTTAAAATTCATATAACTAACCTTTTTGAATGAGATATCTTGGTTTTCTTGTTTTTAATTCATATAAAATAGAAGAAACATGTTTTCTCTGTTCAGTAGACTATTTTAAATCAACAGGAGAATATACACTCTGTGGAAACAAAATAAAAGCAATGACAACAATGATAATATCTCATATATGTTTTAGAGTTCTCAAAGAACTCTCACATGTATTATAATACATTATCATGATTGACTTTTATTTTAAAAAACAACATCAAAACCTCTGTGAGGTAGGCAGAGTTTAGAAAAGATGAAAAGAGTTCCATTATGTATGATTCTGATAAACAGCCCTCCTATTAAGAGCTGATGATATACTTAAGACAATGTTCTAACAGAGATTGAGGGGAAGGGAAAGGGGATGCGTCAGGAGGGTGACATGACAAAGGAATAAACAAAAGAAGCAAGAAGATTTCCTTCAGAGAGCCTGAAGGAAGATTCTAAGAAAGAAGGGACAAAATTATTTCACAGAACACTAAAAGACAGTAAAACAGGAAGAAATAACTGGGACCAGAATTATCACAAGCCTTAAAAGTATGCGTGGAAAGGATAATAAGTAGCATACTGATAAGGAGCTCTGTGGAGAGCAGAGGCTCTCTCAGATGTAAACCATACAATCCCTGTAAACTGGTTGGGAATGATTTAATAATTGATACTGTGTTATGTCTTTCTTCACAGTCCATTCAGGACTGGTACAGATAACTACTTGAGCATCAAATATCATATCTATATTTCAGTCAGCAAGATGGAGCAAAGGATAAAATGAAAAAAGGGCACAGGCCATGTTGTCTTAAGGAACTTTCCCAGAGGCCCTTCCAGTAACTTCTGTTCACATCTCTTTGACTTCCCACAACTGAAACTGAGAGGGCAAGAAATGCAGCCTTTGTGCTGTGGACTTTCCTTCCTGGAGTAAAATGGTGGGTCTGTTACCAAAACAGAAGAGAAGGACAGACGTTCGTAGGCAACTAACACACTGCTACAAAAAAAAAAA
>SJYX01008376.1:0-23098 GCA_006410675.1 Oreotragus oreotragus
ACCTTGTGTCTTTTGACTAGGGCTGGCAAAGACTTATATGTTCAAAATTGCTGCTTCTTACAAGAAATATAAAAGATCATCAGTTTTCTTTTCCTGAAAAGGGCGCCCTAAGCTATCACATTTGTATCCCAATAACCTCAATGTGTAATCTAACCTGTCACTATTTTGCATCCTCAGATGAAATGCTTTATCATCTTACTCCATCATTCAGTAGAACAATGCAAGGCAAAACAGACTATTCCATGGTGGAAGATATGAATCATATTTCAGAGAAGAGGGAGTGCCTAAAAATGAAGTATAGTTTTTCTTCCCCTTGCAGAGGTGATGAATCTCTTCTACCCTTCTTTTTTTCTTATAAAAGAACAGATTCAGTTGTTTTCACATAGATCCCAAATCACATCAAGCTGGAAATTTACTTTGTCAAAAATGGTTGGACCAGATTTTCACAAATAAAGGAAATAAAACCATCTCAACAGTCATCTACTTCAAGGAGTTTCCCCTAATTATCATTATCCCAGTTGATTTAAACCTTTGTTTGCATCCTGTAGCATCTTATATGCAACTTGAATGCATTATCAGACTCATTTTTATTCTTTCCTTTTGAATGTGTCTACCTTAGATCTCATTTTAAAGAATAAGCTTATGTGGAGCAGGCATTCTCTTTTTATGTTTTGCATTTTCTATAGTGTCTAGAAAATGGCTCTATACACTATAGGTGCTTAATAGAAATGTTCATCAATGTCCTTGGGTAGTCTCTATATTGGCAAAGGGTGTTTGAAAAACTAGCATCCATTAAAAAATGTGGAAGCTATTTCTCCTTGGTAGAAACATTATATAGGAGTTCTGTGACTTGTACACTTGGCATCTTGTTTATTGTGTAAATCATAGGTTGGCATGGGTCGGTCAATACCTGGAGATAAGAATTCCTTCTTAAAATTAATTAATTAATTAGGCTGCATCAGGCCTCAGTCGTGGCACACAGGATGTTTGCTGCATCATATAGGGTCTTTTGATGTGGCATGTGGGCTCAGTAATTGTGGGTTTGTAGGGGTTCAGTAGTAGTGGCATGTGGGCTTAGTTGCTCTGCAGCATGTGGGATCTTAGTTCCACAACCAGGGATAGAACTCTCATCCCCTGTATTGCAAGACCGATTCTTTTACCACTGAGCCACCAGGAAAGTCCAAAGAATTCCTTTTTAAATAACTTTAAAAATACATCAAAAAGACTTCAAACCTTAGGGATATTGTAGTATCTTAAAAGAATCATTGATGCTTTTGAACTGTGGTGTTGGAGAAGACTCTTGAGAGTCCCTTGGACTGCAAGGAGATCCAACCAGTCCATCCTAAAGGAGATTAGTCCTGAATATTCATTGGAAGGACTGATGTTAAAGCTGAAACTCCAATACTTTGGCCACCTAATGTGAAGAGCTGATTCATTTGAAAAGACCTTGATGCTGGGAAAGATTAAGGGCAGGAGGAGAAGGGGATGACAGAGGATGAGATGGTTGGATGGCATCACTGACTCGATGAACATGAGTTTGGGTGAGCTCCGGGAGTTGGTGATGGACAGGGAGGCCTGGCATGCTGTGGTCCATGGGGTTGCAAAGAGTCGAACATGACTGAGCGACTGAACTGAACTGAAGTGAAAAGAATCATATGCAAAATGTGGAAAATAATCTCTAACTGAAGAGGTTATGATCAACCTAGCACCAGATTTTTAAAAATAATTAGCATATGATCTGCTGATGTAAATGATGGGCTATAACAATTATTTTGGCTGATTATGGTTGGTGGTGGTGGTAAAGGACGTGCCTGCCAATACAGGAGATGTAAGAGACGCAGGTTCAATCCCTGGGTCAGAAAGATCCCTTAGAGGAGGGCATGGCAACCCACTCTAGTATTCTTGCTCGGAGAATCCCATGGACAGAAGGCTACAGTTCATGGGATCGCACAGAGTTGGACACGACTGAAGTGATTTAGCAGTAGCAGCATGGTTGGTGGTACAGAACAGAGGGGGATATAGAAATATACAGCTGCTATGGAAGCCCGGGAATTAAAGTAATTTTGGAAGATACAGTCAGTTTCTGTTAACCTGTGTATAAGTAACTCACACTCCATGACATTTTAAATTTCATCATTACCTGTCCTCACCATTTCCCTCTATCAATTTTGTAGTCTTTTGAAACTTCCAGTTAGATAAGTGTCTAGATTCAGCAAAATATAACCAGCAAGGTGAATTTCTGGAGAAAATAACTGCATGCAATGGAAAACAAAACATGTAGCTATAATATAATAGATTCCAGGTCGTGGGTGGATGGGCTTCTGTTGCTCATAGGGAATACCCTAGGCATTGTGAAACTTCCTTTTTCACAACACAGGTTATTGAACAACCACATTTGCATCAGTCTGTAGCACTGGACTGGATGAAGTAATTGGTAATTTTTTTTTCTGGCTGAACCTCAGGGCATGAACAATCTTAGCTGCTCGACCAGGGATGGAACCCATGCCCCCTGCAGTGGAAGAGCAGAGTCTTAACCATTGGACCAACAGAGACGTCCACTGATTGGTAATTCTTTGTGAAGAATTTTGAATGCCATTCACTCTGACTGTAGGTATTGGCCAGACAGAATTTAGACCCCATGAGACAATTTATACTTGCAATCTATCATCACCTGCTAGATAGCATGTAGAAAATAGGTCTTCAGAATGAATGCAGCCATACTGATAGATTGAAAATTGCTGAATGTGTGTGTTGGTGACTTCTCTGTCCTCCCTTATGGAATACACTCAAAGTAAAGGGAAAGATAACTCCATGAGGATTAGATGTGGAATAAGTGAGGTGAGAGATACTGACTGTAGCCCCTTCCCAATACCTTTATCAATTTTTTCTAAAGTGCAGTTTTAACGGAATGTCCTCAAATTGTGGACGTTATGCGACTAAAAATTGGTTAAGAGCTAGACAACTGAGCGGAGAAGGCAATGGCACCCCACTCCAGTACTCTTGCCTGGAAAATCCCATGGACAGAAGAGCTTGGAAGGCTGCAGTCCATGGGGTCGCTGAGGGTTGGACACGACTGAGCGACTTCACTTTCACTTTTCACTCATGCATTGGAGAAGGAAATGCAACCCACTCCAGCGTTCTTGCCTGGAGGATCCCAGGGATGGGAGAGCCTGGTGGGCTGCTGAAGTGACTTAGCAGTAGCAGACTACTGAGAGTAGTGCCTTCTTGGACTCATTTTTTTCTGGGCATCTGGCATCTTGTCATGTATTTGTCTTTTCTCCTTACAGGCACTTTCAGTACTAGGAGTGTGGCTTCCTTATTATTTCTATTCCCAAGAGGCCATGCAGAGTAGTACGCACCTACTACATACTTGATCAATGTTGTTTGCATGAATGAAAATCTATGTTTTCTTCATGCACATCACTGTCTATTTCATTTCCTTTTCTTAAAGGAAACCAAGGCTTCCATGGCCAACTCTAACATTTGTCACTATCAATATGAAGGGCTTCTTCCACTGTCTTAATTCCAATACCATTTCCTCTTATTCTTTTTATTGTGGGACTTCTTTTTATCTCTTTTATTATGTTTATACTTCATCATAATGTAAAACATTTTAAGTCTCTAAAAGACATCCTCCAATTTCTTATGTTTTACAAACATGATTACCAATATGCATACTTTGCTATCATAACATAGCAATCTTATTTTAAAATAGCATTAAGTATTTATTTCTATTTTCTTTTTGGCAATCATCTTTAAACTTTTTAGTAGCCTGTGACTTTGTTGAATGTGTAATGAGTGGATCTTGAAACTGATATATGAACATTAGAACGAGGCTTATGGAAGTGCCTGGCTGAGCTTGTACTTTACAGGAGTCCAGATGCTACGTATTTGGTATCAGTTCAGTTCAGTTCAGTTCAGTCACTCAGTCATGTCCAACTCTTTGCGACCCCATAAATCGCAGAACGCCAGGCCTCCCTGTCCATCACCAACCCCCGGAGTTCACTCAGACTCATGTCCATTGAGTCCGTGATGCCATCCAGCCATCTCATCCTCGGTCGTCCCCTTCGCCTCCTGCCCCCAATCCCTCCCAGCATCAGAGTCTTTTCCAATGAGTCAACTCTTCGCATGAGGTGGCCAAAGTACTGGAGTTTCAGCTTTAGCATCATTCCTTCGAAAGAAATCCCAGGGTTGATCTCCTTCAGAATGGACTGGTTGGATCTCCTTGCAGTCCAAGGGACTCTCAGGAGTCTTCTCCAACACCACAGTTCAAAAGCGTCGATTCTTCGGTGCCCAGCTTTCTTCACAGTCCAACTTTCACATCCATACATGACCACAGGAAAAACCATAGCCGTGACTAGACCGACCTTAGTTGGCAAAGTAATGTCTCTGCTTTTGAATATACTATCCAGGTTGGTCATAACTTTTCTTCCAAGGAGTAAGCGTCTTTTAATTTCATGGCTGCAGTCACCATCTGCAGTGATTTTGGAGCCCAAAAAAATAAAGTCTGACACTGTTTCCACTGTTTCCCCATCTATTTCCCATGAAGTGATGGGACCGGATGCCATGATCTTCGTTTTCTGAATGTTGAGCTTTAAGCCAACTTTTTCGCTCTCCTCCTTCACTTTCATCAAGAGGCTTTTTAGCTCCTCCTCACTTTCTGCCATAAGGGTGGTGTCATCAGCATATCTGAGGTTATTGATATTTCTCCCGGCAATCTTGATTCCAGCTTGTGTTTCTTCCAGTCCAGCGTTTCTCATGATGTACTCTGCATATAAGTTAAATAAGCAGGGAGACAATATACAGCCTTGACGTACTCCTTTTCCTATTTGGAACCAGTCTGTTGTTCCATGTCCAGTTCTAACTGTTGCTTCCTGACCTGCATACAGATTTCTCAAGAGGCAGGTTAGGTGGTCTGGTATTCCCATCTCTTTCAGAATTTTCCACAGTTTATTGTGATCCACACAGTCAAAGGCTTTGGCATAGTCAATAAAGCAGAAATAGATGTTTTTCTGGAACTCTCTTGCTTTTTCCATGATCCAGCGGATGTTGGCAATTTGATCTCTGGTTCCTCTGCCTGTTCTAAAACCAGCTTGAACATCAGGGAGTTCACGGTTCACATATTGCTGAAGCCTGGCTTGGAGAATTTTGAGCATTACTTTACTAGCGTGTGAGATGAGTGCAATTGTGCGGTAGTTTGAGCATTCTTTGGCATTGCCTTTCTTTGGAATTGGAATGAAAACTGACCTTTTCCAGTCCTGTGGCCACTGCTGAGTTTTCCAAATTTGCTGGCATATTGAGTGCAGCACTTTCACAGCATCATCTTCCAGGATTTGAAACAGCTCAACTGGAATTCCATCACCTCCACTAGCTTTGTTCTTAGTGATGCTTTCTAAGGCCCACTTGACTTCACATTCCAAGATGTCTGGCTCTAGATTAGTGATCACATCCTCATGATTATCTGGGTCGTGAAGATCTTTTCTGTACAGTTCTTCTGTGTATTCTTGCCACCTCTTCTTAATATCTTCTGCTTCTGTTAGGTCCATACCATTTCTATCCTTTATCGAGCCCATCTTTGCATGAAATGTTCCCTTGGTATCTCTAATTCTCTTGAAGAGATCTCTAGTCTTTCCCATTCTGTTGTTTGCCTCTATCTCTTTGCATTGATTGCTGAAGAAGGCTTTCTTATCTCTTCTTGCTATTCTTTGGAACTCTGCATTCAGATGCTTATATCTTTTCTTTTCTCCTTTGCTTTTCGCCTCTCTTCTTTTCAGTGCTATTTGTAAGGCTTCTTCAGACAGCCATTTATACGTATTTGGTATATTTGGTATAATTTGGTATGATTTGGTATAATTTGGTGGAACATTTTAGTATGTTTTTTCCTCTTTTTTAATTTAAGCAGAAGAAAAGGACTTTGTTACTGTTTCTGTTAGCTCCATGAAGGCAGAGACCATGACTTTCATCTCCATTTTCTAGAGAAGTGATTAAAACTAGAAGTAATGAATGTAAATTAATGAATGATTAAGTATGATCAAGTAGCCACACTAACCTTCTAGCTATCCTTAAACTTACTAATTAATTTCCCACCTCAGGGTCTTTGAACTGGCTGTTTCCCCTGTTCTGAATGCTTTAGATATCCTTAAGATTAATTTTATAATTTTATTTGTCTATGTCAAAATGTTACTTCTTTAGAAAAGTTTTCTGTCTACAGTCTATTAAAAGTCTACCTCCAACTATCCCACCCCATTACTCTTGTTTTGCTTCACTTTTTCTTAATAGCACATATTTTTGTGACATTGTATTATATCATTATATGTTTGATGGTTTTTCTCTCTTTCCTCCCCCTGAACCACTGCCACCATAGAATGTGAGTTCTATAAGTCCCAAGCATGTATCACTCCAGGATCCCATCAGGAATCAGAAATCCTTGCAGATAGTTCAAATAAAGAGACTATAAAGAAGGATTACTTCCCAGCAGTATGGGCAGGGTTATGGGTACAAATAAGGTATACTGAAAGGGCAAGTGGAAAAAAGAATTAGTAAAGCTCAGTGAAAGCTAGATCTAGGAATGAGGCTTTTCTTAAAGAAGATGTAATCTTAGAGGAACTCAGAGAGACATGAACATAGAGAGACATGATCCTGACAGTCAGGAGAAGCAGGAGAGGAAGTTACCAGCTCTTCTTTCTTCCCATCCTTCTGTCTCACACCAGTGTGCCTATTAAAACCTGAGCAGAAATCAGCTGGCAAGAAGCCCAAGTGAAGCCAGTCTTAGAAGTCAGTCTCCTGGGGAACAGAGGACCAGGAAAAAGTGGAGAAATGAATCCTGTGAGGGGAAAAAAAATAACACATGTATTGTTTGTCTTACTGCTGTGTCTTTCATGTCAGAACAGTAGCTTGCATACTTTAGACATTCAATAAAGATTTGTTACATAAAATGATCAATGGTAGTGTAAGTTTGGGAGCAAAGGAACTATTACATGCATCCAGGATATTATCATAGAAGTTCTCAGATCTTATTTTGAGAAGAAGGTAGTTGTCCAAGGTTTATGTTTGAAGAAATTCTCAGATAGCTCTGGAAAGAATGACATTCAGTACCTTTTATCATCTCAGTCTAGTAGCCATTTAGGTTGTAATTTATGGATTTATCAATTTATTATATGATCCTGGGAGACATTTTCCAATAAGAAATTCTGGTGACCAGTTGGTTCTGTTTCTCAGAGTAAGAGGCAGTAGGTGATAGCTATAAATTACTTTATTATTATTTTTTTGGTGAGCACAGCATTTTTTTTTTTAGGGTTTTGTTTTGTTTTTAAAATTTATATTGAAGCAAAGTTGATTTACAATGTTGTGTTAGTTTTTAGGTGTACAGCAAGATGATTTAATTATATATGTATATACACAAATTACTTTATTATTATATGGGAAATAGATGGGGAAACAGTGTTAGACTTCATTTTTTTGGGCTCCAAAATCACTGCAGATGGTGATTGCAGCCATGAAATTAAAAGACGCTTACTCCTTGGAAGGAAAGTTATGACCAACCTAGATAGCATATTCAAAAGTGGAGACATTACTTTGCCAACAAAGGTCCATCTAGTCAAGGCTATGGTTTTTCCAGTGGTCATGTATGGATGTGAGAGTTGGACTGTGAAGAAAGCTGAGCGCTGAAGAATTGATGCTTTTGAACTGTGGTGTCAGAGAAGACTCTTGAGAGTCCCTTGGACTGCAAGGAGATCCAACCAGTCCATTCTAAAGGAAATCAGTCCTGGGTGTTCATTGGAAGGACTGATGCTAAAGCTGAAACTCCAATACTTTGGCCACCTCATGCAAAGAATTGACTCACTGGAAAAGACTCTGATGCTGGGAGGGATTGGGGCAGGAGGAGAAGGGGACGACAGAGGATGAGATGGCTGAATGGCATCACCGACTCAATGGACATGAGTTTGGGTGAACTCCGGGAGTTGGTGATGGACAGGGAGGCCTGGTGTGCTGCAATTCATGAGGTCGCAAAGAGTGGGACATGACTGAGCGACTGAACTGAATTGAAGTAAGCAAAAAAATTAATAACATCACTGATTACTTAGCTTTAACTTCCAGCTTGATTCTTGGGGGTTCATGGAGATAAGCAGCATAAACAGGGGCACAGAGATATCTATGATCTCAACTCTGTGCCAGTTGTGTACCACTGCTTCTTTCATTCTGCTTTATTACAAGCCCACTCTGACACCAATGTAGATGAATGGTTAGAAGTGGATATCATTCATTGAAATGGGGAAATCAGGAGAAGCCTCAAGTATTAGAGGGAAGCTGATGACTTTAGTCTGGACATATTTTGTCTGACGTAACTATTGAATTCTCAAGTGGCAATATCTTGCAACAATCGGGCTACATAAGTTTGAATCTGAAGTAAGAAGACTGAAAATTACCAACACACAAGTGGTAGTTGAAGTCACCAGGGAGGGTACTTGTCATCTTGGGAGAACTTGCAGCATGAGAAGTACAAGGACATTGCATCTGTGCCCCTCATCCCCTGTGAACAAACCTAGATGCCCACACTGAATGTTTGGGTTTGGGATGGAGTGTTTCATAAATTGCAGAGCATGGAGCTCAAATGACCTGAGAAGCAATGTCAAAGGATGAAATACTAAGAGACTCAGATGTATGTATGTGTATTTCCTTTGTTGCTCGGTCATGTCCGACTCTTTGCAACCCCATGGACTGTAACCTGCCAGGCTCCTCTGTCTATGGGGATTCTCCAGGCAAGGATACTCAAGTGGGTTGCCATGCCCTCCTCCAGGGGATCTTCCCAACCCAGGGATTGAACCCAGGTCTCCTGCATTGCAGGCAGATTCTTTACAGTCTGAGCCACCAGGGAAGAGACTCAGATAATCCCAGCTAGAAGGTCAGTTTGAAGATGTGAGACAAAGAGAGAGAATCTGGGCATGAGACAATGATTACGATAAACAAAGGGCAGCNTAGATGTGTATAAGAGACAGCCTCCAGGGGATCTTCCCAACCCAGGGATTGAACCCAGGTCTCCTGCATTGCAGGCAGATTCTTTACAGTCTGAGCCACCAGGGAAGAGACTCAGATAATCCCAGCTAGAAGGTCAGTTTGAAGATGTGAGACAAAGAGAGAGAATCTGGGCATGAGACAATGATTACGATAAACAAAGGGCAGCGATCAGAGTGTAGTAGTATAGATGACATCGCATAGGGCTGAGGCAGAGACACCAGGGTCTTTCATACAAAACCTCCAGCTAAGGTGGAAGGTGGCAAAGAAGTTGCTAAGAGTACTAAACTGATAGAACAACTACTACATGATGCCGTGATAGAGAACTGAGATGACCATTGGTGGAAGATTTTGCCAGAACATTTTTATTGCAATGGTGGGAAGAAAAGGCAAACCATAGTAGATTGAGAAGTGATGAAATAGGAAAACAAATACTAATAGAAAGAACAATACCAGACATTTCAAGAGGGAAAGAGAGGGGACCAGTAATCAGAGGAGAATGTAGGCTGTAGGGAGGGTTTGTGTTTTGTTTATGTTTAGGAAAAATTCTTGAGCATATGTGTAGCCTGTGAGAAATATCTCGAAAATGATAAAGACAGGAGATGGAAGAGGAGAAAGAGGGAGTATGAATGAAAATAATAAATAGGCTAAGTCTTAAGAATTGTAGGGAATGAGGTCTGGAACATGAATGGAAAGATTTGTCTTGAAGCTGAGAAGTGAGATCTTTCTTCAGAGACTGCATTAAAGAAGGTAGAATGAAAGAGTAATACATAGGCTTGGGGACATTGAGATGGAAATTTGAGAGAGTTTTTTTTTTTAATTTAAAGGAAAAAAAAACAAAAGCAAGACTGAAATAAAAGGGTTTTCGTGGTGGTGGTGGTGGTGGTGGTGGTGGTACAGATTGCTTCTAAGAAAGGTATGGAATAGAAGAATACAGTAGAGCTGGAAGGGCCTTTACAAATCTCTTTAGTTTTGTGGTTTTTGAACTTTGTCAATCAATAGAACCAGTTCTCCAAATGAATTATTTCTAGAATCCAGCACATGAAAATAAGAATTCAATGGCTCAGATGGAAGAGGTGGAAAGAAGGTAATGTGTAATGCATGCATTCTCAGTTGTGTCCGACTCTTTGCAACCCAGTGGACTGTAGCCTGCCAGGAACCTCTGTCCATTGGATTTTCCAGGCTAGAATACTGGAGTGGGTTGCCATTTCTCTTCCAGGGGTTAAACCTGCATCTTGTGCTTGGGAAGCAGATTCTTTACCACTGAGCCACCTGGGAAGCACTGGAAAGAAGGTCCTGAATTTCAAACATCATCCTTGCTCCCTCCAACCTTCACATCCTCCTCATTGCCTGATGCAGTTCCAGAAATGTCAGTGAGGAATCCCTAGGGCTCCTTTGAGCATGGTTTTAAAACTTTGATCTCATCATTTTATAGATGAGGGATCAAACCCAGAGGGATGAATTGACTTTTCTGGAGTAGAATCAGGACTGGAATCTACCTCTCGTAATTCCTAGCCAGAACTTTTAAAATTTATTATGCTGTCCTACTTCTTGTGGACATAACGTTGATTGCCCTCAATAAAAGTCTCCAAGAATCTGGAATTTTAACCTTTATTTTTCCAATGACATTCGCTCTTCAGTTCAGTTCAGTTCAGTCACTCAGTCGTGTCTGACTCTTTGCGACCCCATGAATCACAGCCCGCCAGGCCTCCCTGTCCATCACCAACTCCCAGAGTTCACTCAGACTCACGTCCATCGAGTCAGTGATGCCATCCAGCCATCTCATCCTCTATCATCCTTTTCTCCTCCTGCCCCCAATCCCTCCTAGCATCAGAGTCTTTTCCAATGAGTCAACTCCTTGCGTGAGGTGGCCAAAGTATTGGAGTTTTATAGGTGATTCCTTTTTGTATTTCACATTTATTTGTTAAAAGATAGAAGGAAATGTCTTTTCCTACATATCTCACAACTTTTAGATTAAATGAGAAACTGTGGGATGCATAGAGATCCTTAGAAAGAAGTTGTGTATTCAACATATTATTTGTGAAAAATATAAGGCTTTTCTGGGGATGTCATCAACCAGAACTGGGGATGAAAAGCACTGGAATATTTGAAAATGCTAAATTACTACATATAATTTTCAGTAACTTTTTTTCACCTGGAATTATGTTTCCAAGATTTATCACATTATTCTGTGTACTAGCAGTTCATTCCTTTTCACCCTTGGGTAATATTCCATTGTCTGAATATACCTTTGTAGTTTAGGAGTACATGTATATGTGACAAAATTAAGAGTATTTTTAAAAAGCAAGGAAATGGTTTTTAAAAATCAGCACAGTAATTGACCTCTTAAGGGGAGAGAGGGGGCATGGAATTAGAAAGAAGTCTCAGGGCAGCTTTAATATTATTAACAGTATTTCATCACAGGGGTTCTTTAAGTGTGATCTCAAAGCTGCCAGCATCAGCATCACCTAAGATATTGTTAGAAATTCACATTTTCAGGTCTTACCCAGTCCTACTGAATAAGAAACTCTGGGGCATGTCCAGCAATCATGTTGTATGAAGCTCTTTAGGTGATTCTGATGTATGCTGACATTTGAGAACCATGGCTATTGGGTTATGCCACATAACTCATACACAAGTTTCTCTCTCATTCTCTGTCTCCGTCTCTTTCTCATATTATATAATACAAAATAAAATGAGAACATCTGAGCAGTGATTAACCAGAATTAAAGAACTATGGATATAGAAGAGCTATCTGAGAGCAATTCTTTTGGCAGGCTGTGTAGTCCAGAAGGCAAATGGTAGGAAGAAAGGACAGAAGAGGAACCATGGGGTAATTCGGGAGAAAGGTGCAGGTGAGATAAGAGAGGGTCCTTTTTGTCATAGGTTATGAAAAGAGTGTGGCTGAAAATACAGAATACACTTTGAAGTAGACATATGTATCTGTGTGTATGCGTGAGCGTGCACATTTGTGTGTGTGTGTAGAATGATACCTTGCTTGGAAAGGTTAGCATGCCCCATTGGTAGAGATAATTACTCCCTCTCTCTACTCTCCCCTGTTTCTGAATAATTTAGACTCAGCAAGGAATAACTTTCTCTCACGGCGGGATGCAACAGCTCTTATTCAAACAGATCTTGCTGCCCTGGCTAGGCATTCTAGAATGAAATGAATCTGTATCATTATGACTTTGACTTCCCTCCTTTTTTTGGAGCTGCAGTTGCCTTTGCAAACTCTTTTCCCTGCTGCTACCATCACATTGAAAGTGAACACTGACACAAAGGAGAAAAAAGCATAGTCTTCATTTATTTTGAAAGAAACCCATTATTAACTGAACATTTATTCTTAAATGACTTACGGGTGTTCCCACTGCAAAGGTGAAATCCACTCTGAAAGGCACCACACAGCCTCACAGTTAAAGATGTCACTGGAGGACACAGAGGACTTGACCTGCCAAATGCCTGGAGATACTTAGACAAGGCTCTCTCCAAAGAAATGAATTGCACAACATACACACCCTAAGGAAAACACCTCTAGCAGACAGAAAATAGCACCAGATTAATTTTATACATCTTTGGAACTTGTCATTGGCAACATGTTTTGGGCCATAGAGATACCAAAACTACAGCTTTTCCTCTTTGCCATTCTTGTATTAAGGGAATACCAAATTCCATAAGGAAGACTTTTTATCACCTTGTTGAGATTCTTGATGTTATAATAACTTCCTAACCAGTCTATCATCCACTGACAATGTCCGTATGCCAATTAATCCTTTGTATCACTACTAGATTGACCTTTACGAAACACAGCTTTGATCGTGTCCTTGGTCCACATGTTACATCTCTACCATTGTTCTGGCCAATTAGAAATACAGGTTCAGTTCAGTTCAGTCTCTAAGTCATGTCTGACTCTTTGTGACCCCATGGACTGCAGCATGCCAGGCTTCCTTGTCCATCATCAACTCCTGGAGCTTGCTCAGACTCATGTCTGTCAAGTTGGTGATGCCATCCAACCATCTCATCCTCTGTCATCCCCTTCTCCTCCTGCCTTCAATCTTTCCCAGCATCAGGGTCTTTTCAAATGAGTCAGTTCTTCACATCAGGTGGCCAAAGTATTGGAGTTTCAGCTTCAGCATCAGTCCTTCTAATGAATATTCAGGATTGAGTTCCTTTAGGATTGACTCATTTCCTTATAGTTGAAGGGACTCTAAAGAGTCTTCTCCAACACCACAGTTCAAAACCATTAATTCTTTGGTGCTCAGCTTTCTTTATGGTCCAACTCTCAACATCCATACATGACTACTGGAAAAACCATAGCTTTGACTAGATGGACCTGTGTTAGTGAAGCAATGTCTCTGATTTTAAATATGCTGTTAAGGTTGGTCAGCAAGCATCTTTTAATTTCATAGTCACAGTCATCATCTGCAGTGATTTTGGAGCCCAAGAAAATAGTCTGTCACTGTTTCTGTTGTTTCCCCATCTATTTGCCGTGAAGTGATGGGATTGGATGCCATGATCTTAGATTTTGAATGCTGAGTTCTAAGCCAACTTTTCCACTCTCCTCTTTCACTTTCATCAAGAGGCTATTCAGTTCCTCTTCACTTTCTGCTATTAGTTTGATGTCATCTGCATATCTGAGGTTATTGATATTTCTCCTGGCAATTTTGATTCCAGCTTGTGCTTCATCCAGCCTGGCATTGCACATAATGTACTCTGCATATAAGTTAAATAAGCACAGTGACAATATACAGCCTTTACATACTCCTTTCCTGATTTGGAACCAGTCCGTTGTTCCATGTCCAGTTCTAACTGTTGCTTCTTGACCTACATACACATTTCTCAGGAGTCAGGTAAGGTTGTCTGATATTCCCATGTCTTTAAGAATTATCCTGTTTGTTGTGAGCCACACAGTCAAAGGCTTTGGTGTAGTCAATAAAGCAGAAGCAGATGTTTTTCTGGAACTCTCTTGCTTTTTCTATGATCCAGCGGATGTTTGCAATTTGATCTCTGGTTCCTCTGCCTTTTCTAAATCCAGCTTGAGCATCTGGGAGTTCTTAGTTCATGTACTGTTGAAGCCTCACTTGGAGAATATTACTTTGCTAGCATATGAGATGAGTGCAGTTTTGCAGTGGTTGGAACATTCTTTGACATTGCCTTTCTTTAACCAAAAGCTGACTGTAAGCCCTACTATTAATAATTGTGTAGGATCTTCTTTTGTGTGCACTGGCTACTCCTGGTGTCTTTTGGCTTTCTTATTAATATTTTAGCCCTACATCTTGATCTCTTTACATATTTTTATCTTATTACAATATGTTTATTTTTGTTGATTGCATCAGATGCTTTTTGGAATGTGGAAAGGTGCAAATAGATGCATAAGTAAATGTAGTAGTGGTTTAGTTGATAAGTCATGTCTGACTTTTGCAACCACATGGACTGTAGCCTGTCAGGTTCCTCTGTCTGTGGAATTTCCAACTCCCAAAAATAGTGGAGTGGGTTGCCATTTCCTTCTCCATGGGATTTTCCTGGCCCAGGGATCAAATCCATGTTTTGTATTGCAGGTGGATTCTTTACCACCGAGCCACCAGAGATTCCTGAATAAGTAAATATGGCAAGTCATTTTCCTTCTTAAAGGCTTCCATTGCTTCTTTCTTGTGCACTAAATAAATTCTGAACTTCTCTATCTAGCTGACATCCTCCTCCATGTGGCCTTCACCCACTTTTTTCATTTTTATTGTTCACTTTCCGAGGATGTCAACTCTGTGGCCCATCAGACTAGATCACTTGTCTGTCCCCAAACTTGCTGTGTGTTTTCCTGCCTCCTCACCTTTGTGTCTACTGTCATCTCTACCAGGATTATTTCCTCCTTTATCTCTGCCTGTTGAGATCCTCTCTATGAAATTCCATAGCTCCACTGCTATTTCTTCTTGAATCATTCCCTCTGATCCAGCCACCATTTATAATCTAGCCCTCTCTAGAACGTTTTCTTTATTGCCCTCATCATACTTTACCTTGTATTGCAGTTATTTGTACACTTTACTTATACTATCCCTTCTAGTCCTGAAAAACTAGAAGCTTCTTGAGGGCAAGGGGCTGTGGCCCATTCATCATTGTATCCTCTCTACAGTGTATAGTCTGTTGTATATAGTAGTTGCTCAACAAATGTTTGTTGAACACATTTGTATGAATTAAAATAAGAAATGCAATTGTATTTATGTTTAGGTAGGAAAGCTCATGTTTTAGCATCTGAATATGTATTCAGAGACACTGGGTGCAGTACAGCTCCTTCCCACTATTGGAAAACCCAACAAAAAGGGTAGGTCCTGGTCCTTTATGAAGGATATCTTGCTTATTTTTCATTGAAAAAGCACATTAGCCCCAGAACATTGAATAATTTTGGGGAAAGTATCTAATGAACATGGAAAATATAGTTAAACATCCATAGAAGAAAATGTAAACACAATAACATTAGTAATGCTAACCTCCAGGCAGAAGATAAGGATACAATTTGCTTATTCTCCTGTGGTATAGTTGCTGGAAAGGTTAAATGCCCCACTGAGTTGCCCAAACAGTCTGAAAAGTCACCAGACACCCTGAGTCAGTTTGAAGAATTTGATCATATGTCCTTAGAGATGGAGACAGGATACGGCTGCCAAAAATAGATCTGATGAGTGAGTGCAGCAGAATTCCAAGTATGACAAAATCAGGAAGCAGGAATTTATTGAGCTGAAAATAACAGGAAAGCGAAAGACAATGATAATACTTGATTCTTAAAGTGGATGCTGTTAAATAAACATACAGATCCCAGAAGTTCAATATGATGCTTATTTCCCCCTTCTTACATTATTTTTATATATTATGTGTAGAGAAAAGAGTGTTGTCCACCATTCTGGTTCTGCAAAGATCAAACCATTAACCACTGTAGACATCCAGTAATAGTGTACCCTAAGCAGAATTCAGGATGGATAAAAACAGGAAGCATTCTGTACTTTGAATATACTACCCCTAGATACTTAAGATGCATATCTAAGAAATAATTTCAATGATCCCCAGATTTGTGCATCTTCCCATTGCACTAAAATCATTAAGTTGGGACTTCAGTTCTTGGTAATTAGTAGTAATCTTTTGATGTTCAACTACATGTTCCCCCGCCTCCCCAACCCCAGCAAAAGAATTCATATATATCCTGACTCCTCCATTACCTCTTTGGAGCAGTTCCTCAGAGCTGTCTGAGAGGCTGTCTCCCAGGCTATAGTCCTCAGTAAGGTTCCCCAAATAAAACTTAGCGCACAACTTGTACATTGTGCCTTTTTCTTTCAGTCAACACATGTTGCCTTGTTCATTATCACTTCTAAGTACTACATTCTGAAAATACCTTCTGTTAACTAGACTCAACATATATTTCATATTTACCTAATTGGTTAAAATGAGCAAAAAAAAAAAAAGCTGAAGAGCAAATGGCAAGAGGAACAAGAGGACTTGAAAGTAATTATTTTGAGGACTTTTTGTTTAGGCTTGAAAAAAATGGCAGTCAGTGTGCTGTTACCAACACACAGTTCAATCTATGACCCTCAAAACCCAGTAGCATGAATAATCCAAAGCTTGCCAGAATCCAAGACTTTTATATTAAAGTCATTCTTTTTTTTCTTCTGCATTGTGTAGCTGTCTTGCTGCACAACAATAGAAACATATTTCCTACTTTTCTCTTTCTTTTCATTTTTTCTTTAAGAGCAAACTTTAGAGTTTAAGATTTCTCCATCTTGTAAAGTGGAACAGCAGAACTAAGGACTGTTTTTATGTTTTTACTCAGGATCTGGGTCACAAAAAAAAGTTAGCTTTGAAGTTGAAAAGAATGGCTTCTTTATTTTTATTTTAACATTTGGAAGACACACATGCATCTTTAATACAGTGTAGTAAAGATGCTTAATTTCAGTTCTCTATGTGCCTTCCATTATTAATGTTCCAAGCACTAAAATTTATGAAATGAAATGGTACTTGTATGCAAGTGATTGATCACTTTTGCATTCTAAAAGATAACCTTGCAAATCATTATGTTTTTGCTTTTCATTTTTATAAGTCATCCACACAGAAGATGCTAAGCCAAAAGAGGCAATTATGACATGTTGCATGTAGGTATTCAGGTTATATTTTAATTGCTATGAGATTACATTTCAGTTCTTTCCCTATATCTTTCCATGCAATAGCCACTTAGGAAGTCTAAGTGTCTTAGTGTTTCCTTAAACTTCAGTTTCCCTTCACATCACAACCAGATATATTTTCAAATTCATTAAATGGATAATATAATTTTCCTCATAAAAAATCACCATTGTCTGCTTAATCACTTTGGTCTGGCTTTCAATGCCCTCCATGAATTGGCTACAACTCATCTTTCTAACTTTCCTTTTCAACTAAAAACTCCCTTTATGTTTTAAGACAACTCACACACTATACGGAGAAGGCAATGGCACCCCACTCCAGTACTCTTGCCTGGAAAATCCCATGGATGGAGGAGCTTGGTAGGCTGCAGTCCATGGGGTCGCTGAGTCGGACATGACTGAGCAACTTCACTTTGACTTTTCACTTTCATACATTGAAGAAGGAAATGGCAACCCACTCCCATGTTCTTGCCTGNCAGTACTCTTGCCTGGAAAATCCCATGGATGGAGGAGCTTGGTAGGCTGCAGTCCATGGGGTCGCTGAGTCGGACATGACTGAGCAACTTCACTTTGACTTTTCACTTTCATACATTGAAGAAGGAAATGGCAACCCACTCCCATGTTCTTGCCTGGAGAATCCCAGGGACGGTGGAGCCTACACATCACACACACACACACACTCCTATCTGTCCTTTCCCATTGCCACTGCTTGTGTTCTTATAATACTCTCTACCTGGGCCATCTAATCCCTCTGTTGAGCTATAATCAGTGTCAAGGCTGCAAAGAACAAAGAATTTTACTTGGGGTCTTAAGAACTGCAATTCAGGACACACAGATCCAGGTAAAACCAAAAGATTGCTCCAGGGAAGAGAGAGTTGGGGTTTCTAAAAGCAAAAGCCACAAGGTTGTTCAAGAATAATGATTGGAGATTCCTTAAAAAATTGCAAATAGAAATGCCTTATGACCCAGCAATCCCACTGCTGGGCATACGCACTGAGGAAACCAGAATTGAAAGACACATGTGTACCCCAATGTTCACTGCAGCACTGTTTATAAGAGCCAGGACATGGAAGCAACCTAGATGCCCATCAGCAGATGAATGGATAAGAAAGCTGTGGTACATATACACAATGGAGTATTACTCAGCCATTAAAAACAATACATTTGAATCAGTTCTAATGAGGTGGATGAAACTGCAGCCTATTATACAGAGTGAAGTAAGCCAGAAAAGAAAAACACCAATACAGTATACTAACACATATATGTGGAATTTTGAAAGATGGTAATGATAACCCTGTATGTGAGACAGCAAAAGAGACACAGATGTTTAGAACGGACTTTTGGACTCTGTGGGAGAGGGAGAGGGTGGGATGATTTGGGAGAATGGCATTGAAACATATATACTATCATGTAAGGAAAAAAAGAAGAATAATGATTGTCACTAATGCAAGAAAGGAGCTATTTGTCCTTAAGGACTAGCCTGTCCCCTGTTATTTTAGGGTAAGGGTCTGATATATATCTTGCATTTCTGGAACATTGAGCAGATGTTCTAGATGCCTGTGTTAAGACAAAAAAATGGTCAAAGTTCAAATTCCAACAGGGCTGAGATGCGCATATGTCATACTTTCTCAATGATTTCCTGGCTTCATTTTAGAGAGCTCTCTTAGCAATAGTGACTCCATTTGGTTTTCCTTTCACACTTCATTTCTACCTATATTCTGAGGCCTAGTTTTATATTCTGAGGCTCATGTTTCACAGTATTATATCTTCCATTTATCATAGTTTTTATATCTTACTTCCCCTCAAAATTATTTTCCCTCACAATAGTTTCTTAACTGCAGGACCCTACCTTATAATCCCAAAGTACTGTAGCAACCTTCCTTGTGCATCCTGATGGCCATGAATTGACTTCTGAACCTTCCTGTCTTAATAATATTTAGATATCCACATTTTTCTGGTTAAGGAAATTAATGTTGTAGCAATCTTTCTTTCCATAAACTCGAGGAACCAGGTAACTTATTCATCATCAGAAATGTAATGTTTAGTAGATATGGAAACAATATCAGGTTCATACATGAAAAACAAGAGTTCTGAACAAGAAGTCTTTGAATCAATAAAATTGACAAAGCACAGCAGGATGTAGTTGCCTCAGCATTTGAGGGAATGACCAAACCATCATTTTAACCCATAGAATGTGGGACTCTGCATGAAACAAAGCCTTAGAGACATCAATATAACCACACAGGCAGACGTGAGATACTAGATTCTCTTTAACTTTGAGCAGAATTTGCATAAATCCCAGAACTCAAGCCTCAGGTGCCAACGATACTCAAAATAATCTTTACAATTGTCTAAGGCTGTACGTCTCCCACTGATAAATGGTGTTATTTACCCTTCCTTGACCCATCATTTAAAAGCAAAAGTACTGACCACTAGAATAAAGACTTAAGAGTTCTCCTCCTTGTTTATTTGGTGAGTTAAATTAGCAGGCCACTACCAGAAGGAAATTGTTGTCTATTAGTACCACAGTTGTAAGTTTTGCAATATCTCTGGAAGTTGTCCAGGATGTCACTGTTTTGAAGGCTGATTTCCCCTTGGGGAAAAAAAATGCATCCTGCATTATTGTCACACTGAACTACAGACCAGCAAGGCCTTAAAAGCCTCTTGAGAAATAAACACACGTGACAAAAGACTAATTCTTTTGGCATTCTTTACAGGAAAACCTTGTTCCTCTCTAAAGAGAAAACTCCATGAAGTTGGTCATTTGTGGGTTCCTTAGAAGTCCCCCTCTGGGTGGGGCGAGGGGGAGGGCAGCCAATTATCTGACTGTGTGGGTGTCTGACAGCAATATCTGTCACTTACTGACTTCAGGAGTGACACAGCTGATCAGGCTGACTGGTGGCGTGTTGACTTCCTTTTTCCCTGCTTCTTGCATATCCCCCTGAAGCTGTACCAAATTCATATTTTGAAAACAACTTCTTGTCTTTGATAGCTGTGACTGCAAACTAGGTATAAAGGAATTCAACCACATTAAGTCCCTGGGCAATTTGGGGGCTAAAGAGCTAGAAGATTATTCCAGAAACCTGAATAACAAGTATCTTGTCAAATGACCCAGCCATTGCTCATTTATTCAGTAAAGGTCTAGATTTTGGCACAGTCTTAATGAATTTGTATACTATTTAACTGTCCCACTAGGAGTTTGTCACTCACTATAAACAAAACAAGTAAACAAATCAATACTGGGGACCACCAAGTTGTTTCTCCCACAGTGGGTTTTTCAGACATGGGTCAGTCAAAATTTGGGAAACATGGGTGAAACAAATTCAAAGGCTTTTGAATGTAGGACTTCTCAAAACCGTTATGTTGTTCCCATATACTTTGTGGGTCTTCAAGAAAAAGCTAAAGTGTGCAGCATTTCCCTACTCTGTTGGACCATGAGAGTCATTTCACAGGCTCTCCCAGTGGGATCAGGGCTCAATTCTTTGATGAATGTGGATGTAAGACAGAATACTTGTTAACAACAAACTCTGCCAGCAAGCAGAATCACTAATGAAGAGAACAGTTCATATAGTGAACTAGCTTTTGTTTTCTTTTAGGGATAAAACTCACTCTACTCATTGTAACAGTCTGTTTTTGGCTTAAATAATGGTGCAACTAGCATCATCCTGCTTTTTTTTTTTTCTTGTTTTAGGTCACTCCAAGAAGTTAGTTGACTTATATTTAGAAAAAGAGTACAAAACAACAGTGCCCTTAGAGAACATTCTTTTCTTGAGTTTCCTTTTTGAGTCTCCGCACCACTAGAATAAAGAAGGACTAAAATGATATCATTTCTGGAAGGAAAGCTGGGCCTTTACTAGTTTGGTAGGCATGATATTAGCCTTTCACTCTGGATGGAGCAGTAATATCAGATCTGATGCAAATGGATCCTTCTTTTTTGGTTTGTTTATCCATGTGATAAATATTTAGTGAGGGTTTATGACATCCCTGGGCTTCCCTGGTGGTTCAGATAGTAAAGCATCTGCCTGCAGTGTGGGAGACCTGGCTTTGATCCCTGGGTTGGCAACTTCCCCTGGAGAAGGAAATGGCAACCCACTCCAGTATTCTTGCCTGGAGAATCCCATGGACAGAGCAGCCTAGTGGGCCACAGTCCATTGGTTACAAAGGGTCGGACACAACTGAGTGACTAACAAGTAAACAGCTACGTCCCCAGCACCTTTTTATGTGTTTGGAATAGAGTTGTNTGGCAACCCACTCCAGTATTCTTGCCTGGAGAATCCCATGGACAGAGCAGCCTAGTGGGCCACAGTCCATTGGTTACAAAGGGTCGGACACAACTGAGTGACTAACAAGTAAACAGCTACGTCCCCAGCACCTTTTTATGTGTTTGGAATAGAGTTGTTAGCAAAAATTGCCAAACTCATGGAGTTTATATATTTTATGGGGGAGGGAGATAGATATCATAAATACATTAATGAATAAATGATAGATTACAGATTAGACAATCAATATGAAGGAACTGAAACAAGGTGATAAGCTGGAGAATGACTCAGGGGAGAGGGGAGGTTTTTATATTAAAAAATTGTGATTTATAATTTAAGTTGTGTCCCTTGTGCTTAGTTGCTCAGTCATGTCCATCTCTTTGCAGCCCCATGGACTGTAGCCCACTAGGCTCCGATGTTCATGGGATTCTCCAGGCAAGAATACTGAGTGGATTGTCATGCCCTCTTCCAGGGGATCTTCCCAACCTAGGAACTGAACACAGGTCTCCCACCTTGAAGGCAGATTCTTTAGCATCTGAGCCACCAGGGAAGCCCCATAATTTAAGTTGGTCATCACAAATATGTTTATAATGAAATTTGCAGTGCATGCATGTTAAGTTGCTTCAGTTGTGTCTGGCTCTTTACAACTGTGTGGACTGTAACCCACCAGGCTCCTCTGTCCATGGGGTTCTCCAGGCAAGAAAACAGGAGTGCATAGCCATTCCCTTCTCCAGGAGATCTTCCTGACCCAGGGATTGAAATTACATCTCCTGTGGCTTCTGCATGCAGGCAGATTCTCAACCACCGAGCCACCAGGGAAGCCCATCCATATTGTATACAGAAGTGGTAACTGAATTGATGAGGAGCCAGCTATGTGAAGATCTAGAAGGGCAAATTTTCCATTGTAAAGCATAAGAACTCACAAGAACCCTGTGCTGGGGTCTTTGGCTGGTTTTAAGAGTTAAAAAAAAGGACAGTGTGGATGGAACTTAAGTGAGCAAGGGAACAAACAATTAGTGTGATTTGATGGATCAATGGTTCTCAAGTATCTTAGTACCATTGGCTAGCAAGCTGTACTGTTGAGTTCACTGGGTAATAGATGGTGCCCTCAGGTGTCCAATTTATGCAGGTCTTGATCTGTGTGGGCGCAGGAGGACCTAGAGGAGCTATCCCATGTTGAAGGTCAGGAAGGGCAGCGGTGAGGAGATACCCCTTGTCCAAGGTAAGGAGCAGTGGCTGCACTTTGCTGGAGCAGCCATGAAGAGATACCCTATGCCCAAGAGAAGAGAAACCCAAGTAGGATGGTCGGTGTTGCAAGAGGGCATCAGAGGGCAGACACACTGAAAGCATACTCACAGAAAACTAGTCAATCTAATCACACTAGGACCACAGCCTTGTCTAACTCAATGAAACTAAGCCATGCCTGTGGGGTAACCCAAGATGGGCGGGTCATGGTGGATAGGTCTGACAGAATGTAGTCCACTGGAGAAGGGAATGGCAAACCACTTCAGTATTCTTGCCTTGAGAACCCCATGAACAGTATGAAAAGGCAAAATGATAGGATACTGAAAGAGGAACTCCCCAGGTCAGTAGGTGCCCAATATGCTACTGGAGATCAGTGGAGAAATAACTCCAGAAAGAATGAAGGGATGGAGCCAAAGCAAAAACAATACCCAG
>SJYX01008377.1:15079-38227 GCA_006410675.1 Oreotragus oreotragus
CAAGGAGTAAGCGTCTTTTAATTTCATGGCTACAGTCACCATCTGCAGTGATTTCGGAGCCCAAAAATATAAAAAGTCTGACACTGTTTCCACTGTTTCCCCATCTATTTCCCATGAAGTGATGGGACCGGATGCCATGATCTTCGTTTTCTGAATGTTGAGCTTTAGGCCAACTTTTTCACTCTCCACTTAAACTTTCATCAAGAGGCTTTTTAGCTCCTCTTCACTTCTGCCATAAGGGTGGTGTCATCTGCATATCTGAGGTTATTGATATTTCTCCCGGCAATCTTGATTCCAGCTGGTTTCTTCCAGTCCAGCGTTTCTCATGATGTACTCTTTAGTGTCCTACTCTGTGTGAAAACCACTTTCTTGAGTTTCAGTTGACTCTCTATAACTAAATTCAGTGGACACATTTCTGCCTCATACTACTCAGTATCTCAGCAGCTTTTAGCGACTGAATATTCCTTCCTTGAAACATTAATTTTGCAATGCTTTCCTGACACTTGTGGGCTTCCCTTGTGGCTCAGCTGGTAAAGAATCTGCCTGCAATGCAGGAGACCTGGGTTCGATCCCTGGGTTGGGAAGATCCCCTGGAGAAGGGAAAGGCTACCCACTCCAGTATTCTGGCCTGGAGAATTCCACAGACCATATAGTCCATCGGGTAGCAAAGAGTCAGACATGCCTGAGCGACTTTCACTTTCACTTTCCTGACACTACAGTCCACTGATCTTTCTCCCTTCTCTCTCCCTACCTCCTTTTGGCCTGTTTTCAGTGGCTCCCCTTTCAGGCTCTCAAACTCAGGAGGCCCTCTATTCGCCTCACTCCTCTCTCAGCATCTCCTCCTCACTCTTTGGTCTTCCCAGGTGGAGCCAGTGGTAAAGAATCCCCCTGCCAATGCCTGTGATACAAGAGACCTGAGTTGGACCCCTGGGTCAGGAAGATCTCCTGGCAGAGGGCATGAAAACCCACTCCAATATTCTTGCCTGGAGAATCCTATATTCTTGCCTGGAGAATCCTAAGGACAGAGGAGCCTAGCAGGCTACAAAGAGTTGGGGGTCACAAAGAACCGACTTTGTGACCGACTTTGAACACTACTGAAATGACTTACTGGAGAAGGCAATGGCACCCCACTCCAGTATGCTTGCCTAGAAAATCCCATGGATGGAGGAGCCTGGTAGGCTGCAGTCCATGGGGTTGCCAAGAGTCAGACACAACTGAGCAACTTCACTTTCACTTTTCACTTTCATACATTGGAGAAGAAAATGGCAGCCCACTCCAATGTTCTTGTTTGGAGAATCCCAGGGATGGGGGAGCCTGGTGGGCTGCCGTCTAGGGGTCACACAGAGTTGGACACGACTGAAGTGACTTAGCAGCAGAAGTGACTTAGCACAGCACACCACTCTTCAGCCTTTGCCCTAGGTCTCCCTTTCATTGTTTGAATTACAGTCTTGATTTAGGAGACAAAAGAAATGTCCTATTTATAGGCTAGAAGTCTTTGGATGTTAGCTGTGAAATAAGTCTTCCTATCCCAGAGAATACAGGAATATTATAATCATTCAGAATTCCAAGCTTCTCCTGAATCACTTCCAGGCATATGCAATTACAGAACACAGAAATATTGCATTTTATAGTCAATGCTCATGAACCTGACTGCTTTAGCACATTTAGGATGGACTATATAATTTCTGGCATATCAAAGAATATCAAGATTTTCTCTGCATTTCCAATTTAGTTAAATTCAAGGTTTCCTTTTCTCCCTATAGGACGTATGTATCCCTGGAAGTTAACAGCTTCTTTTGGAAGTCAGCTGGAAGCCTTTGAATGTTACATGGTCAGTATCTAAGGAATAGAGTTTCATGATGTATGAGTCATCATACCAACCTTTCCTAGCTTTGAAAATTCTGTGATCTGTTCCAAGAGATTTGGCAATTTCTCCCCTCTTTAATTGCATTGCCTGGAGTGTGACCAGAAATCCTTTTAAAATGTCTCAATGACAAAACAAAACTCAACTTTATCTTCTTGTGTATTTTCTAAGTAGGTTCTGTAAATTACTTGGTTGATGCTTTAAAAATATTCAGATAATGCTCTAGCAACAGATATTTGCTCAGTTTGTAATAAATTTTCATCCTACAGATCTGTTATGCTCTTTTAAATCTAATATTTTTAATTTACGTGTTGCATCTCAATATAATTTGTATGAATTTGGGGTTACAATTATGGTTCCAAATTAATTTAAAATTCAACCTTCTGTTTGAATTTCAGTCAACTTGCAAATAACCTAGCTGAGTAAACAGATAAATATACACTTACACCTACAGCATTAGGTTCACAGGCAAGGTGGACCACATTGTTTCCGAAAGATGTATGTGTTTGTGGGTCTGGCTGCTTGCCGCTCAAAAGCCTATAGATAGGCCAGATTGGTGAAAAGGAAAGTTTGCTTTATTTCAGATGCCAGCAACTGAGGAGGGCAGGGTGGTGGACATCTGTCCAAAGGCCAATACCCCCCTGACTAGCAGAGGTTGAGAGCTTTTAGTGACAGAGTTGGAGGGCGGGGGGTGACATGCAGAAGCAGCACAGTCATCTCAAACCGTCATCTTCAAATTGGTCATCTGTGGTCTGAACAATATCATCTCAGTTGTTTTAGGTACCATTAGTCTTCAGTTCCAAGGTACATTTGTTCCCATTTCTTTGTGGTCAATTCTTGGAATTGTGACAGCTCATGTCCTGGGTACAGTCTGATCATTATGTAGTTAACTTTTCCACCTGGTATTTTGTATCTATAAGACAGCTCAGAGGATGTGGCTCAGAATCTTATCTATAACCCGGAGAAAGAACTGAAGGTCCTTGACTATGCTTAATGCTTAAGTAAGTAAGTAAGTAAAGTCGCTCAGTCATGTCCGACTCTTTGCGACCCCATGGACTGTGGCCTACCAGGCTCCTCCCTCCATGGGATTCTCCAGGCAAGAGTACTGGAGTGGGGTGCCATTTCCTCTCCAGGGGATCTTCCCGACCCAGGGATCGAACCCGGGTCTCCCGCATTCCAGGCAGACGCTTATAACCACTGAACCAGCAGGGAAGCCCCCATTACATTAGTATTCTTTAGTCTCCTTTGACTGTTTTCCTGTGTTTCAGCATTTCTCACTTCTCTGATTAAGGACACTTTTTAACTGAAGTGTTTCATAGGCAAAAGGCAGACAGAGGACAGGGTGGGGCGTGAGGGCGTGGCAAGGACCATAGGATCCTGCTCCGTTTCAACATGTCAAATTATTTCTTTACCAAGTTTTGTCATTGGGCTGTGAATGAAACTGCGATTATACAATGCACCTCAATTTCAACATATTAAAATGTGAAAAAAGAGTTAAAATGTGGAGACAATGTTTCTCTGAATCAAATTAAAATGCCCCTTACTAAAATCTGCTGATTAAATTACTAAAATTGCATAGAATAGAAAACATTTTGAACAATTGTTCCTTAAGCTGCTATGTAACTTAAAATAATTTCATTCACATGCATTAACTTGTGCGTATATATAACAGGGGCTTCCCTGGTGGCTAAGCAGTAAAGAATCCACCAGCAATGCAGGAGACATGGGAGCCACAGTTTGATCTCTGGGGTGGGAAGATCCCCTGGAAGAGAGCATGGCAACCCACTTCAGTACTCTTGTCTGGAAAATCCCATGCACAGAGGAGCCGGGTGGGCTACAGTCCATAACGTCGCAAAGAGTCAGACACAACTGAAGCAACTGAATACACACACATATATGTGTGTGTGTAATTAGAACTTAAATAATATTAGATAAAATTAGATAGAATTAGATAATACAGCTTTGGGCTGTAAACATACACATATATATGTATATATATTTATATGTAAACATATAAATTTTATATGTTTAATATATAAATTTTATATTCAGTTATAAGTGTTCACGTTTTATTGAAATTCATTCTATTTCTTCACCAATTTCATCACTCTGATTACTCCTGCTGCCCCCAGGCTACCATTCTTTTGGTTTTAAAATGACTAAACAAGTAAATCTTTTAAAGGATCAAGTATATGCCATTTCTTCTCTGAGGACTATAACCAAACAAATCATATTTGTATATCCTCAGTGTTATATTAACAATTAAATAGGCACAACTAAGGTATTATTTTATTAAAGTAACTAAGGTATTATTTTATTAAAGTAACTAAGGTATTATTTTATTAAAGTAACTAAGGTATTATTATATAAACACTTGGTTTTTGTGGTTTAGTAGTTGTGGGGTCAAGCAAATATAAAATTATAGTGATATGCTGTTTATTAAATGGCTCAGATTTAGAGGAAGAAAAAGCTCAAATTATCAAGTCATCACTTAAAAAGGTTAACTAAGTTTTATATTTTCAATTTTTTCACTAAATAGTATTGATAAAAATGTACTCAGTGAAAAATATTTCATCAAATTTAAGTTCTACTGATCAATTTTTTTTAATTTTTATTGGAGTATAATTGATTTATAATGTTGTATTAGTTTCAGATGTACAGCAAAGTGACCCAGTTATACACATACATATTTTCACTTTCTTTTAGATTCTTTTCCCATACAGGACATTACAGAATATTGAGTAAAGTTCCCTGTGCTATATAGCAGGGTCTTATTAGTTATCTACTTTATATATAGTAGTGTATGTATGTCAGTCCCAATCTCCCAGTTTATTCCTCCTCTCCCACCCACTGAAAACCATAAATTTGTTTTCTACATTCATTTGTACCCATTTCTCCCAAAGCTGTCTCTTATACACATCTAGATGTGTATAAGAGACAGGTTATACACATACATATTTTCACTTTCTTTTAGATTCTTTTCCCATACAGGCCATTACAGAATATTGAGTAAAGTTCCCTGTGCTATATAGCAGGGTCTTATTAGTTATCTACTTTATAATAGTAGTGTATGTATGTCAGTCCCAATCTCCCAGTTTACTCCTCCTCTCCCACGCACTGAAAATCATAAATTTGTTTTCTACATTCGTGACTCTACTTTGGTTTTGTAAATAAGTTCATTTGTACCTTTTTAAGATTCCACAGATAAGTGATATCATATGACATATGTCTTTTTGTGTCTGACTTACTTTATTCAGTATTACAATCTCTAGGTCCATCCACATTACTGCAAATGGCTTTATTTTGTTCTTTTTATGGCTGAGTAATATTCCATTGTGTATAGCGTCACACCTTCTTTAACCATCTCTCTGTTGATAGACTTTTAGGTTGGTTCCACGGCTATTATAAATGAAAAGATACACACACCCATTGAACTTTAGGGTGTGTGTATCTTTTCGAATTATGGATTTCTCTAGATGTATGCCCAGGAGTGGAACTGTTGGGTCATATGGTAGTTCTATTTTTAGCTTTTTAAAAGGAATCTCCATAGTGGTTGTATCAATTTACATTCCCATCAACACTATGGGAGATTTTCCTTTTCTCCACACCCTCTCCAATTCTTTTGATGCTAGTCATTCTGACTGGTGTGAGTTGGTACCTCAGGGTATTTTTCAGATTTGTCTTTCTCTAATGAATAGTGATGTTGAGCTTCTTTTCGTGTGCTTTTCGGTCATCTGTATGTCTTCTTTGGAGAAATATTTATTTAGATTTTCTGCCCATTTTTTGACTGTTTTTTTTTTTTTTTATATATTGAGCTACATGAGCTATTTGTGTATTTTGGAGCTTAACTACTTACTTGTTGCTTTGTTTGCAAATATTGTCTCCCATTCTGAGGGTTGTCTTTTGTTTTGTCAATATTATTTTTGAAGTTATTAAAAATCAAACAAACAAACAAAACTACTCTTATCCTCTTTGGACTAACTCATGAATGTTAAAAGTGTCAAGTGACCACTTAAATATATTTATAAACAATCTTTAAAGTTTATCAATTCAAGCCAAATAATTTCCAACTCTAATAGGTTTATTTGACTTCAATACATTTAACTCCTGATTCTTTTTTATGTTCAACATGGCTATACAGGAAATAAAATCTCTACATTAAATTCAATGCCTTTTCCAGTCCAACCT
Source organism: Oreotragus oreotragus (assembly GCA_006410675.1). NCBI lineage: Eukaryota > Metazoa > Chordata > Mammalia > Artiodactyla > Bovidae > Oreotragus > Oreotragus oreotragus. The sequence goes on from SJYX01008377.1 coordinate 21,132, forward strand.
AGGGCAATCCATAAAAGGGTCAGTCATTCTGAAAGAGCCTCTCAAAAGAAAATTGAAAATGCTTAGGTAGCAGACTTTTTCCCAAAAATGCAATCAAATTGAGTCATTATAATGACCAGATAATTTCCCCAATTATGTGTAATTTCCAAAAACGGTTGTGTTAGTATACTGACTGGATTGGCAAAGGGGTATTAGATGGTAAAATGCAACCTGTAGAATCAATTGACTAAAAGGTTGGCTCTGACCAGCCAATTGGATGATACTAATTTCCTTTTGGAAGAAACAATACTGAGTAAGAATTACAGTCACAGGCTATGGAGTTAGATTGATTGATTTGAATGGTTTGTTTTTGTTCAGTCGCTCAGGCATGTCTATTTGTGACCCCATGGACTGCAGCACATCAGGCCTCCCTGTCTATCACCAGCTCCCAGTTTACACAAATTCATGTCCATTGAGTCAGTGATGCCATCCAGGCATCTCATCCTCTGTTGTCCCCTTCTCCTCCTGCCTTCAATCTTTCCCAGCTTCAGAGTCTTTTCAAATGAGTTGGCTCTTCACATCAGGTGGCCAAAGTATTGGAGCTTCAGCTTCAGCATCAGTCCTTCCAATGAATATTCAGGACTGATTTCCTTTAGGATGGACTGGTTTGACCTCCTTGTTGTCCAAGGTACTCTCAAGAGTCTTCTCCAGCATCATATTTCAAAAGCATCAATTCTTCAGTGCTCAGCTTTCTTTATGGTCCAAATTTCACATTCATACATGACTACTGGAAAACCCACAGCTTTGACTAGACAGACATTTGTCAGCAAAATGATGTCTCTGCTGTCTAGCTTTGTCATAGCTTTTCTTCCAAGGAGCAAGTATCTGTTAATTTCATGCCTGCAGTCACCATCTGCAGTGATTTTGGAGCCCAAGAAAATAAAGTCTGTCACAGCTTCCATTTTTCTCCCCATCTATCTGCTATGATTTGAATGGTAGCATCACCAATTATTAGCTGTGAGATCTTGAGCAAATTACTTAAACTGTCTTTTAGTTACTTCTACAAAGGAAGGAAAATAATAAATAAAACTCACCTTGTAAGGTTATTTGTATGAGTAAATAATTTAACACATGTAAAGAACCTAGAATAGAACCTGGAAATTTTAATAGTAAGCTTTTGATAATTGTTTGCTACTGATAACAACAAATTTAATATGAATGTCTTGTTTTCTAAACTGGTTAATAAACCGCTCCAGGGCAAGGACTAAGCATTAATTTCATTTTCATTTCCAGTACTAGCATGCAGTCGATATTCGATGAACACCTGTTAATGTGTGTGTACTCAGTCACTCAGTCGTGTCCAACTCTTTGTAACCCTATGGACTTGCCTGCCAGACAAGAACACTGGAATGGGATCCCATTTCTTCCTCCAGGAATACCTGTTAACAGTACAAAAATGCATTGTGTTACATCTCAGAAGAATTATATTACTAATTAGAATTCAGAATCTGATGACAAGGCTTCCATGTAAATCCCTCAAAATCATTATACAAAAGTAAACATCTGTAGGTAAACTACATGTACCCATTTCTCCCAAAGTCTGTAGATAAGTTTGAAGTGAAGTAAGTTGCTCAGTCGTGTCTGACTCTTTGCGACCCCATGGACTGTAGCCAAACAGGCTCCTCCATCCATGAGATTTTCCAGGCAAGAGTACTGGAGTGGGTTGCCACTGCCTGCTCCGGGAGATCTTCCCATAGATAAGTTTAGGCGGATGATATTTTCATGAAAGACTGTACCAAATTTAAATAGAAAGATTCAAGATCAGCATTTCCCAAATGATTTTTATGATGTTTTATGTTATAAAGATTATTTTCTATAAGATTTTTCAACTTTATGATTTAATTTTTATATTATATTTAATTAAGTATATTCCAGGTATTGTGAAAACCATCTTAAATGTAAGAATGGCTTTATGAACTTAGTACGCCTTGATGTTTATGAAAATAGTATAACAAGAAAGAGCTTTTAATTGTTAGAGTATAATAAAAAGTGACAATTTATATATAACTAGTAGTTGTCCTAAGTAAAGGCCAACTACATCAGTATGTTGACTACACAAAATATTCAAAGTAGTTCAATGGAAAAAAGTAATGAAGACTTGAGTCATCACATAGCTATTTCAAACTAAAAGTAGTCCTTGTTTAAAAGACCATTTTCAACCTGGGAAAATTATTTATTTTGAACAAGACGTTCATTCATTACATCAAATGAATTGTGTTAATATTAGTTTTATTGGCTTCATGAAAGTGAAAGTGAAGTCATTAAGTCCTGTCCGACTCTTTGCGCCCCTGTGAACTATAGCCCGCCAGGCTCCTCTGTCCATGGGATTTTCCAAGCAAGAGTACTGGAGTGGGTTGCCATTGCCTTCTCCAGGGGATCTTCCTGACCCAGTGATCGAACCCAGGTCTCCTGCATTGTAGGCAAACGTTTTACCGTCTGAGCCACTAGGGAAGTCCTTGGCTTCATAGTTTTGCTTAATACAAATACACTAGAGCTCTTTTTTTAAAAGATTTTTTGATGTGGACCATTTTTAAAGACCATTGTTATTAGGTTGGTGCAAAAGCAATTGTGGTTTCAGTTAAATCATTATAACTAGGCTCAAACACATCTTTATTAATCAAAATATGAATCATTATAATCAACACATTTTTGCCAATGAGAGATAAGTTTGCTTATTCCTGTAGCATAAAAATCCATGCTTCAGGATTGGAAAACATTTTCTGCCTCTTGCTGGTTGTTGAAGCATTTTCCCTGCAAAAAGTTGTTGAGATGCTTGAAGAAGTGGTAGTCGGTTGGCAAGAGGTCAGGTGAATATGGTGGATCAGACAAAACTTCAGAGGCCAACTCGTCAACTTTTGAAGCATTGGTTGTGTGACGTGCAGTCATGCATTGTCGTGGAGAAGTGGGCCTTTTGTGTTGACCAATGCCCGCTACAGGCATTGCAGTTTTCAGTGCATCTCATTGATTTCTTAGCATACTTCTCAGATGTGACGGTTTCACTGGAATTCAGAAAACTGTAGTGGATCAGACGGGCAGCAGACCGCCAAACAGTGACCGTGACCATTTTTTGGAGCAAGTTTGGCTTTGGGAAGTGCTTCGGAGCGTCTCCTCCTTCCAACCACTGAACTGGTTGTCCCTGGTTGTCATATAAAATCCACTTTTCATCACACATCACAATCCGATGCAGAAATGGTTCATTGTTTTTGTGTAGAATAAGAGAAGAAAGAAAGAGTGAAAGTCGTTGTGTCCGACTCTTTGCGACCCATGGATATACGGGCCATGGAATTCTCCAGCCCAGAATACTGGGGTGGGTATCCTTTACCTTCTCCAGGGGGTCTTCCCAACCCACCGATCAAACCCAGGTCTCCAGCATTGCAAGCAGATTCTTTACCAGCTGAGCCACAAGGGAAACCCATAGAATAAGAGAAGACAACTTCAAAACGACTATTTTTTTAAAATTTCCAATCAGCTCAAGAGGCTCCCACTTCTCAAGTTTTTTGCCTTTCCAATTTGCTTCAGATGCCCAGCAACCATAGAATGGTTGACATTGGGTTCTTCAGCAACCTCTCATATAAGTTGTAAGAGGATCAGCTTTGATGATTCCATGCTCCTCATCTTCAAACTCTCATCTCCTTTGCAAACCTTCTTGAACCACCACTGCCCTTACACTCCTTAGCAGCTCCCGGGCCAGAAGCATGGTTGATGTTGCGAGTTGTCTCTGCTGCTTTGTGACTCATTCTGAACTCGAATAAGAAAATCGCTCAAATTTGCTTTTTGTCTAACATCATTTCCATGTGCTAAGTCGCTTTAGCTGCATCCGACTGTTTGTGAACCTACAGATTGTGGCCTGACAGACTTCTCTGTCCACAGGATTTCCCAGGGAAGAATACTGGAGTGGGTCGCCATTTCCTCCTCAGAGGAATCTTCCTGACCCAGAGACTGAACCTACGTCTCTTACATTTCCTGTATTGGTAGGCAGGTCCTTTACCACTAGTTTTACCTGGGAAGCTCCATCATTTCCATAGTCTAAAATAAATATAAAATAAACAGCAAGTAATGTTATTAGCAAAAAAAAGCAAAGCAAGAAATACACATTAAAATGATGTATAACATAACCTACATGTATTAAGAATGCATTCCAATATCAAATGATAAATTCCAACAATGGAAAAGCTGCAATTACATTTGCACCAATCTAATACACCAATACCCCATTACTGGAGAAGGCAATGGCACCCCACTCCAGTACTTTTGCCTGGAAAATCCCATGGATGGAGGAGCCTGGTAGGCTGCAGTCCACGGGGTCCCTAAGAGACAGACACGACTGAGTGACTTCACTTTCACTTTTCACTTTCATGCATTGGAGAAGGAAATGGCAAGCCACCCCAGTATTCTTGCCTAGAGAATCCCAGGGACGGGGGAGCCTAGTGGGCTGCTGTCTATGGGGTCGCACAGAGTTGGACACAAATGAAGTGACTTAGCAGCAGTAGCAGCAGCAATACACCATTACAACATACAACAGAGTTTTTATGTTTTGGTTGTTTGGCCTGGAGGCCTGTGGGATCATAGCTCTGTGACCAGGGATGGAACCCACATCTCCTGCATTGGAAAGGAAAGTCTTATCTATTGGACCACCAGGGAAACCTTTCAGAATTTTAAACAAAAGAAAATTATATTTCTTCCTATGCTTTATATATTTAAGTAACACTGTAGTAAAGAGTAATTTAAATAACCATTAGCAATATACATGAGTGCTTTCTCTTTAAAATGGTTCCTTACATTTCTCACATCAGAAACACTGATTATGATGATAACAAGGTCATTAACATCAGAAACAGTATAGTGGCTAGAAAGAATTTAGCAGTATTTTTAAAATATCCAATAGTTTCTGGACAATGAGATTTTTACCTTGATTATTATTCTCTTCTTTAGAAGAAACATTGGCAAATGCCACATCACTCAAAAACCATAACTTTTGGGCCAAGTCTAACCCTGCTACATATTTGTGTACATGAAGTTTAATTGGAACACAGCCACACCCCTTCCTTTTGTATTATTTATGATGGTTTCTGCTTGAATAACAAAGTTAAGTAGTTCTGACTGACAGAGACTAGAAAAGCAAAAATCTTTACAGAAAATATTTGCTAACCACAACTCTAGAATTTTCTCTTGTTCTTGGTATTAAATATACCTAAAATAGCTTCACATAGCTCCACAGAACAGAATGGAGAATTTTAAAAAACAGATCTACACAAGTTATGGCCAATGGCTTTTTAACAAAGTTGGGGGAAAAAAAATTTAACAGGAGAAAGATAATCTTTTCAAGAAATGGTTTTGGGTCAACTGAACATTCATAGTCCAAAAAACAAAACAAAAGAAAACAAAACTACAACCTAGACCTTAAATGTTGTGTAAATTTTTTTCCAATTAATTTAAAATTAATCACAAATTTAAACGTAAAATACATCTGTAAAACTTTTAGGAAAAAAATCCTCAGGATCTTGAGCTATGGGAAGAATTATTATACTTTATCCAAATTCATGATCCATAAAAGAAAAAATAAATTGGATCTCATCAAAATTTAAAACTTTTTTCTACAAAAACCTCTGTTAAGAAATTTAAAAGATGAACTGTGATCTGCACCTTACACAGGACTAGTCTCTAGAATACATAAAAGACCAAAAATAAGTATCTGGATCATATAAAGAACTCTCAAAACTCACCAGTAGAGTACAGTCCAGCTAGAAAACAGGCAAAAGACAGATATTTCACAAAAGCGGAGATCTAACTGTAAATAAAATTTGGCTTCTGTATACCACCAAAAAGGATAATTGATGGCAGGAGAAAAGATCATCAACATGGCTTGCCATTAGAGAAACAAAAATTAAACTACAATGAGAAGATACTACATATCTACCAGAATGGCTAATATTTAAAATGATGACAATAGCAAATGGTTACAAGCAGGCAGAGAAACTGAATAACTCCTATATTCCCAGTGGAGAGGTAGAGTAGTATAGCCACGGTGAAACAGTTTGTGGATTTCTTATAAAGTTGCTCGAGTCCTATCCAACTCTTTTGTGACCCCATGGACTGTAGCCCACCAGGCTCCTCTGTCCATGGAATTCTCCAGGCAAGCATACTGGAGTGGGTTGCCATTTCCTTCTCCAACTACCATATGACCTAGCAATTGCATGCTTGGACAACTGTCCCAGAGAAATGAGTACTTAAGCTCATGCAAAGATATGTAGGCAGAAGTTTGTAATGGATAAAAACTGGAAACAACCTAGATGTCCTTCAGTGGGGAAAAAGTAAATAGACTATGGCACATACATATTATGGAGTGCTGCTGCTGCTGCTGCTAAGTCGCTTCGGTCATATCCAACTCTGTGCGACCCCACAGACGGCAGCCCACCGGGCTCCCCTGTCCCTGGGATTCTCAAGGCAAGAACACTGGAGTGGGTTACCATTTCCTTCTCCAAGGCATGAAAGTGAAAAGTGAAAGTGAAGTCGCTCAGTCGTGTCCGACTCAGCGACCCCATGGACTGCAGCCTACCAGGCTCCTCTGTCCATGGGATTTTCCAGGCAAGAGTACTGGATTGGGGTGCCATTGCCTTCTCCTAGTCAGGCNCTTTGCGACCCCATGGACTGTAGCCTACCAGGCTCCTCTGTCCATGGGATTTTCCAGGCAAGAGCACTGGATTGGGGTGCCATTGCCTTCTCCTAGTCAGGCATAAAAAGGCAGTGTTGCTACATGCAACAACTTAGATAAGTCTCCAAGGAAATTTACCCAGTTAAAAAAGAGGAAAACAATAGAATGGGAAAGACTAGAGCTCTCTTCAAGAAAATTAGAGATATCAAGGGAACATTTCATGCAAAGATGGGCTCAATAAAGGACAGAAATGGTATGGACCTAACAAAAGCAGAAGATGTTAAGAAGAGGTGGCAAGAATACACAGAAGAACTATATGTAAAAGATCTCAATGATCCAGACAACCATGATGGTCTGCTCACTCACCTAGAGCCAGACATACTGGAATGCGAAGTTAAGTGGGCCATAGGAGGCATCACTAGAAACAAAGCTAGTGATGGAATTCCAGTTGAGCTATTTCAAATCCTAAAAGATGATCCTGTGAAAGTGCTGCACTCAATATGCCAGCAAATTTGAAAATGTCAGCAGTGGCCACAGGACTGGAAAAGTCAGTTTTCATTCCAATCCCAAAGAAAGGCAATGCCAAAGAATGTTCAAACTACCACACAATTGCACTCATCTCATACGCTAGTAAAGTAATGCTCAAAATTCTCCAAGCCAGGCTTCAGCAATACCTGAACCGTGAACTTCCAGATGTTCAAGCTGGTTTTAGAAAAGGCAGAGGAACCACAGATCAAATTGCCAACATCTGCTGGATCATCAAAAAAGCAAGAGAGTCCCGGAAAAATATTTACTTCTGCTTTATTGACTACAACAGAGCCTTTGACTGTGTGAATCAAAACAAACTGGAAAATTCTGAAAGAGATGGGAATGCCAGACCACCTTACCTGCTTCCTGAGAAATCCATATGCAGGTCAAGAAGCAACGTTAGAACTGGACCTTGAACAATGCACTGATTCCAAATTGGAAAAGGAGTACGTCAAGGCTGTAGATTGTCACCCTGCTTATTTAATTTATATGCAGAGTAAATCATGTGAAATGTCGGGCTGGCTGAAGCAGAAGCTGGAATCAAGATTGCCAGGAGAAATATTAATACCTCAGATATGCAGATGATACCACCCTTATAACAGAAAGTGAGAAGAACGAAAGAGTCTCTTGATGAAAGTGGAGAGTGAAAAAGCTGGCTTAAAACTCAACATTCCAAAAACTAAGATCATGACATTCAGCCCCATCAGTTCATTTCAATTCATTCAGTTCAGTTGCTCAGTTGTGTCCTACTCTTTGCAACCCCATGGATTGTAGCCTGCCAGGCTCATCTGTCCAAGGGATTCTCCAGGCAAGAATACTGGAGTGGGTTTGCCATGCTCTCCTACTATATATAAAATAAATAACTAATGAGGACCTACTGTATAGCACAGAAACAAGAATTCTACTCAGTACTTTATAATGACCTACATGGGGAAAAAAATCTAGAAAACAGTAAATGTATGTATAACTGATTCACTTTGCTGTACAGCAGAAGCTACCACATAGTAAATCAACTATATTCTAATAATTTTTTTTAAGTACAGTTTCTACTAAATGCATATCCCCTTTGCACCATTGTAAAGGTGAAAAATTGTTAAGTCAAATCATTGTAAGTCTGGGACCATCTGTACATCTAAAACTGGAAAACTCTGAATAAGATAAATGGGACTGTATCAATATCAATCTCCTCATCATGGTGTTTGTGCTATAGTTTTCCAAGATATCATCATGAGGACAAACCAGGTAAACGTACATGGGAGCTCCCAATATTGTTTTTTTCACAACTTCAAGTTACTCTTCAATTATCACAAAATAAAATTTTAATTATCTTAAAAGCTTGCTCCATAGAAGTATGTTTCAAATATTGTTCCTCCTCCTTTTTTTTGAGCAGCTTTCTCTGTGAAATTTTAATACATAACTTATTCAACAAATATGCACTGTGTATCCCCAGACCTATATAATGACACTGTACTAGGAATGTAGCAATGAAAGTAAGACTTAACTCTGGCAACAAGAGAACACTTATTGAGCAGCTAACAATAGCCAATGTCCATCTGAAAGTATCTTCAAATTAATTACACAAGTGCTACAAAACATTTTAGAATTTTGCTGTGTTAACTCCATAACTCCTGGATACTGTAGTAGTAACTTATTCTAAACGCTTTAGACAAAGCCCCAGAATATGAGCTCTGGATTCAGAATGAACGAGTTTGAATTAAGTCTTTGAGACCTACTAGCTGTGATAACTTAGGCAAGTAAGCTAACTTCCTTATGCCTCATTTTCCTAATCTGAAAACTTGGGGTAATAAAATATTCATTGCAGTTTTCACGAAGGTTATTTAATATAAAGAGCTTGGAGAAGAGTAAGTACTGGATTTTTCTTATTGTTGGAGATGGTAATGAATGTAAAGGAACACAGCAATCCCATGTTCTCAGCTTTTGCTAAAAATTGAGAAATCAAATTTGGATGGCTCAACTGAAGTATAAACATGCACATATTTAGACCTTATTTAGTTGTCTTTTGGTATTTTTAAAGAGCCCTGATTTAAAAAAATAAATATGGAATACTGTAAGTATTGCAAAAATATATGTTGACTGAAATACTACTGACCTTTGAACAATGTGGGTTGGGGGCTAGGGCTCCTCACCTTCTGCAAGGTCAAAAATCCAAGTATAACTTAGAGTTGGCTCTCTGTACTTGGAGTATCTGTAGCTTCCTAATGAACGATGCAACCAACCTCAGACTGTGTAGTACTGTAGTATTTACTATGGAAAAATCTGCTAAGTGGACCTGCAAAGTTCAAACCCATGGTGCTCAATGGTCAACAGTACTCAGCTCCTGGAGTTGTAGTTTATGTTACTGTCTTTCAGACATACTTATTTTTAATGATGAAAAATGAACTGAAATATTATGAAACAGATATGCAAAAGTTTAACCAAAGAAATATTTGTACATGAGATTTTGAAAATGACACTGCTACCAGTAAAAGATCAGTATTTGCAAAAATAGAGTGTTAAGGCCTTTAACACACTGGGAAGAGAAATATCTGGATTTCTTTTCTATCTTAGGATGAATAAATATCCTTGAGCAGGTCCCATTGCAGCCTGACACCCATTAGAGTGCCTAGCAAATATTTTCTGCTTTCCTTCTTATTTTTTTCCTCTCCATTTTATTAGTTCCCTTTCTTTCCCATTTTCCAGCTTATTGAATTATTTTTCCAGAGAAGCAATATGTGTCAATAAAATATGTAATACAGTCTGACAATGCTTCATAACATTTTTTACTTGCAAAATTTTTTGAAGGTCATCATTACTCCTATTATTTTATAGGTTAGTAAAATGTGACTGCATTTTATTAACAGAATCGAGTTACCTGTGTTGGTCATGTTACTTTATAACTTCTATTTTCCAATGACAAGTGCTATATAAACTTGCTATTTTATTTGTCATACCAAGTAGCTAGAGTAAAGGCCATTAGACTCCTATCTGGCTCAACCCCTGTATAAAATTACTCCCTAGGGTATATTTTTTTTAATGCTGTTTCCAGATTGCTTTTGAATAACTGATATGTTCACATTTCCCATGGGAAAATATTTCCTAGCATGATTTTAGTATTAGACCATTTTATTTCTGAAACTCTTTATTTAAAACTTTCTGTTCTTATAATATTATCTCAGTCTTCATCAGTCCTCTAAACACATTCTGTTTTTTTATGAATTCCTCACTCAATTATCTCATGACCAACTGAGCAGTTTATTGCTAATTTCTTATAAAATAATATATATTAATTCAACTGCTAAAAGAAATGGAGAAAAGCATAAGGATATGTTACTCAGAATCACAGATAATTGATAGGACATATTATTTTTAAACATCTATTTAAATGATACCTATTAAGATGACTCATTTTACAGACTTAAAGAAAAGGTGTCATAAATATAGCAAAACATTGTTAGAAACATTGCTAGGACACAGAACGATTGAAGAATTAAGGAAGAATTGGCTTATCCATACAATAAACCATCCATGGACATTAGCTTAAATTATCTGAAGGTAATTGTCCTATATATTTTTTTCTATGATTAGCCAAGAAATAAATACATACTTGCAGTCTTTGAAATTTTTATGATTATGACTGGTACAAATAAAAGAGAAATAAATTTGTAACAGATAAAACTCTGGGTATAACATTATGATATATAAAATTTAATGCAAGCACATTGGGTTGGTAGAAATAATGACNTATGATTAGCCAAGAAATAAATACATACTTGCAGTCTTTGAAATTTTTATGATTATGACTGGTACAAATAAAAGAGAAATAAATTTGTAACAGATAAAACTCTGGGTATAACATTATGATATATAAAATTTAATGCAAGCACATTGGGTTGGTAGAAATAATGACGACTAAATAAAATTTCCAACAGTAGGAGTTATAAATGATAATATTTTATACAGACAAAAGCCAGTAAATGGATCAACTATTAGCTTAAAACCTTTATTTAAAAAAATCATTGGACTTCCCTAGCGGTACAGTGGAGAAGGCAACGGCACCCCACTCCAGTACTCTGGCCTGCAAAATCCCATGGACAGAGGAGCCTGGTAGGCTGCAGTCCATGGGGTCCTACGATTCGGACACAAATGAGCGACTTCACCTTCACTTTTCACTTTCATTCACTGGAGAAGGAAATGGCAACCCACTCCAGTGTTCTTGCCTTGAGAATCCCAGGGAGGGGGAGCCTGGTGGGCTGCCGTCTATGGGGTCGCACAGAATCGAACACGATTGAAGCGACTTAGCAGCAGCTGAGGTACAGTAGATAACAATCTGCCTTCCAATTCAGGGGACATGAGTCCAATCCCTGGGTCGGGAAGATTCCACACACTGTGGAGCAACAAAGCCTATGCGCTACAGCTTCTCAAACCCCTGCAACCCTGAGCCCACACGCTGGAGCTCCTGCAGCCCACGCGCCCTTGAGCCTGCGCCCTGCAGCCAGAGGAGCCGCTGCGATGAAAACCCACAGAAGGGCAGCCGCTGCTCCTCCCAGCTGGAGGAAGCCTGTGCACAAAAGCAAAGACCAAACACAGCCAAAAATAAAATCAGTTCATTCACCTAAAAGGAAATGGCAGAACGGTGAACGGTTAGCTGAATGTTGGTCAACAGATTAAACTGACATAATGACATCTACCCAGCCAAATATATTATTATTTTCCTCCAAATATTTTTGCCAAAAAAAAAAAAGAAAAAAAATCAATTGTTGGTATAACTCTGATTAAAATGTCCTGCATTTATGAACAAAAGGCAAAATGACCTTAGGAGCAAAATCTAAAGTTAAATTTGCTTAAACTATTTGCTTAAAACAGTATATATAGATATTCATTGTATTTAAAACCTACTAAAGATCTTCTGATTTTAAAAAATAAAAACTAATTATTTTGATAAAGATTCAGGATAGAACCAAATATTCACTATTAATGCATTTGACAAAAATTGCTGAGGGACTTTTAATCATCAATATAAGAAACAAATGTTGTAAATATGAATACCAAAATCTGTAAAACTTAGAGAAAATTATACACAGAAATAATAGTAAAGATCCTTAAATAAAACTATGATATACTTTTACATGAATGCCTCTAAAAACTTACTAATATTTTTTCAAGACCTTATTGTTCACAACATATTTTCAAAAATTTTTTTCAAGTGATACTCCTAACAACCTATTGTTAGGTTAGAAACCATGTGAACCAGAGAAGTAAAGCAACATGTCCAAGATGATATACTTGGGTTCAACGTCGGGACTTCTCACTCCAAATCTAAGCTCTATGAATGACTACTTTTTTGATTGCTATATTAGCATCCAACTGCTTTTCATATATTCCTTAATTTTATTTTTCTTACAGATTGATAAAAATTCACAGGTTATATAAATAATTTAACAAAACTTTAAAATTACCTTTGGGAAACTTAAACAGAAACAACAAAAAGAAATATTTCCTTACTTTTTAGCAAATCAAATACACATTTTACATTTAACAAAAAAGAGACACTGCTGCACCAGATTAAAACAAAGAACCCTTTCCACTACCTAAAAGATTCTCTTATGTTGTCAGACCATGAAAGATCATATACTGAAAGATTTTTCCCTTATCACTTCCCTTCCCAACACACACACACACACATACACACTAATGTGTGTCGTTTGCCTCCAGTATTCTATTCTGGTTGTGTTTCCTGAAGTAACACTGACTATTTAACCTGTAACTTCCTGGTATGAGAAGTCACACTTGAACTGGGTTGTATGGTGAGGAAAGCTTCAAGTAGGAAGTATAATTTTTTTTTTTTTTTTTTTTTGGTAATTTTAAGGATGTATCTGGTGGCTCAGTGGCAAAGAATCTGCCTGCAATGCAGGAGAGGCAAGTTTGATCCCTAGGTGGGAAAGATCCCCTAGAGAAAGGAAACGGCTGGAAAATCCCAATCCATGGGGTCACTACAGAGCTGGACATGACTGTTCTGACTAAACAACAAAGAATGTATAAGCTTTAAACAAGAGATTGGAAAAGAGCCAAATGGGAATTAAACAAAGCCTTATGGAAACTGTAGGACACCTCAGGACAAGAGGAAGGAATTCAGTTTGACTCATGAGTAAGTCACACAAAGTGTAATCATGAAGTGTAGAGACCATGGTGTGAAGATCCTTGAATGTAAATTATTCACCCTACACCTAAAAACTGAATTATACTTACACTCATTTTTACATCATTCCTTTCAGACTCTGGAAAAAAAATATATTATGAACAAGCGCTTCACCTAACAGATTAATAGATTTTGAGCATATCTGACAATTTCCAGAATCTTGCTTTTTTAGCGATTCTCTTTTTTTCTTATATTTTAGTCATTTCTTTGTCTACTGGGTTATTTCTTCACAAATTATATTCTTGCTGTAATCTCCTCCATTTAAAACAAGCAAAACAATCAGTCAATACTCTTCCTCTATTCAGACTTTCTATGAAGCTACTATCCCATCCTGTCTTTTGGAAGGGACTTCTCCCGGGAATAGCTCATCCCTTCTTTCCATCTCATCCCTCCTCCTCCCACAATAGATGAGCTAACGCTGTTCTAGCAGAGGTCACCCTCCTGGAAACTAATGGCCAAATCCAGCCAATTAATTGTTCAGAGGTCTTTTCTCAGCTAATCCGCTCTACAGCATTTGATACTAAATTATTCCATTCCTAAGAGTTGCTCCATTCTTGTGACTCATGGCACCATTCTCCCCATTCTTAAGACTGCTTCCTGACCATTCCTTTAAGTCTCATTTGCTGTCCCATTCCACTCCCCTTTCATGACTTACTGTTGAGTGAATTGAAGTTACAAAGACAAAATGTGTAACCCATGTATGATGCATTTGTATACTTAGATAGATAGAGTATGCACAAATGAGTTGCGTCTGTGTAAGCCAAGACTATAAATATGTGTATACCAAAATGCTAGTAGGCAATAAAGATATTCTGGGTGAATCTCACATTAATTATTTCTAGCTTTTTTCAATGTGTATATTTGCCAATAATATTTATGTGCTGTTTAATTATAGAAAGTGAAAGAAAGTGAAGTTGCTCAGTCGTGTCCAACTCTTTGTGACTCCATGGATTGTAGCCTACCAGGCTCCTCTGTCCATGGGATTTTCCAGGCAAGAATCCTGGAGTGGGTTGCCATTTCCTTCTCCAGGAGATCTTCCCAATGCAGGGATTGAACCCTGGTCTTCTGCATTGTAGGCAGATGCTTTATCGTCTGAGCCACCAGGGAAGTCCTGTTTAATTATACTTACATGTTAATTATTCCCTAAAGCCCAAAATTTTCCCCTGAATTACAAACCTGGGTGACTTTAGTCATACTTAACTCTCTCCCCTGTTCTTTTGTGCCTCAAGAGTTCCCAGATAGTACTCTTCTCTAGGGAACTGCTTTCCTGCACCTTTATCTTTACATATTTGCAATTCCCAAACTGGAAAGCATCATCTAATATCCTGTTTCAAATCCTAGGGCCTATTATAGTGCTTTGTAAATAGAATATAGTTACTGAATTGACTGAATGAATAAACTACAAGCATTATTCTTTATTCTGTATGGTTTACGGAATTGTTTTATTCTAGTTAAGGAGTGACATATTCAGACATATAATTTAAGATTTATTGGGAAGTATATTAAAAATGAAATGCAGGTGGAGTGTTTAAAAGAGAGGAGGTAAGTATAAGGAATCACAGAAACCTTAGCCATCAATAAGAGGATCTTTTTGATGAAGTGCTGTCTCCAAGGAATAATAAAAAATATCCCCAACATTCCTGATATGCTATAGCTTTTAAAGATGTACATCACTTGGTATAATGACTGAGGGTGTCTAGTGATTCTAAAATAAACCATTGCTGCCATCTTCTGGAAAAAAACATTTATACTTTACACCATTTAAGTTTCACTAAGACTCATTGAACCTGTAATTATTCAGTCTTTAAAAATAGTAATAAATCTCAACTTGTTTTTTTAAAAGTTATACTTTGTCTTTTAAAAAGTAACTTAAAAAAAGTTGAAATAAAATTGTCTTTTAAAAAATAATAAATTTCAACTTAATCCTTAACATTTAAAACTATTTCTTCTTCTGCCTTTATGTAAACTGACTTTTCAATTTACATGGACTTTTTAATCTATATGTTTTTTGGAATCTAATGCTGTCTTGTTCATTGTAATATAAATATCTCTAATTTTTATATTTAAATTTGTTTTTATTGATTTTTACTCTAAATTCTATGAGCTAAAGGAAAATATCAGCTATAAACTAATTGTGAATTTATTGCCTTTTAGCTCCTTTCTGAGTGACTTCACTTTCACCTTTCTCTTTCATGCATTGGAGAAAGAAATGGCACCCTACTCCAGTGTTCTTGCCTGGAGAATCCCAGGGACGGGGGAGCCTGGTGGGCTGCTGTTTATGGGATCACTCAGAGTCAGACACGACTGATGCGACTTAGCAGCAGCAGCAGCAGCTCCTTTCTAAGTACATGAGTCCATTCAATTTATTTAATAAATACATACTGAGTGCATACCCTGTGTCAGTAATGTTTTAAGTGTTCAAGACATGGTAGTGAATAAAAGAGAAAATCTCTGCTTTCAAGGATTTTACATTTTAGACATATAAAGTGGATTTGTTTGTCTTGATGTTCTTTGAAAACATCTTTGTTATACACTATAACAAACTGGAGTTTCTAATTAGAAGGAAAAAAGATATAGAAGAAACTGTCACTAAAATGGAGTTTCTTCATAGAAAATAATATCTCAGTTCCATTCAGTTCAATCACTCAGTCGTGTCTGACTCTTTGTGACCCCATGGATGGCAGACACCAGGCCTCCCTGTCCATCACCAGCTCCTGGAGCTTACTCAAACTTATGTCCACCAAGTCTGTGATGCCATCCAACCATCTCATCCTCTGTCATCCCCTTCTCCTCCTGTCTTCAACCTTCCCCAGCATGAGGATGAGTCAGCTTTTTGCATCAGCTGGCCAAAGTATTGGAGTTTCAGCTTCAGCATCAGTCCTTCCAATGAATATTCAGGACTGATTTCCTTTAGGATGGACTGGTTGGATCTCCCCTGCTGGCCAAGGGATTCTCAAGAGTCTTCTCCAACACCACAGTTCAAAAGGATCAATTCTTCGGTACTCAGCTTTTTCTATAGTTCAAGTCTCACATCCATACATGACTACAGGAAAAACCATAGCTTTGATTAGATGGACTTTTGTTGGCAAAGTAATGTCTCTGGTTTTTAATATGCTGTCTAGGTTGGTCATAGCTTTTCTTCCAAGGAGTAAGCATCTTTTAATTTCATGGCTGTGGTCACCATCTGCAGTGATTTTGGAGACCAAAAAAATAAAGTCTGTCACTGTTTCCATTGTTTCCCCATCTATTTGCCATGAAGTGATGGGACTGGATGATCTTAGTTTTCTGAATGTTAACTTTTAAGCCAGCTTTTTCACTCTCCTCTTTCACTTTCACCAACAGGCATGATTCTCACCTTTCATTTCAGGAAGCTGTTGAAACTAACAAGGGCACCACCTGAGGTAGGAATTTAAAAAATAAAAACAAATCATGGAGAATTTATTATAAGAAAAAGTACTTTCAAATTTTGATAGAATTTAATGTTACTTCCATCAAGAATTGCAGTTTATATGAAAATTCAAATATGGGTAATGTTATGGTAACACCTGTTTCATGCCCCACCACACACTCTCTGGCCCATCATTGTATTCTAGTCTTTGTGGATGCAACTTAATGTCTTCTTTCATCAGAATCACGTTTCATTCTCTAACCTCAGATTTCCCTGGTGCTGATACGTAAAAT
>SJYX01008380.1:0-13279 GCA_006410675.1 Oreotragus oreotragus
TTTTTTTTTTTTAATACAAAGTATAACATAGGAGGCAGATAAATGCCTCCTGACATCCAGTACCTCTGGGGTCAACTAAGCTAAAATGAGAAGAGGGGAAAACTCAACATTGTGTGTGCCTGCCTCAGACAGGGCAGAGGAGAGAAAGACCTTGAATAGATTCTAGGTCCAGCGCGGGAATGGAAGCTCTTTAGTCGAAAGCAGGGATCAACCAACTCATTCAAGGCTAAAAAAAACCCTTTCGAGGGAACAGGATGAGAAGGAAGGTAGGGGGAGAAAAGATGTCACACGAAGCAGCCTAAGAGGTAACACCTTTCATTAAAAGCGACTCACAGACTTTCAGGGGCAGAGCTTACAGCCGGTGAGCAAGGAGCGGAGGCCGAGCGCGGAGCGGAGGGTGAGCGCCGAGCGGAGGCTGAGTGCAGGAGCAGAGGCCGGGCATGGAGCGGAGGCCGGGCCCCAGACTGGAGGCTGAGCACAGAGCAGAGGCTGCACAAGGAGAGGAGGCCGAGCCCGGGAGCCGAGGCTGAGCCTGGGAGCGGAGGTGCAGCACCGGCCGGAGGCAGAGTGCAGAGTGGAGGCCAAGCCCCAGAGTGGAGGCTGAGCCCGGGAGTGGAGGCCGAACACGGGAGTGGAGGTGCAGCGCCGGCCGGAGGCTGAGTGCAGAGTGGAGGCCGAGCGCGGAGCGGAGCCCCAGACCAGGGCGTCCAGCGGGAGCCTGGCGGCAGAGTCTGAAACCGAAGGGCACGAGCCGGTTCCCAAGGGGAGCAGCTGCGGGCCGTCTGCGCTGAGCCTGAGAAGCCTCTGGCACACTGGGTGACGCTGCCCACCAGGCGGCTTAAAGATCACTCCAGAACCCCAGGGGAGACACGGGGCTAAACTTTTGTCATGCTGCACTTGTCTAAAACCCAAAGAGAGAAATAATAGTGGGCAGGAAGGTGCGTAAGTCACTCTGGCCTCGGCTCTCTGGTGTGTTTGGAGGGTGCTAGCGGGTGGCTTGTGTTATTCACTTTGTTTTTTTCCCCTCCCTCCTCCTCACGCAGTTGGGACTCCCTGAGAAAACCTGGCTGCAGGCTTTTCATCCAAGAGGCGCCCGTTCTGCTCAGGCTAGCGGCACCCTGGCCCCAGCCAGTGTGTCGTTGTGGAGAAGCCCTCCTCCAGCCCCAGGCGCGAGAGCCGAGATCAAAGCACGCAGCACAAATGCTGCTCTGATCAAAACCCAGCTTTCGGCGTTTGATGTGGCCCAGCCTCTGTTGTTGGTAAGGACAATAGAGTAGGGTGGCCAGAGGACTTTGGCAATAAGTATAAAGCAAGGTGCACTCCATCAAACAAAAACGAGAGAAAGTGAGAGAGACAGAAAGCGAGGAGAGAAAAGGAAGGAAGGGAGGGGGAAGAAGGGAAGGTAGGCAAAGTCAGCCAGGATCCCGGGAGCAGCTAGGGGATGCCAGCAAGGGAAGCACTGTATCGCTTGCCGAGGGTCCCTTTCTGTGGAGGAATCGTCTGAGCAATCAGATGAGCAGGTCTGCATCCCGGCCTCACTCTGCCATTAGCCACCGAGCTGGCTTTACCATGTCACACACCTTTTAAGTCTACTCCCCAGAGGCCAGCTGCAGCCCTTTCCAGCCGTCTAACAGTTAGGGTCCACGGCTGCCGACAGGAGATGCTGCTTCATCCTGGCAAACCACCCTCTTTCTTGGAGGAAAGGATCTCTGCTATCCTGTGTGGCAGTGAGACCAAGGGAGGGTGTCTGAGCCAGTCCTTAAATCTCCCTGAAGTGGTATCTGGCCCTGCTCACTTCCACTTTCAAAACTCTCAATATGCTATGGAGTTAAGACATGCCAAAGCAGGATAACCAACACTCTTAAATAGTCTAAAGCGCCAAAGCGGGATAACCAACACTCTTAAATAGTCTAAAACGCCAAAGCGGGATAACCAACACTCTTAAATAGTCTAAAGCGCCAAAGCGGGATAACCAACACTCTTAAATAGTCTAAAACGCCAAAGCGGGATAACCAACACTCTTAAATAGTCTAAAGCGCCAAAGCGGGATAACCAACACTCTTAAATAGTCTAAAACGCCAAAGCGGGATAACCAACACTCTTAAATAGTCTAAAGCGCCAAAGCGGGATAACCAACACTCTTAAATAGTCTAAAACGCCAAAGCGGGATAACCAACACTCTTAAATAGTCTAAAGCGCCAAAGCGGGATAACCAACACTCTTAAATAGTCTAAAACGCCAAAGCGGGATAACCAACACTCTTAAATAGTCTAAAGCGCCAAAGCGGGATAACCAACACTCTTAAATAGTCTAAAACGCCAAAGCGGGATAACCAACACTCTTAAATAGTCTAAAGCGCCAAAGCGGGATAACCAACACTCTTAAATAGTCTAAAACGCCAAAGCGGGATAACCAACACTCTTAAATAGTCTAAAGCGCCAAAGCGGGATAACCAACACTCTTAAATAGTCTAAAACGCCAAAGCGGGATAACCAACACTCTTAAATAGTCTAAAGCGCCAAAGCGGGATAACCAACACTCTTAAATAGTCTAAAACGCCAAAGCGGGATAACCAACACTCTTAAATAGTCTAAAGCGCCAAAGCGGGATAACCAACACTCTTAAATAGTCTAAAACGCCAAAGCGGGATAACCAACACTCTTAAATAGTCTAAAGCGCCAAAGCGGGATAACCAACACTCTTAAATAGTCTAAAACGCCAAAGCGGGATAACCAACACTCTTAAATAGTCTAAAGCGCCAAAGCGGGATAACCAACACTCTTAAATAGTCTAAAACGCCAAAGCGGGATAACCAACACTCTTAAATAGTCTAAAGCGCCAAAGCGGGATAACCAACACTCTTAAATAGTCTAAAACGCCAAAGCGGGATAACCAACACTCTTAAATAGTCTAAAGCGCCAAAGCGGGATAACCAACACTCTTAAATAGTCTAAAACGCCAAAGCGGGATAACCAACACTCTTAAATAGTCTAAAGCGCCAAAGCGGGATAACCAACACTCTTAAATAGTCTAAAACGCCAAAGCGGGATAACCAACACTCTTAAATAGTCTAAAGCGCCAAAGCGGGATAACCAACACTCTTAAATAGTCTAAAACGCCAAAGCGGGATAACCAACACTCTTAAATAGTCTAAAGCGCCAAAGCGGGATAACCAACACTCTTAAATAGTCTAAAACGCCAAAGCGGGATAACCAACACTCTTAAATAGTCTAAAGCGCCAAAGCGGGATAACCAACACTCTTAAATAGTCTAAAACGCCAAAGCGGGATAACCAACACTCTTAAATAGTCTAAAGCGCCAAAGCGGGATAACCAACACTCTTAAATAGTCTAAAACGCCAAAGCGGGATAACCAACACTCTTAAATAGTCTAAAGCGCCAAAGCGGGATAACCAACACTCTTAAATAGTCTAAAACGCCAAAGCGGGATAACCAACACTCTTAAATAGTCTAAAGCGCCAAAGCGGGATGCAGGAGCAGAGGCCGGGCATGGAGCGGAGGCCGGGCCCCAGACTGGAGGCTGAGCACAGAGCAGAGGCTGCACAAGGAGAGGAGGCCGAGCCCGGGAGCCGAGGCTGAGCCTGGGAGCGGAGGTGCAGCACCGGCCGGAGGCAGAGTGCAGAGTGGAGGCCAAGCCCCAGAGTGGAGGCTGAGCCCGGGAGTGGAGGCCGAACACGGGAGTGGAGGTGCAGCGCCGGCCGGAGGCTGAGTGCAGAGTGGAGGCCGAGCGCGGAGCGGAGCCCCAGACCAGGGCGTCCAGCGGGAGCCTGGCGGCAGAGTCTGAAACCGAAGGGCACGAGCCGGTTCCCAAGGGGAGCAGCTGCGGGCCGTCTGCGCTGAGCCTGAGAAGCCTCTGGCACACTGGGTGACGCTGCCCACCAGGCGGCTTAAAGATCACTCCAGAACCCCAGGGGAGACACGGGGCTAAACTTTTGTCATGCTGCACTTGTCTAAAACCCAAAGAGAGAAATAATAGTGGGCAGGAAGGTGCGTAAGTCACTCTGGCCTCGGCTCTCTGGTGTGTTTGGAGGGTGCTAGCGGGTGGCTTGTGTTATTCACTTTGTTTTTTTCCCCTCCCTCCTCCTCACGCAGTTGGGACTCCCTGAGAAAACCTGGCTGCAGGCTTTTCATCCAAGAGGCGCCCGTTCTGCTCAGGCTAGCGGCACCCTGGCCCCAGCCAGTGTGTCGTTGTGGAGAAGCCCTCCTCCAGCCCCAGGCGCGAGAGCCGAGATCAAAGCACGCAGCACAAATGCTGCTCTGATCAAAACCCAGCTTTCGGCGTTTGATGTGGCCCAGCCTCTGTTGTTGGTAAGGACAATAGAGTAGGGTGGCCAGAGGACTTTGGCAATAAGTATAAAGCAAGGTGCACTCCATCAAACAAAAACGAGAGAAAGTGAGAGAGACAGAAAGCGAGGAGAGAAAAGGAAGGAAGGGAGGGGGAAGAAGGGAAGGTAGGCAAAGTCAGCCAGGATCCCGGGAGCAGCTAGGGGATGCCAGCAAGGGAAGCACTGTATCGCTTGCCGAGGGTCCCTTTCTGTGGAGGAATCGTCTGAGCAATCAGATGAGCAGGTCTGCATCCCGGCCTCACTCTGCCATTAGCCACCGAGCTGGCTTTACCATGTCACACACCTTTTAAGTCTACTCCCCAGAGGCCAGCTGCAGCCCTTTCCAGCCGTCTAACAGTTAGGGTCCACGGCTGCCGACAGGAGATGCTGCTTCATCCTGGCAAACCACCCTCTTTCTTGGAGGAAAGGATCTCTGCTATCCTGTGTGGCAGTGAGACCAAGGGAGGGTGTCTGAGCCAGTCCTTAAATCTCCCTGAAGTGGTATCTGGCCCTGCTCACTTCCACTTTCAAAACTCTCAATATGCTATGGAGTTAAGACATGCCAAAGCAGGATAACCAACACTCTTAAATAGTCTAAAGCGCCAAAGCGGGATAACCAACACTCTTAAATAGTCTAAAGCGCCAAAGCGGGATAACCAAAACTCTTAGATAGTCTAAAACGCACGTACTTCACAATAACCCTTATTTACTACCAAAATAAAACCTCCTTTGGGGACAATGTCAGGAGACTCAGCGTGAGGCCTTTTATGAACACGAGGCCTGGAGCTAAACAGCCCACCTGCTCTTCCTCCTAAGCCTGGCCATTTCCGCACCCCAGGAGCTTGGCACGTGGCTGTCACGTGGTGGGCAATAAGGAATGCGAAATGAGTCAAAGCACACGCGGGATGCACCAACGGTCTGCAAGCCCTCGGGCTCTGCACACTTCATTAGGAAAACGATGCGAAGGCAATACAGTTACCTGAGAAGCACGTTGGCTTAAATCAGGCCCTGTGACCAAGCAGATCCTCAGAAATCACTTCAACTTTCAGATCTAAGGGACAAAAGTAAAACTGTTCCTAGAAGTGGAAATCATTAGCATCCCAGTTTTGGTTACATGTGTGCGCTCAGTCGTGTCCAGTGCTTTGCAACCCCATGGACGGCAGCCCATCCTCTGTCCGTGGGATTCTTCAGGCAGGAACACTGGAATGGGCTGCCATGCCCTCCTCCAGGGGATCTTCCTGACCCAGATTGAACTCACGCCTCCTGCATGGGCGGGTGGAAGCTTTATCACTGAGCCACCTGGAAAGCCCTTTCTCCCTGATAGATTTACTGAATGAGGACTTCTGCTTGGTGGCTGTAAAGAGGCATCTAGGTGTTACAGGAAAGAAAGGACTCAGACGCTAAAATATGTCAGTTCCACCCACTTCAAAATGGTATGGTCATTTCCCAAGATTGGCCATGCCTGTACTTATCCAGCCTGTGCAAATGTGAGTTTCCAGTTCACAACCTTGGAAGGAAGAAAGCATGAGTTGAGGTGCACCGTCCTCACAGGTTTCATGGAGAGGATTAATGAGTTAATAAGCATTAAGCACACTGCAAGCCACAGGTGATGGGCAATCATGATTAGGGACACATTCTTCCCACCAAAGTGGTTCAGACTTTGCACAGGAGGTTAACTACCTGGAGAAATATCTACTTCTAATACAAGGAACTCGATGCCGACTCTCAAGTAACAGGCTGCCCGGCGAAATGCCCAGGCATCCAGTCACTGGTGGCAGGGACAAACTTAGATAACACAAGGGTAACGACACCCCCTGAAGCACCATCGAAAGCAGCTGAAGCAGCGAGCAACTCCAGTCAACAGTGGCATCTGCAGCAGCAGCAGCGCTTTGGTGAGAGGGTGGTTCTCTGAACTCTCCCTTTCTCAAGTCTCTAACCTATGTGGCTGTTCTGCCAACTTCAGCTCTGTTAACAACATCCAGCAGTTTGCTTCAGCCACATCGAGACTGTGCGCACATGAGCACAACCGCCTGAAACTGCAGTGTCTGCATGTGAAGCCGCTCAGTCGCGTCTAATTCTTTGATCCCATGGACTGTAGCCCGCCAGGCTCCTCTGTCCACGGGATTCTCCAGGCAAGAGCACTGGAGTGGGTTGCCATTTCCTCCTCCAGGGGATCTTCCTGACTCAGGGATCGAACCCACATCTCTTATGTCTCCTGCTCTGGAGAAATATCTACTTCTAATACAAGGAACTCGATGCCGACTCTCAAGTAACAGGCTGCCCGGTGAAATGCCCAGGCATCCAGTCACTGGTGGCAGGGACAAACTTAGATAACACAAGGGTAACGACACCCCCTGAAGCACCATCGAAAGCAGCTGAAGCAGCGAGCAGCTCCAGTCAACAGTGGCATCTGCAGCAGCAGCAGCGCTTTGGTGAGAGGGTGGTTCTCTGAACTCTCCCTTTCTCAAGTCTCTAACCTATGTGGCTGTTCTGCCAACTTCAGCTCTGTTAACAACATCCAGCAGTTTGCTTCAGCCACATCGAGACTGTGCGCACATGAGCACAACCGCCTGAAACTGCAGTGTCTGCATGTGAAGCCGCTCAGTCGCGTCTAATTCTTTGATCCCATGGACTGTAGCCCGCCAGGCTCCTCTGTCCACGGGATTCTCCAGGCAAGAGCACTGGAGTGGGTTGCCATTTCCTCCTCCAGGGGATCTTCCTGACTCAGGGATCGAACCCA
This sequence comes from Oreotragus oreotragus, assembly GCA_006410675.1. Classification (NCBI taxonomy): domain Eukaryota; kingdom Metazoa; phylum Chordata; class Mammalia; order Artiodactyla; family Bovidae; genus Oreotragus; species Oreotragus oreotragus. Next base: position 7,086 of record SJYX01008380.1, read on the forward strand.
CATCTCTTATGTCTCCTGCGCTGGCAGGCGGGTTCTTTATCGTGGAACCACCGTGGAAGCCCCAAACTGCAATAACTGTATTTATGTGTTACAACTTAGGTGGTTTCCAAGACTTCTTAGGGGGGAAAGTGCAGAGTGATGAAGCTCCCTTTAGCCTGAGATATGCCTCCTTCCCGTTCCCAGGAACATTTCCTCCTAACTCTATATTTACTCTCAAATACAAATACTGCAAAATGGCGAGGCAGCAAAGACTCACTGAAAGGCCTCCTGTGCCCCACAGAATGACAGTCTATTCACTTTGCAACCCTAAAGCCATCAGAGCTCCCAAAGGAGGAAACGTAGATGCTTTTTCAACAGGGCAAGACTCTCTAAACCAGGAGTCCTGACCCCTGATTTCATCAGTGTGCTTGCGTTTTTGCAAACTTGTCGTTTTCAGGACAAAACAATTAAGTGAACAGGGCTGTGAAGAGAAGCCTTTCTGTAGAGGTTTCTCTTCCCTTTTCTTTCTTATTTTGGCTGTGCTGGGTTTTCGCTGCAGAACATGTGGACTCTAACCCTAGCCCTTGCTTTGGAAAGCAGATTCTCAAAGTCTGGACCACTAGGGAAATCCCTGGCAGTAGATTTCAGGATGGGAGAGTGAAGAGGGGGGTAAACTCTCATGACGGCATTACAGAGCTTCAGGAGAGATACAATGAGATTCTGAAAGAAGTGAATGCTGGTGGGCATTCACACATGGATTGATTACCCACGTGTGCCAGGCTTCGTGTTAGGCGTTGAGTCTCCATTGCCTTGAAGCATCCAAGTGTCCCTAAACACCCAGCACACACATAAATAACCGTGACATTTACTAACCACTATAACTGTAGTAAGAATGACATGTCTTCAAATCACAAATCGAGAGAAGGCTGAGTCTGGGTCATCATGAAAGACTTCACAAAGATGACACATTTACGGATAGGATTTCACCCATTCTAGAAGGAGGAAAATAGCTTTCCTGGCAGTATGAGATAAGACTATCTTCAGCAGGCTCAACACCTGTTGAGTCATCCATCCATTTACGCATTCAGTCTTTCTTATGCCCATTACTCGCTTGTTCCTCAGGCCTCTGCTGTGTGCCAGGCCCAGTGGGGGCAGGAGAGGAAGCGGCAGACGTCAGGCTGTGACGTTTCGGTGGCATCCCAGCAGTCGCTAGGGATCAGGCAGATGTGATCATCACAACTTCTACTAAGCGAAACAGTTCTAGTGGAAGCTCACAGTGGAGGGTGAGGGGGGCAGATGGCTGACAGCCCAGCTCTCAAGACACCACTGCAGGCAAGGAGCAGGATGAGAAGCCCCAGGCGGGACAGGAAGGGCGAGCAGAGGAGGACCAGGGTTCACACAGTGTGAGCAAAGGAGGACCGGGGGTCACGCGGTGTGAGCAGGGGAGGACCGGGGGTCACATAGTATGTGAGCAGGGGAGAACTGGGGGTCACATAGTATGTGAGCAGGGGAGGACCGGGGGTCACAAATGTGTGAGCAGGGGAGGACCGGGGGTCACAAATGTGTGAGCAGGGGAGGACCGGGGGTTGCAGTGTGAGCAGAGGAGGACCAGGGATCACAGTGTCAGCAGGGGAGGACCGGGGTCACATAGTGTGTGAACAGGGGAGGACTGGGGGTCACAGTGTGAGCAGGGGAGGACCGGGGGTCACATAGTGTGAGCAGAGGAGAACTGGAGGTCACATAGTATGTGAGCAGGGGAGGATGGGGAGGACCGGGGGTCACATAGTATGTGAGCAGGGGAGAACTGGGGGTCACATAGTATGTGAGCAGGGGAGGACCGGGGGTCACAAATGTGTGAGCAGGGGAGGACCGGGGGTCACAAATGTGTGAGCAGGGGAGGACCGGGGGTTGCAGTGTGAGCAGAGGAGGACCAGGGATCACAGTGTCAGCAGGGGAGGACCGGGGTCACATAGTGTGTGAACAGGGGAGGACTGGGGGTCACAGTGTGAGCAGGGGAGGACCGGGGGTCACATAGTGTGAGCAGAGGAGAACTGGAGGTCACATAGTATGTGAGCAGGGGAGGACCAGGGTTCATGTAGTGTGAGCAGAGGAGGACCGGGGGTCACGTGGTGTGAGCAGGGGAGGACCAGGGGTTACAAATGTGCGAGCAGGGGAGGACCAAGGGTCACACAGTGTGAGCAGGGGAGGACCAGGGTCACAAATGTGTGAGCAGAGGAGGACCGGGGTCACAAATGTGTGAGCAGGGGAGGACCGGGGTCACAAATGTGTGAGCAGGGGAGGACCGGGGGTCACACGGTGTGAGCAGGGGAGGACTGGGGGTCACAAATGTGTGAGCAGATCGAACTGCACTCAGCGGCGAGTGGGTGCAGTGGGCCAGCCTGTTTCCTGGGGCAGGTGAACGGGCAAAGCATGAGACTGCAACCCCGATGAGGGGCCCTGGGAGGAGGCAAGTCTGAACAACGGAGTTAAAGACGATGATTTTGTGTGTGGCATGCCTCATCTGAGAAATTTCTGGCTCACTCAGGCAGGAATGTCCATGTGGCATGCCATTCATTCAGGAAGGGGAGCTAGAGAAAGGGATCTGATAATTGTGTGCAAATAAATAACAGCTGAAGCTATGGAAGTAGAAAAGAAGATTTTACATGTAGACCTTTGCCGAAGCCTATTAGGGACATATGGGGGACCGTGATCTACTGGGAGAGAAGACAGAGGGCAGAGCAGGGGAGGAGGACGGGGAGCTGTTACGAAGCCAGCAGGTAAGAGGGGGAGCTGCCTTCCCTACAGCCCGCTGGTGGGAACTCCAAGCTTTCACTACCGTAGGCGGGGGTCTGAGCCCCGATTAGGGAACTAAGAGAATTTCCAGGAAGAGGGCTGTGTCTGTGATAGTCGCCCAGTCGTGTCTGACTCTCTGCAAGCCTGTGGACTGTAGGCTCCTCTGGCGGTGGGATTCTCCAGGCAGGAACTCCCGCCTCCAGGGGATCTTCCTGACTCAGGGATGGAACCTGGGTCTCCTGCACTGCAGGCAGACTCTTTACCATTTGAGCTGCAGGGAAGCCCTGGGAAGGGGGCTGGAAAACAGCAAAAAGTGCTGAAAGCCCAGCTCTCCCTTCTCCACTGCTTTTGATCCCGGAGCCCTGGAGGTCAGGCGCCTCACCGTTCTGCGCCGGTTCCAGGGGCGCGCACGCGCACACACACACACGCGCACACACACGCACACACACACCCCTGTTCCTTAGGGGCACACACACATGCACACACACACGCGCGCACACACACACACACGCACACCCCTGTGCCTTAGTTGGAGGTCAGGCGCCTCACCGTTCTGCGCCGGTTCCAGGGGCGCGCACGCGCACACACACACACGCGCACACACACGCACACACACACCCCTGTTCCTTAGGGGCACACACACATGCACACACACACGCGCGCACACACACACACACGCACACCCCTGTGCCTTAGGGGCACACACACACACACGCACACACACACACCTGTTCCTTAGGGGCACGCACACACACACGCGCACACACACACACACACACACACACGCACACACACCCCTGTTCCTTAGGGGCGCGCACATGCACACACACACACACACACACACCCCTGTTCCTTTAGGGGCGCACACATGCACACACACACACACACACCCCTGTTCCTTAGGGGCGCGCGCACACACACACACATACACACACGGCACGCACACACACACACACACACACAGACACGCACACACACACGGGGCACACACACACACACACACACCCCTGTTCCTTAGGGGCACGCACACGCACACACAAACACACACACAGGGCACGCACACACACACACACCCCTGTTCCTTAGGGGCACACACACACGCACACACACACCCCTGTTCCTTCCTGACTCTTTCCCACTTGTGTGGCTACATAACTTTGCTCCGAGTCCCCGCGCTGCACAGTAGGTCCCCGTTGGCTCCATTCCGGATGAAGCAGAGTGTGTGCGTCTCTCTTCACTCCATCACCACATCTGTTTGTCCCATCTGTAGACACATNTGTTCCTTCCTGACTCTTTCCCACTTGTGTGGCTACATAACTTTGCTCCGAGTCCCCGCGCTGCACAGTAGGTCCCCGTTGGCTCCATTCCGGATGAAGCAGAGTGTGTGCGTCTCTCTTCACTCCATCACCACATCTGTTTGTCCCATCTGTAGACACATCCTTTAACATCTCCCATTAGGCTGTCAGTTAATATGAATCTTAATATGCGGCTATGGTACGCATGATAGTTAAATTAAAAACTCCACTAATGTCAGTGTTTCCTGTCCCCACTTTGGTGGGGACATCTAACATGATCAAGAGCTAGAAATGAACAGCACACATGCGTCAGACTAATCAAACTAGCACTACATGTGAATATCAGCTGACACTTTCAGAGCAGTTGCATCAGTATTTAGGAATCAAACACCTTACCTGCTGAGCAGCTCAAACTTTTTTTATGAAAGATGAGCTATCAGGGTAGATATTTTTTCTTTTCATGAAAATAACACACGATATTTTGTTTTACTTTATTTCATTTAAAGTAAATGTGCAGACAGAAAAGCAGGAAGGAGTAAAACCATACCAACTCGGGCCTGGTCTGAGGCTGGGTAATTAGACCAAACTCTTTCCTGACATCTTGTGTTATGCCCTGTGGAAATCAGCTAATCCCTGGTTTCCCTTTGACAGAAGCTAGAGTTCTGTTCTCAAATTAGATCCACAGAGAGTGAGACTCCTGAAGGGGCCTGCTGACCCACAGGCTATCAGGACTGTCTGCTGAATCAGTGATTCTTCACTTTAAAACTACTCAGTGGTGGGGAGTAAAGAGCTAATGTCTGGAGTCGATTATCAGGGAAATGTAGCACAAGCATCTCAGTAAAGAGAGGGCGGTGGCACTAAAGGAGCTAAATATGGAAACTGTTCAAAGTGGTCTCCTCAGGGAAGTCAGCGAGCAGCCAAGGAGGGCGGGGATTCTCCACTTTGAAACCAGTTAAAATTAGGCTGAAGCAGGAGCCTGTGATATTCATTATAAGACGCGCTGTACTTTCCAATTTTCTGCAGCCAAGGGCATTTTTATTTGGAGAATATGAAAGTGGGAAAGAGCTGTTACATGTCACGACTGCGTGTACGCTTACTCTGCAGGCGTCCCTGGTGGCTCAGTGGTAAAGAATCTGCCTGTGAAGCAGGAGACGAGGGTTTGATCCCTGGATTGGGAAAATCCCTTGGAGAAGGGAATGGCAACCCACTCCAGTACCCTTGCCTGGGAAATCCAATGGACAGAAAAGCCTGGCTTGGCTACAGTCTACGCGGTGGCAAAAGAGTTAGACATGACTTAGGGCCTAAACAACAGCAACGGCGCTTACTTTGTCTTATGTAGTCCAGGTTTTTGAACTTCCATTCGCAGAGTCACAAAAAGAGAAAATCGTCTATTTTGCAAAGAAAAAGGCTGAGACTCAGTTAAGTGAGCTGTCCAAGGTCGCACAGCTAGAGTCCAGGCAAGGGCCCAGCCCTTCCATGAGGTCTGTACCTTATCCACATGCTTCAAGCTGCTGCTTATGAATCTCACGAAGCAGGGAATGGATTCATTCTCTTTTATGACATGTCAGACTACACCACAGACTTCCCTGGGAAATTATTATAACAGAGCTCGGCCTCCTCAGATTATAACTGTCTGACATTACAGAGAAAAGGGAAATACTAAGAGGTGGGGTCAGTTCAGTTCAGTTGCTCAGTCGTGTCCGACTCTTTGTGACCCCATGAATCACAGCACGCCAGGCCTCCCTGTTCATCACCTTCTCCCGGAGTTCACTCAGACTCACGTCCATCAAGTCCGTGATGCCATCCAGCCATCTCATCCTCGGTCGTCCCCTTCTCCTCCTGCCCCCAATCCCTCCCAGCATCAGAGTCTTTTCCAATGAGTCAACTCTTCGCATGAGGTGGCCAAAGTACTGGAGTTTCAGCTTTAGCATCATTCCTTCCAAAGAAATCCCAGGGCTGATCTCCTTCAGAATGGACTGGTTGGATCTCCTTGCAGTCCAGGGGACTCTCAAGAGTCTTCTCCAACACCACAGTTCAAAAGCATCAATTCTTCGGCACTCAGCTTTCTTCACAGTCCAACTTTCACATCCATACATGACCACAGGAAAAACCATAGCCTTGACTAGG
>SJYX01008380.1:15327-38481 GCA_006410675.1 Oreotragus oreotragus
CCTTTTCTAAAACCAGCTTGAACATCAGGGAGTTCACGGTTCACGTATTGCTGAAGCCTGGCTTAGAGAATTTTGAGCATTACTTTACTAGCGTGTGAGATGAGTGCAAATGTGCAGTAGTTTGAGCATTCTTTGGCATTGCCTTTCTTTGGAATTGGGATGAAAACTGACATTTTCCAGTCCTGTGGCCACTGCTGAGTTTTCCAAATTTGCTGGCATATTGGGTGGGGTATGGAGCTGGAATTTCCAGATGAAGTCAGTGTTTAGGGCGGGGACCTGGCACCTGTGCAGCCACCCTTGCTCAGCTGATTACATGGCCAGGTGGATTCGTTTGTCAAAGCTGCCATCACAACGTGCCACGAACGGGGTGGCTTATGCAACAAAAACTCACAGTCTCTCAGTTCTAGAGAACAAGAGTCCAAAACCATGGGGTCGGGAGGGTTGGCTCTCTGTGGGCTGAGAAGGAGGGTCTGTTCTGGGTTCCTCACTGTGGCTTGGAGATAACTGCCCTCTCCCTGGGTCTCCAAGGTCTCCCTTCTATGCATGCCTGCGTGTCCCGATTTCCCTTGTTTACAACGGTACCAGTGACACTGGATGGGCTTGCCCTCCTCCAGGATGACCTCATCGTAAGTGATTACACTGTCTGTTGTTGCTATTTACTCACTAAGTCACGTTAGACTCTTTTGCAACTCCACAGACTGCAGCCAGCCAAGCTCCTCTGTCCGAGGTTTTTCCCGACAAGAATACTGGAGTGAGTCACCATTTCCCCCTCCAGGGGATCTTCCCAACCCAGGGGTCGAACCCAGGTCTCCTATGTCTCCTGCTAGCAGGTGGATTCTTTACTACTCAGCCACCAGGCAAGTCCAGTTACACCTCCAACAACTCAATTTCCAACAAGGGCACCTTTGGAGGTACTAGGGACCAGGATTTCAACATATGAAAATGGGGGAACACAGTTTAACTTATAAAACCAGAAAATGACCAGATCCTTGAAGCCTTCCTCCAAACATGTACAGAGTTTACTGAAGATTTTCTTCATCTAGGAATATGTCCCATTGAAAGCTAAAACCGGGACTTCCGCAGTGGTGCAGTGGCTAAGGACTCTGAGCTCCCAACCCAGGAGCTCAGGTTCGATCCCTGGTGAGGGAACCAGATCCTGCCTGCCACGACTAAGCGTTCTCATGTCACACTGCAGACCCCCCATTCCGCAACTGACGAGCTAGTACGCTGCAAGGAAAATGAAAGACCCCACATGCCTCATCTAAGACCCAGCGAGGACAATAAATAAACAATTTTAAAAAATGACAGTTAATTGGAAAGAGATTTGAAAGAAGAAATTCGCTTTACATTTGAAAGCCTGAAAGCGTTAGTTGTTCAGTCGTGTCTGATTCTGCAGCCCCATGGACTGTAGCCTGCCAGGCTCCCCGTCCCCAGGATTCTCCAGGCAAGAACACTGGAGTGGGTGCCATTTCCTTCTCCAATGCATGAAAGTGAAAAGTGAAAGTGAAGTCGCTCAGTCGTGTCTGACTCTTAGCAACCCCATGGACTGCAGCCTGCCAGGCTCCTCTGTCCGCAGGGCTGTCCAGGCAAGAACGCTGGAGTGGGTGCCGTTCATTGTTAAATCCTCTACCAAACACAATGGAAAATACTAACCATAGCACTACTTCCTCTAGATAAATACTCTCTCTAGGATGATTTAGGGTTGAAGGAAGTAAGAATAACTTAAGTTATAAATAAATTCTATCTAACCATGGAGACTCTTTGGCTCAATAGCTATACTGAAAGGCTCACCCCTCAAGTGGCTGTGCCACATTTTGAGGGGTCTTGTCAATTTTAACTGTACAGCTGAATGAAGCCTGAGCACCTCAGACTGCAGAAACACATATAAAAATTTAAAATCCAATTTACTTTTCCATTCGACCATGATATTTACCTTTTGCTTTCCACTCAGAAAGAAAAGCAAGGATGACAAGTTTCCCTTTGATTTCTACTCTACTCTTCTTGGACAGGTCTTCACAGCAAGGACACTTCACAGGAAGTTCACAAGGTGACATTTTCCCTTTTACTTGGTTTATCTGATCAATAGTTCTCCCATAATATGCAACTGCACATTTGCCTAAAAAGCTTTTGAAAATCTGTCTAACTTGGGACAGCTATTCTAGGTTAATCTTAAAAACATGCTCTGGCAGCAAACTGATCGAACATAGCAAATATTTCTTACAAGAGTAAATTACATAAAGCTGATGGTTTCTTACAAGAGTAAATTACATAAAGCGGATGGTTTCCCAAATATCCCCACTCTGACTCTCAGTTTACCTGTTTAATGCTAACTCACTCGTTCACTCACTTTTCACAGACTCATTCAACAATTATAGGTGAATCCCAACCCTAAAGTGGGTTACTTTCCTTCAATTTATAACACCATTGTTTGGAACTGGAATGCATCGTTTAAAATACGGGCAATGTTACCCATGCAGATTTGGTCTTGTGTATTCCATAAATCAATACAGGAATATGTAAAAAATAGTATATTTGAAAAAATAAGCTGTGTTTTTAAAACAATGTGTGTAAAATATACTTTTTTGACTAGCTTGCAAAAGTTTTAATAACAGAATGTAAAAAAAAAAAAAGCCATAAAGATTGAACAGTAAAAAAAAAAAATGAGATAATGGAAAAAAAATGATGTCAATACCCATAACAAAGTGTAAACTAAAATGAATTATGTTTACTGATGAAAAAGAGAACTTTTCTCCTTATCTTTAATCTTAAACATTCCCTCTTCCTCCTACTTGCCCTGACAGAAGGCTTTCCCCTGAAAATACCACTTTCTTTTTAAGTCCAGTTCTGATCTCTCCTTCAACATCAAGGGCAAAGAGGAGAAGTTGGCAGACACCTTGTTCCCTACTGTCCCTGACAGACACTTGATCTTTTTTTTTGAGTGTAGCATTTTTTGATATAAATTATTTTTTTAATTTGTTTAGTTTAATTGCAGGCTAATTACTTTACAATATTGTGGTGGTTTTTGCCATACATTGGCATGAATCAGCCATGGGTGCACACGTGTCCCCGATCCTGAACCCCCCTCCCGCCTCCCTCCCCACCCCGTCCCTCAGGGCCATCCCAGTGCACCGGCCCTGAGTGCCCTGTCTCATGCATCGAACCTGGACTGGTGATCTATTTCACACATGGTAATACACAAGCCTCAATTGTTTTCTCTCAAATCATCACACCCCATGCCTTCTCCAGCAGAGTCCAAAAGTCTGTTCTTTATATCTGTGTCTCTTTTGCTGTCTTGCATATAGGGTCATCGTTACCATCTTTCTAAATTCCACATACATGCATTAATATAGTATTGGTGTTTTTCTTTCTGACTTACTTCACTCTGTATAATAGGTGCCAGCTTCATCCACCTCATTAGAACTGATTGAAATGCACTCTTTCTAATGGCTGAGTGATGCTCCACTGTGCATATGTGCCTCAGCTTTCTCATCCATCTGTTTGCCGACGGGCATCTAGGTTGTCCCATGTCCTGGCTGTCGCAAACAGCGCTGCAGTAGGCACTGGGGCACACGCAGACACTTGATCTCCCACAAGCTCTCGAGGAACTCTGCCCCTTAAGGCATTCAGACGCGTGGCAAGTGATTCTCATGACCCCTTTCCCAGAGCAGACCCCCCAAACTCCTGCCCACTGCGAACCTGGCCTTATAGGCAGATTTCCGGGACACAGCTATCTGGACAAAGGGGAGACACCTGATCCGAGCCATCCCAGTCAGATTTCCTCTCTCTCAAAAGTCTAAAATTGAAATGCAAGAGGAAATTATCTGCATTTGCGTCGATTTTTTCTTCATACCCCAAATACTGACAGATCACCTGCTGGTGTCAAGGCCTGTGGCAGAGCTTATACGACACCGTGTTTTCAGGAGGCGAGAACAAGAGTGAGCTAAAGCCTCATGTTCATGAGGGAAGATGGAGCTAGGACGGGGCTAAAACTGCAGCAGATTCTGAGGACAGAGCAAGGGTGAGGGCTGTGTCTTGCAGTTAAAATGAAAAGCTAGCTTGTTTTACAAAAAGCGAGCTCACGTCAAGAAGTCCTCTGCTTCAGGGACACCAAGGGGGAAGTGGGGTGGACCGAGAGACTGGGACTGGCATGCACACTGCTGTGCGTGGAACAGAGACCTGAAGGGGAGCTCCCGCCAGCACAGCGGGCTCTGCTCTGTGACAACCAAATGGGAAGGAGGTCCAGAACAGAGGGGACATCTGCACACACACGGCTGATCTGCCCTGCAGCACGGCATCACTAACAGTGCGAGGAGCAACTCCACTCCAATAAAGAAGACCTTCGGCTCCCCTCACTCGTCTTCAATACTCATGCTTTGAATGCAACGAAAAGTGATCGAATCTTGTGTGTTGGAATTTTTCGTAATTGCAACACGCTCTTTTTATTAGTAGACTTGAGCTATCTGTTTACATCATGGTTCTCCCTGATTCAGCACAAGATCAACTCAAATGGAACAAAGAGAAGAACGTGGCTGCTCTGTAGGTATCTCCCCCTGGGGACTGTAAGCCCCTCTGGAAGCTGTGATAATGCTCAGGACTTAGGAGATGCTCAGGCAGTACCTGAGGACCAGAACCAAATAAGAAACATGCCTCATGAGCTCGAAGATGCGACTGCAATGGAAAGAGTTAAAAAAAAATCACCCAGGATTTCTGAAAGAACATCTCGCTGGGTGTGGAGAGTAAGTCTGGGAAAGGTGCCTTCTCTGGCATGAAGACGGGGTGGGAAGAAAGAAGCAGAAGGAGAGCCAAATACTTTCAAAGACCAACCTTCTGTCCTAAAGAGAGCGCGACTTAACGGTCTGCAACGCACCTGTGCCTGCCCAACGGCACGGCGATTAGGAAACACTGTTACCGCCTTCAAAAGGAAGCTTTCTGAAACACTGACTATGATAACCTCCTGCTGGATTTTTCCACAGGGATTGAGGTAACCGCTTCTAATCACGCAGCTGAAAAGATAAGGCAAGTTGGCATCTAAGAAAGAGGACAGCAGCTGCCCAGGGAGAAACGCTGTTCCCGAGGGTGATCCATCAGCCTGTGTTCCACTCAAGGGACCAACTCCGGTTCAAAAAAAATTCTTTTTTCTTCCAGAGTCCTTGGATTCTGGTAACTGAAATTATGAAGATGTAGGCAGTGACGGTCGAGGGACTTGTACAACTGCAAATCAGCCAATTTAACTTCAAACCCTACATTGTTTTAACTATTCAAATACAGATTTTCTAAGGTGATTAAAAAAAATCTTATTTACAAGATTCTAGAACACATAAGCAATCAAACATTTAATCTGAATTTTAATGCTGCTGCCAAGAAATGAAAAAATTATTAGGCTTTTTTTCCCACCATTCTATATTTATTTGAAGCACATGAAAGAACTTTCCTAAGTGTGACTAGCTCACAGTGTCTTTCTCAAAGACAAATATATGCTTCAATTTATGTTTAATATAGGTCAAGCACGATCATGTTTTTCTTAATGCCGCAGAAAGGGAAAATATCCTGCAACTGGTTGAGTTTTGGCAATAATAGGGTATGACTGTGCCTCTGTTCCCCTTCATGAAACCAACTGGAGGGAGCAGGAAATGGTTGGTGAATCCAATATTAAGAAGATTAACTTCACTACCATTTAGCAAGAAGCTGGAGAGGCTCTGAGAAATTCGTTAGACCATACAACGTCTTGAAGCCTGTCACAACTCAGTAACTTAGAATGGAATGCTGCAAAGTCTTGGAAAAAAGGATTCTTCCCTCTCTAAATTCCTCTTACCTCTGCTCTCAGCACCAAACAGCCCAGAATAATTTGCAACAGCATGAACTTTTCAGACCTTCGCATAAAAAGCTTAGAGGGTCAGGCCTTCCTTTCAAGTTGACTAACCTAAAGGTTACTTAAAGAGAGCAATTTGCTCATTCATTCACTCAAGTTGTAGTTACTGAGTGCCCACTGAATTCCCAGTAATCCTCTAAACATTGGAATATAGCTTCCAAGAGGGGATCAGATAAGAAACCAAGAGGCAACGCACAGTGGCGCACGCACTGCTTACACATATTCCCACCCACACACAGGGGCATCACACCAAGCTTCGGTCGTGTTGGCCCCGAGGACTGTGGCCCCCCAGGCTCCTCTGCTCATGGGGCTCTCCAGGCGGGAGCAGAGCAGTGGGCTGCCATGCCCTCCTCCAGGGGCTCTTCCCCACCCAGGGATCGAACTCGCGTCTGTTACGCCTCCTGCAGTGGCAGGCAGGTTCTTAACCAGCAGCGCCACCTGGGAAGCCCACACACATACGTGCACACGTTTGCCCTCATGCATACACGCACACGTTTGCCCACACGCATGCACGCACACGTTTGCCCACATGCATATACGCACACGTTTGCCCACATACATATACGCACACGTTTGCCCACATGCATGCACGCACACGTTTGCCCACATGCATGCACGCACACGTTTGCCCACATACATATACGCACACGTTTGCCCACATACATATATGCACACGTTTGCCCACATGCATGCACGCACACGTTTGCCCACATGCATACACGCACACATTGCCCACATGCATACACGCACATGTTTGCCCACATACACACACGCACACATTGCCCACATACATGCATGCACACGTTTGCCCACATACATGCACGCACACGTTGCCCACATACATACAAGCACACGTTGTCCACATACATGCATGCACACGTTGCCCACATACATGCATGCACACGTTTGCCCTCCACATCTGCAGAGGCAGGACCTGCGGTTACCATGGGCTGACTGCACTACCCCACTTTGCTTAACAGATACGAGCATCAGTGTATTTCGGAGTCCACAGGGGTTTTGGAACCCGTCTTCCAAAGATACTGAGGAGTGACTGTACTGAAGAATATAATAAGTAAGCATTGGATTGGCCACAAAGATCACTCACCCTTTTCCATATCTTACAAAAAACCCAAACAAACTTTTTGGCTAACCCGATACTATGACGCTGTAGAAGGAAATCCGGGTAAAGATATAAAGGAGGTTGCTATTGATAACAAGCTTATCAAGTTTACAACTACAGCCTCAAGACGCCAACCCTTCAGTTTTCATACGAGGACTACGTGCTGGCTTTATTTGTAATTTGAGGATGATTCTAGACTGTGTGCTCTTAGAGCTTGCCCCTCGCCCCCACGCCTCAGTGAAGGCTCTTAATCCCTGTCCCTGGGACACTGCACATGAAGAGCAAAGGCTTCAGGGAAGGAGTCGCATCTGTGTGCTCGTCTCCTGAGGAAGGCCTGGGCAGGGCCACAGTCACACCCTCTGTGCAGCTTCCTGGTTCTCCTGCGTCTTTACGAAGCCATCTTTAAATGATCCACCCCGACTGGTTTACTCCAGTGACCCACAGTTTTCTCACTGACTGGCCACATGGCATTGTGGATGTGCGTCTGTGTGTGTGTACCCAAACTTCCCCCGCATAAGGGTACAGCCAGGGGCCCACCATGCTCCAGTATGACCTTGTCTTAGCTGACTACACCAGCAAGGATCCTGTTTTCAAAACACTGGGGGAAAGGACTGCAACACGCGGATTGGGAGGGGACATACTTAACTCACAACAAAGAGTAGGATCTGTAAATGCGTTAAAAAAGACTGGAGAGGAGGGCCAAAAACGAAGGAGACCAGTGTGGGTACGAAACCTGACAGAGGGAACTTGTGAAGCGGGGGCAGGAGGCACCCGGGCCAGGCCCCAGGGTCTCACTATTCCTGCCTGGGCCTCAGGGGCCTTGGAGACGGAGGAGCTGCCTGCAGTGGGCACGCGGCTTCCGCGAGGCTGGAAGGAGGCAGCGGCGGACAAGAACGAACTCTGCTGTGTCCAGCTCAGGCCTTGGCTCCGCAAGAGCATTCCGTGCCGTCCCCAGCTTTCGGGACTCCTCCCCGTCACGCATGCAGCATGTACTATCCGTAATACTCACTCAGCAAAGCTAGGTACGTTCCTTCTCTACAGCTATACCAGCAAAACCTTCCATTTTCCCAAAGTATGCCCACACGTATACAGATATGACTATATCTTAAAACATTAGGTAGCTGAGAATGTATTTTATAAATCAGTGTCTGAGATTCATCCTTTAAAATTGTTTCAGATCATCTTTCCAGGCATTATGGACATTTTCAAAGAAAATGTAACTGAATTCACGACTTGAAGCTGTTATGAAGTGATATTCATTGTTTCCTCTAACAAATACAGACCGATAAGCATACTGGGGATTCAGTCTCTGTCATTTCATAATTACTGAGGCGAAGATAGATTTGTGGAGAGTACATTTTCTGGCAGAATGAGAAATAATGATTCTGGGACACCTATAGTTGAAAATGAAATGTACTCACATAAAAATTGTAGTGTTCAAAAAACTTGAAAACCACTAAATCCATTTCAAAATTTTGTTTCCCAAGTGTTAGACAAATTAGGATAGAGCGCCTGGGTTTGTTAATCAGACAGGGATCGATACAACGAAGACCTATGACATGGAGGCATTGCTGAATAGCTGTTTATCCAACACGTGTACATTATCTGGGCTTCTCTGATGGCTCAGATTATATTATGCAGTGGAAGTGAGAAATAGACTTAAGGGCCTAGATCTGATAGAAAGAGTGCCTGATGAACTATGGACGGAGGTTCGTGACATAGTACAGGAGACAGGGATCAAGACCATCCCCATGGAAAAGAAATGCAAAACAAAATGGCTGTCTGGGGAGGCCTTACAAATAGTGTGAAAAGAAGAGAAGCAAAAAGCAAAGGAGAAAAGGAAAGATATACCCATCTGAATGCAGATTTCCAGAGAATAGCAAGGAGAGATAAGAAAGTCTTCCTCAGCGATCGATGAAAAGAAATAGAGGAAAACAACAGAATGGGAAAGACTAGAGATCTCTTCAAGAAAATTAGCGATACCAAGGGAATATTTCATGCAAAGATGAGCTCAATAAAGGACAGAAATGGTATGGACCTAACAGCAGCAGAAGATATTAAGAAGAGGTAGCAAGAATACACAGAAGAACTGTACAGAAAAGATCTTCATGACCCAGATAATCACGATGGTGTGATCACTCACCTAGAGCCAGACATCCTGAAATGTGAAGTCAAGTGGGCCTTAGAAAGCATCACTATGAACAAAGCTAGTGGAAGTGATGGAATTCCATTTGAGCTGTTTCAAATCCTGAAAGATGATGCTGTGAAAGTGCTGCACTCAATATGCCAACAAATTTGGAAAACTCAGCAGTGGCCACAGGACTGGAAAAGGTCAGTTTTCATTCCAATTCCAAAGAAAGGCAATGCCAAAGAATGCTCAAACTACCGCACAATTGCACTCATCTCACACGCTAGTAAAGTAATGCTCAAAATTCTCCAAGCCAGGCTTCAGCAATATGTGAACCGTGAACTCCCTGATGTTCAAGCTGGTTTTAGAACAGGCAGAGGAACCAGAGATCAAATTGCCAACATCCGCTGGATCATGGAAAAAGCAAGAGAGTTCCAGAAAAACATCTATTTCTGCTTTATTGACTATGCCAAAGCCTTTGACTGTGTGGATCACAATAAACTGTGGAAAATTCTGAAAGAGATGGGAATACCAGACCACCTAACCTGCCTCTTGAGAAATCTGTATGCAGGTCAGGAAGCAACAGTTAGAACTGGACATGGAACAACAGACTGGTTCCAAATAGGAAAAGGAGTACGTCAAGGCTGTATATTGTCACCCTGCTTATTTAACTTATATGCAGAGTACATCATGAGAAACGCTGGACTGGAAGAAACACAAGCTGGAATCAAGATTGCCGGGAGAAATATCAATAACCTCAGATATGCAGATGACACCACCCTTATGGCAGAAAGTGAAGAGGAACTAAAAAGCCTCTTGATGAAAGTGAAAGAGGAGAGTGAAAAAGTTGGCTTAAAGCTCAACATTCAGAAAACGAAGATCATGGCATCCGGTCCCATCACTTCATGGGAAATAGATGGGGAAACAGTGGAAACAGTGTCAGACTTTATTTTTTGGGGCTCCAAAATCACTGCAGATGGTGACTGCAGCCATGAAATTAAAAGACGCTTACTCCTTGGAAGAAAAGTTATGACCAACCTAGATAGTATATTCAAAAGCAGAGACATTACTTTGCCGACTAAGGTCCGTCTAGTCAAGGCTATGGTTTTTCCAGTAGTCATGTATGGATGTGAGAGTTGGACTATAAAGAAAGCTGACTGCAGAAGAATTGATGCTTTTGAACTGTGGTATTGGAGAAGACTCTTGAGAGTCCCTTGGACTGCAAGGAGATCCAACCAGTCCATCATAAAGATCAGTCCTGGGTGTTCTTTGGAAGGACTGATGCTGAAGCTGAAACTCCAGTACTTTGGCCAACTCATGCGAAGACTTGACTCATTGGAAAAGACTCTGATGCTGGGAGGGTTTGGAGGCAGGAGGAGAAGGGGACAACAGAGGATGAGATGGCTGGATGGCATAACCGACTTGATGCACATGAGTTTGGGTGGACTCCGGGAGTTGGTGATGGACAGGGAGGACTGGCGTGCTGCAGTTCATGGGGTCACAAAGAGTCAGACACGACTGAGCAACTGAACCGAACTGAAGTGTCTCTACACTTAGGAGAAGGTGACGGCAACCCCCTCCAGTGTTCTTGCCTGGAGAATCCCAGGGACGGAGGAGCCTGGTGGGCTGCCGTCTATGGGGTTGAACAGAGTCAGACACAAATGAAGCAACTTAGCAGTAGCAGCAAGTGTCTCTAACACTGGGCTTCCCATGTGGCTCCACAGTTAAAACACACACACACACACACATACACAACCCTGCCAATGCAAGAGACGCAGGAGACATGAGTTCAGTCCCTGGGTTGGGAAGATCCCTGGAGGGGGAAATTCCACTCCAGAATTCTCACCTGGAAAAAGAATCCCATGAACAGAGGAGCCTGGGGGGCTACAGTCCCTGCACCAAGAGTCGACACGACCGGCTTAGTCTGCAAGCAAATGGCTGTTACACGTGGCAAAGCTTGAGAGCCAGGGCTAGTGTACACAGCGGCGATTTTGCCCTCCAGGGGACACGGGCGATGCGTGGAGGCAGTTTGTTATTACCAGCAGGGACGGAGGATGCCACTTGCAGCCAGTGGGTAGAGGCCAGAGATGCTGCCAAACATCCTACGTTGCAAAGGACTGACCCGGTGCACAGTGGCGGTGGCCCTGAGGGCGAGAAGCACGACACTCCCCTCGGTTCAGCTGCTCTAACTTGTGCACAAAGGGCTCGCAGTGAACCACGCAAACCCGCACGGCTCCCCGCTAACTTCACGCGCGCAGAGATGAAGGCAGGTGAAGGGCGCCCAGGCTGCCTCACAGGGGTTCCCGGGGGTGACGTGCTCAGCTTGACTGTCTGAACAGCCCTTCTGAGAGATTTGGGATGGACATTTTCCACCATGCTTTCTTCTGAACACTTCAAGTCAGGAAATGAGACTCCAGTGAAGCCCAAGTTGATAAACCACGCCTCTCCAAAGCAGTGAACGGCACCTGAGTGAATATTTGCAGTTCTCCGCCTGGAGGGCATCTTTCGGGCAGTGGGTACTGGTGACCCTCCCCCTGGAGCAGGGAATGGCTATCCTCTCCAGCAGTCTTGCCTGGAGAGCCCTGTGGACAGAGGAGCCTGGCGGGCTGCAGTCCATGGGGTCTCAAGGAGTCGGACAGAACTGAAGCAGCTTAGCATGCACATACTGGTGACCCTCACAGAGGCGGCAGCAAGAGTATCAGAGAGGTAACACCCCCAGCAGTCAACCTTAATGAAAAGATGAGCTGGTAAAATGAGGTTTACTCCCTTCCTCCCCTCTCATGGGACCTGGTGCATTCGAGTGGCTAAGTGCTCACAGTGGGGTCTTTCTGGGTTCATGCCCATCACCGTCTCACACTCCTGCTCTACTACCAGTGTTTTCTGGGGTTCTATCCCAAATAAAACTCGGATACTGAGATGCTCATCTGAGGTTCTGCTTCTAGGGAACACAAAAATGAAACAAGTCTTGAAATACGTGACACTATCAGATACGAATGACACACTGGAAAATGAAGTGGACAGAAAGGTACATAAAGAGATCAGAGTCAATAATGGTGCAAAAATATATCTTCAAAAAACCATTATTCACAGATTCATAGAGAACAGCTAAGTCACTGCATCCACAAAACAAGAGGATGCTATATATATGAGAATGAACAATGAGGCCAAGAAAGTGTGTTGGAACTTAGCAACAGAACAGATAAAATTCTTAAAGATTCAATACAAGCATTGCAGATACAAATCTAGTAACTGACCCTGAAAATGAACAAGCACAGTAGAGAACGGCAGTCAGAGGGAAAGGTAACAGCAGAGATTAGCTTCTTTCGGGGTCAGTACGGAGGGTCCTGTATGCAGCCACCGGGATTTGCACCCTGAGCGCAGTGACAGCAGAGGAGAGGAGCTGCCAGACACAACACAGGAGCGCGTCCCGGAGCCGGAGCAAAGGAGTCTTCAGACCACGGGTCCCAAGCCGCTCAGCAAACAGCCCCTAAACGTCTGTCACCTTTTCTTCATGACATTCCCAGGCGCAAAGAAATACCTAACAATTCGATTTATTAAGTAGCTAAGTCCTAACAACATAGTACATCTTTGAAGAAAATGAAAGGGTGAGCCATCCAGTCACGTCTGACTGTTTGTGATCCCATGGACTATAGGCCCGCCAGGCTCCTCCGTCCATGGGATACTCCAGGCAAGAACACTGGAGTCATTCCCTTCTCCAAGAGACCTTCCCGACCCAGGGACTGAACCCAGGTCTCCTGCACTGCAGGTGGATTCTTTACCATCTGAGCCTCCAGGGAAGCTCCTACTGCATCTTCATGTCCTGAAAAACTAGCGTTTGTTGGGCACTATACAACTTCTTAAGCCTTGAAATCATATTGGATACTGCTGGCTCCATTTTCTGTTCCACACTACTTTTCACTTAGCACTTATTTTAATTTAAATTTAATTTCTTATCACAGCAATTGCAGAAAATCCATCTTTGCAAAGATATTGACATCACTGAAGGAATGTAACAATTTAACACTGAAACTCCCTTTAGCGGTCTGCCTGGTGTACAACAGACGCTATTGCTTTCCTTGAGACTTTAAAATGTTCCACATGGTGTCCAGAGGAGCTTGGTGGGCTGTAGTCCATGGGGTCGAGTCGGGCATGACTGAGCGACTTCACTTTCACTTTTCACTTTCATGCACTGGAGAAGGCAATGGCAACCCACTCCAGTGTTCTTGCCTGGAGGATCCCAGGGACGCGGGAGCCCGGTGGGCTGGCGTCTGTGGGGTCGCACAGAGTCAGACATGACTGAAGCGACTCAGCAGCAGCAGCACGTGGTGTCCTGGTGGGCTCACTGGTGCACCCTAGGGAACCTTGGTGCAGTTTGGGAACTGCCGCTCCGGGCGCTGGTGCCCATTAGGTGCTTAGAAGAATGATTACCAAAAGCCTCACACCGTCTCAAGTTACTCTACACAACTGAGACTATCGGAGATAAAAAAGGAGCGTTAAGACTTAACAGAGAAAAGAAATAGTGCACACATGAAAAAAAGAGAATGAGAATGGCATCAGACCAGTGAGAAAAGAGATCAAAGACATTATCACATATTTGCTTCCCAAACTCGCTTTCTCAGAGAGCCACTGAAGAATGTGCTCCAGCAGAGCTAAACAAACAGTGAAGGTGCCGCCTGATCGGGAGAGCAGACACGGGAGAAAGCCGGAGACAGCCGGAGCAGGATGGCCACACACCAGGCCGAGACAGAGCCGGTCCAGAGCGGCAGGGCTCCAGGAGAAAAACAAGCAGGACGGGTGGATTATTTGATATGTGTGAACACTTGAAAAAATTATTGCTAGAAATTTGACACGTCAGTGCTGCATTTGGAAAAAAAAATTGAGCTAGGCATAAGAAAACAAAGTTAATCGAAAAAAAAAGGAGAAAAGCTGTTAGTATTAACAATTGCAAGAATCCTGATCATAGAATACTACTTAACTGGAAAATGGAGCAATACTGACATCATTCTAATTTTATATACATAAAGCAATTTAGTCAGTAATGGCTAAATTTGATATATCAAGAAACAGCAGTATAGGCATATTATTCAGAATATTAGAAAACGTATTCTAGTATGTAAAAATATGTCTTCCAGTATTTTAAATAATCTGCCCATACTGCTATTAGAATATTCTAAATAATATGCCTATATTGCGATATATTCTAATATTCTGGGGAACAGGAGAGAAGATATGAGGGAGGGTAGGTGAAGGAATGCTATAAACATGAATTGTTTTGATTTAGAAAAATTCTAAAAATGAAGTAGAAAACAGAGGATGATATGTGGATATCACAAGCAGAAAAGAAAAGCCACTAACTTGATCATCTATGCAGACGAAAGGGTGTTTCAGACGAAAGGGCACGAGGCGCGGGGCCCCAGAGAACCACGTGATCCCTGTATCTCACGCTCCTCTCTCCTCGTGGTCCTACCGGGCCAGTCGCCTCTTCTGCGGAGCACTCCTTTCCACTTCACGTAGACTCGGTGCCTTCAGACATCCCGTAAGTTCTGTTACAAGATTTCCTCCTTTGTAGTTTATGACTATAGAACTCGTCTGCAATTTATATAAACGCAGTTTAGTACTCGACACCTGTCTCGCCCTCCAGGCTGCTCCGCTTTAGAATAGCGGGAATTTCATCTCATTTCTCTATAGCTTTTTGCTTCAATCTACCAACAAGGTCCCACCTTACTAACCAGCCTAAGACAAACGGTTTTCTTCCTGTTTTTGCTTTGGTTACAGCGTCTCTGCTGCAGCTTGCAGCTCTCTCACGGCAGCGCAGGGCTCCTCTGGGGCTCCACGGCGTCTCTTCAGTTGCAGCACCGGCTGCATGGAGGGGCTTGGTTCCCCGACCAGGGATCGAACAGACCCACGCCCCCTGCATCGGAAAGTGGATTCTTAGCCACTGGGCCACCAGGAAGTACTGAAAAATCATTTTAATAGCTAGTTGTATAACAATTCTTCACAACTCAAACTGCCCCCCCCCTTTTTTTCTTCTTCTTCTTCATATTTTATCATCTCTGAACTGGGGAATGGCCTTAAAGTTTCTGAAGGCCTGGATGGAAACCAAGTTCTTACATAGAGTATTTATAACTTTTCCTCTCATTCATCGAGGGTCCTCCCAGTCTGAGGACACGTTAGATGATCTGCTAAGTACTTGTTAACACTCACACAGACATTCGAAACTTAGACCTAAATATTTATTAGAACCAACTTGCAGTTCGGGGCTTCCCTCGTGGTTCACCTGCCAGTACCAGCGATGCAGGTTCAGTCCCTGGGCCGGGAAGATCCCGCAGAGGAGGGCGTGGCACCCCACTGCAGTACTCTTGCCTGGGAGATTCCATGGACAGAGGAGCCAGGTGGGCTACAGTCCATGGAGTCACAAAGAATCGGACGCGATTCAGTGACCTTGCAATCAGAGTCACAGGGGATGTGTTTTCCCTCTTTCCTCCAGTACCAAGTTTGAATGAGTCCCTCTGTCATCCCTATCTGTGATGGCTTAATTTCCATCTAACCCTGCACTGAAGGCATAACACCTTGGTGTCCCAATTTTAAGCAGGTATCCTGTAAGACTCCCCATTTTAGTTTTTTCTTTCCTAAGGATACACACATTTATCTTCCACTGGATGGTCTCTTGGATTCCACAAAATACAGTACTAAATAACAAAATTAAAAAAAAAAAACTAAAGTATATTTTTATTTAGTAACAGTTATATATTTTACATTTTTTAATAAAAACACTTGGGTTTCTTTGGGCTAATAAGATCTTGGCATTCCTATAGTTACTAGAAAAATTTTCAAAGAGTTTTGAATTTTGCTTTGTTGGTTAAATCCTTATTTGCCCACTATCCCTTCACAAAACACTTTTCTGCATGTTCCTGCATATCAGCATTTTAAGACACAGTTCACATTTTCCCACTAAAAACCACAGCAGCCTTGGGTTTCTTTGGGCTAATAAGATCTTGGCATTCCTATAGTTACTAGAAAAAGTTTCAAAGAGTTTTGAATTTTGCTTTGTTGGTTAAATCCTTATTTGCCCACTATCCCTTCACAAAACACTTTTCTGCATGTTCCTGCATATCAGCATTTTAAGACACAGTTCACATTTTCCCACTAAAAACCACAGCAGCCTATGCTGTCATTTGGTTGAAGGAAAGTATCCGATGTGACTAAAAGTCATCAATGAAATACACTCTTGTGGAATCGTAACTCACCCCACATGGCAAACGAACTCCGCTAGGCCATCTCTTACACCAGCCAGTTTCCTAGCACGGTAAATCCCAAACTGTCCCCTGTGCCTGCATTACAGAATCTATGATTGAACCCTCTGTCCAGAAACAAGACTTAGCTAAGCATGAGATCTGACATACTGGATGGTCAGTCATCATTTAGTGCAGACTACGTTCTAGGCAATGAGCTAATCACTTCACACACGCAATCACTCTCCTCCTCACGATGAACCTACTGATTAAGAAACTGAGGCTCGTCGTTAAATACCTTGCACAAGATCACAAGCTAGAAAGTGGTTGCATGCAAATTTAAGCCCAGATAGAATACATCTAAAGCCTACTCTCTAAACCACTGCTTTTTAACTCTTTGAGAAAAAAAAAATTGCAACAGGAAGAAACAAGGGCAGTCTGAACAGCAATGCAAACTGGACATGCCAACTGCAGCCACCCTCAGCAACTGCTAATTTTCAGTCACAGCTGCTTGCATTTATGCACATGCTGACCCTTCAGTCCACAGCGAGGAGAAGCAGTTTCAAAAAGTACTAAGCTGAAGTATGGGTCATCCTTTTAATCTCCATGATAACCACTATTAGTCATGAGCGTTTCCATCTTGTCTGCTTCGTGTTGGGGATGGGGCTCATTTGTGTGGGTCTGTTAGGACATTTATTTCATGGTGCACGTTACTTATTTTCCCAGAGGTCTCACTCTGCAGGCCAGAGCTAAAGGCAAGTGCTATTATAGATCAAAGCCAGTGAAGTGTGTAATGAGATTTGGTATATAAAACACGTTATAAGTGTGGGGGGGAATTCTGGCTTTTCTTTAACATTAACTGCTTTGAAATGCATCATCTGAAGTAGAATTCTCAGTAGGCCACAGGCTGCCAGAGAGGAACTTCCCCTCCACACAGACCACCAGCAGCCTCGGTTAGATGTGTCTCACAAATGTAGACCCTGTGCAGTGAGCTATTTTTAACACATACTCCATGGGATGCGTGAAAATGCACCACTGAACGAGAGGGGCCACCCCTCACCCAGCAGAAAGAAGGAACTAAAAGATCAGCTTCACTAACGGAATATGGTCTGAATTCTCAGACTGATACATAAGCTTAAAAAAGAAACAATTAAAATATCTAAGCAGACAGTTTTCATCTCCTCCAGTAGAAAGTGTTCTTCCTTATTTGGACATGGAGGTCCCTGACCCACAGCAGGGCAAAGGCAAAGTGGCTCTAAACATGGCATGGAAAGGATAACTACCCTTTCCCTTCACTTGTAAAATCATGTCTGGCTCCCCTTTTGTTAACTGTCTTTCAAGACTGGTCTATGTTAAGTAAGTGCTTCCTGGGTTTATAAAGTCCTTTCTTCACTCCTCTTCTTTACAGGGAAAGGTACGGTTTTCTTATCAGATGCCAAATGTTTATTGCCGTAGTCTAACAGCATGAGTGCTGGAGGATGGGAGTCATGAAAAAGGGTCATTGTTACATCCCCAGATTCTCTCTCTCTCCCTCCTTCCTTCTGCCCGTCCTGCCATTTTTCCTCCCATATTTTAACAGCTGAACGTGTACCAGGTGCATGCATCAATGCTCAGTCACTCTCCTCTGTCCACGGGATTCTCCAGGCAAGAGCACTGGAGGGGGTCACCTTTTCCTTCTTCAGGGAACTTCCCGACCCAGGGATTGAACCCGGGTCTCCCGCAGTGTAGACAGACGCTTTACCATCTGAGCCACCAGGGAAGTCCCTCAGTCATTCAGTCATGTCCAATTCTTTGCCCACCAGGCTCCTCTGTCCATGGGATTCTCCAGGCAAGAGCACTGGAGTGGGTTGCTGTTTCCTCCTCCAGGGCATCTTCCTGGCCCAGAGATTGAACTCGAGTCTCTCCCACCTTCTCTGGCAGGCGAATTCTTTACTACTGTGCCACCTGGGAAGCCCAGTGTATGCCAGGCACTATTGCTTTATACGCTGGAGTAAAAATCACCCTGTTTGTCTTACTAATCTCCACTACTTCACATGCATGTACGTTAAGTTGCTTCAGTTGTGTCTGACTCTGCAACCCTACGGATGGCAGCCCACCAGGATTCTCTGTCCACGGGCTTCTCAAGGCAAGAACACTGGAGTGGGTTGCCATGCCCTCCTCCAGGGGATCTTCCCTACTCAGAGATCAAACTTGAGTCTCTCATGTCTCCTGCATTGATGGGGGGATTCTTTACCACTAGAACCACCTGGGTAGCCCTCCAAGTACTGCACAACCAGCCTTAAATGCCCTACCTCCCTGCTTACTGCAAGGAGAAGCCACGTCTTATTCCTCTGAGGCTTCTCCTAGTCCCTGCATGATGTCCTGGGCTGGTGTCAGTGTGCAGCAGAAAAGCTGACAGAGTGTTAGATAACCTGATTTCCAGCTCCATCACTGACAAGGTAACCTGGGGCCAGTCCCACAACCCTGGCATTTCCATTTCCTCCTGTACAAAAGGGGAATTATAACAGCTGTCCACTCATCCACAAAGCGGTGACCTGGAGACATGTCATAATGCGTGTGAAGCCCCTCTACAAACCTAAGTCAGGCTCAGGGAGGTGCCCCCAAGTATCGCCCAGGATCAGGTGGCCACAACCCAGGGCAGCTGGGTGGGTGCAGGGGGCCACTCACCTCACTAGTCTTGCCAACTTCATGCTAGAGGCATGTTTGAGGGAGTGTGCTTCTGGAAATATGAAACCAAGTGTGACATTTCCCTGCCTCAAACACTTCACCCTCAGAATGAAATCCAACTCTAAGAAGCCCTACCAGCCTTGACCCTGCTCGATCCTCTCGTCTTTTCTCACTCCTGCCCCTCAGCAAGGTCTAAAGGGTACATTCTTCCCACTCACACTCAGCTACAGCTGACGGCCAAGCTCTTTTTTGGGCTGAGGCATTCCGCTAGCCCAAGAGGGGTTCAGCTTCCCTTCCCATGGGCAAGCACTGCAGCCCATAAAGCCCTTTGAAGTTCAAATTCAGGTCCAGCTCTGAGGCCATATGCCAGCAAACTCGCTACCCTCGCCTGCACCCCCTCTCCCTGCCCTCCCCCCCGCCCCAGCACTGCAGAAAGCGGTGGTGAGACTGACATTCCAGCCACTCCCCACGCCAAGCGCCCCTGGGGAGGCGCGGAGGAAGCAGCTTTGAGCGACAGGGTGAACGCCAACAGCCGTATCCGACGTTCTCGCTGGAGTCTGCGTTTTCCGAGTCCGGTTCCACGGGAGACTTTTGTGCTCAAGGATAATCCTGCTCACCTCTCACCTCCATTCTCACTGATCTCAACAAATTCTGAAGAAACTGACTTTATTGTTGCTTCAGCTACAAAAAGGTTGATATAGTTCAAATTATGATTTTACTGTTAATATAAGGGCATAACCCTCCCCCACCCCCCGTCCTCCACCCGAAGCTTCCAAAGGCACTTGTGCAGGTGTGCCCTGCCCTACTCCAGAGGGTGCGCCCCTGGAGTCATGGGGCACAAGAGCTGCACGGCTGGATGCAGGGTCCCTGTTCTCCACTCCCTAAAACGGGAAATGAGTCTGCAGTGTGAAGGTTTCTGATCTTAACTTCGATGCACGTTGGGTTTGACACTGACTTAACTGGCATAGGTTATTCACTATTTAAAGTCTGGATTGCAGCTTAGTCTCTTAGCTTGCCACGTGTCCAACAACGGAGGCTCCAGCACGTTGCAAGCGTGGGCCATATCACGGCAGATCCCTCTTGACAGCCAGACAGCTGGTGATTAAGTCGGGGCTCACTGTCCATTCCTGCCTCTCCCTCCGGGTGGCCGCACAATGACCGTTTCCAGTTCGTGGCTGCCGCCTGATGTCAGCACGCGAAGAGCATCTTGAGTCCAGTAACTGATGACGCTTCCACTGTCTCAAGCAGACAGCTGAAGCAGAGTCAGTATCAGTCTCACCTTGAGCTTTTAAGTCTGACAGACCTGGATGTCTTCTGTTAGTTGAAGCAAATAACCTGTTGTCTCTCAACTTCAGTTTCCATTCAGTAAATTAGCAACAGTAGCACTAGCCTCAAAGAGTTACTCAAAGTATAACAGCAACAAATGTAACAAATGCAGCCCGCCCCTCTTAAGTCCTCAAGAGCCGGGAGCTGTTGCTGTGACTCCCCGCGCCCAGAGCAATGGTCTCCCAAGGTTACAGTCCTATGGTGCAAGAAAAATAAAAAATAAAATAAAATTTAAAACTATAAACTCTAGTAGAGGAATAGGGAAAGCCTGTTCCTTAGAAGGAACAAGTTCATCTTCATTTGAATTATAAAAGTAGTTAAGCACAGCAGGCATTTGATAGATGCCCCCTGCTTCTTTTAAGAAAATGCTCAGAGTGCTCTTCCTTATAGCAGCCCAGTAAGTAAACATTTACTTATTCTCATTTTTCAGAAGACACTGAGGCTCGGGGAGGTTAAGATCCTTCTACGACAGAATCTAGGACTAGAATGCAGGCACTGAAATTCGCTGGGCTTCAAATGTAGCCCTTGATTAATTAGTAATGGTACAGCCCTCTGTACCATTAGTAGATGGACAGAGGAGCCTGGGGGGCTACAGTCCACGGGGTTGCAAAGAGTTGACATGACTGATAGAGGCACACACACGCACCATTAGTACAGGCAGTGAGTTTCCACTAGGGGGCACATGTCATGAAATGAGCGTTGTATCAGCATTGGTTGAAGAACTCAACTAGTCTCCATCTGCTCCCTCAAAAAACAAACCAGAAAAAGCAATCTAAGTAAAAAAAAAAAAAAGTCTTTGCCATATAAATATATATTTAATGCAGCTCCCTTAGCTCTCTCATCCAACTAGATTACATTGGCACAGTCTTTCCTATATAGAAATTCTGGAATTAAGATGGCATTTCCATGCAGGAGCAGTGGACAGGTGAGTTTTAAAAGCCCTTCTGGTGGTTCTGGTAAGTCCCTTCAGCTCGGAACCCTGTACTAGTACTAGGCAAGCTGCAAGAGAGAAGCTGTGTGCTGTTTGATCTGATGGTACATGACCATGCCCACCTCATTTAGGATCAATACTCTCAGAAGAATAGGTACTGTTTTGGTGGGGAGGGAGTTTCTGGTTTATCTTAATAGCAGCTGATTTCTGAACACTCAGGCTTGGAATAAGACTGCTGCCCAAACGAAGTCCAGGTGGGTCTTGTCCAGAAAGCCCACAAGTCTTCCCCTAAAGCTCCTGCCTGGGACACACAACAGTCTGTTGTAAGATTGTTATATTTAGAGGTTTTTACAAAACTCACTTTTCAGTTGCCACACCAAAAAAAGTCAGACAACTGCTTGAATTATTTTCTTGACTAAATTTATTTTTAACTCCCGGAATCATATTTTCTTCCTCTTCAGGGGAGAGGTAGATTTTTAAATTTATTTCTTTGCCAAGTCACTGTTCACTAAATTGAAACAGAGGAGGAATAAAACAAAAGACATAATCAAGGGCAGTGCCTGAAACAGAAATGACCTGCCTTTGTGCCCCCTGATACTCTGCAGTAATACTGCAAGCCGAGCAGGTGTCCAGCTGTTTATAGTCCAAACTACACTTGCTCCAGATTCCACCTGCCCCTTGTCACACAAGCCAACACACACTTGAATCAAGAAACTTTTTTCTGTTTACTTATGTTAATCATCAAGCCAAAGCAAATAGCCTTCTACTTTCTGGATCCCGGGTAGCAATTAAATATGAAGACATCACAGATACTCTAGACAAAAAAGGGTTGGGGGGAACCTTCTGTACTCTAGGCCAGGAAGTGGGCCACCGTGGACCAGAGCTGCATCAGCTGTTACAGGGAAGAGCAGTTGGTTTCCAAACTTCAGACTTCCTCGGGTTCACAGGCCGCACTGCACCTGATGAGGAGGACATCGACTCAAGGTCTTAAATCAGGACTCAAACCAACCACCAGTTTACAAGGCCTCAGCTGAAATGTTCCCTTTCAGTGGCCATGGTTCCATCTATTCATTTACTCAGCGGGCATGATATGGAGCTCAAGGGAGAGGACCCATAATCAAACAAAAGACCCCAGACAACTCAATCTAGAGTGTGGGGGCAGCTGGCTAACCAGACACTCACATGTCACGCGAAGAGGTGTGTACTCCGCAGCTGAGCGGCAGACAGGGACACGGAGGGAGAGACGCGAGCGCGGTTGTGGCAGGAAAGACGTCCCCGGCTCAGCGCCCCCGCCGCCCCTCCGTGCACAGACGGACGCACAGCCACACCAGCGCACACGCCGCAGCCCATCCTACTCACACTCTGTAACAGGGGGACGGGGCCTTCCGGTCTCAAGAGAGGAGGTGCAGGGGAACCTGTTTACGAACGTCAAGTTGAGTCCACAGCACTCCGAGGGGTGCAGGAGAAACGTGGGGAAACTCAGGCAGGAGCAGACACTCCAGTAGCCCTCCACCCAGGGCGACCTGGAATCCAGACCGGCCGGCCCGGCACCCGGCAGCAGAAGCAAACTTCTGCGTGACGCCGCCGCGCCCCCGCCAGCCCTGGCGCGCCTCGCCCGGAGCCCCTCTCCGTCCGGAAGGAGGGAAGCCGGGAGGGGCGGTGGGAGTGCCGGCATCCACACGTGGCCCCCCTCGGGCCCGCTGAGACTCAGCCCCGCCGCCTTTTCACGCCGGGCTGCCGGGCTTCTGAGGGAACATCGCGCCCGAGCAGAGCCGCGATCCCTCGGTGGGCCGGCGCCGTGACCCGGCCGGGGAGCCGCGCCGCCAGCGTCTCCTGCAGCCCGCACAGCACACCGGCGCTTCGCGCGGATCAAAGCCAGGC
>SJYX01008380.1:53442-146784 GCA_006410675.1 Oreotragus oreotragus
CTCAACATTCAGAAAACGAAGATCATGGCATCTGGTCCCATCACTTCATGGGAAATAGATGGGGAAACAGTGGAAACAGTGTCAGACTTTATTTTTTTGCGCTCCAAAATCACTGCAGATGGTGACTGCAGCCATGAAATTAGAAGACGCTTACTCCTTGGAAGAAAAGTTATGACCAACCTGGATAGTATATTCAAAAGCAGAGACATTACTTTGCCGACTAAGGTCCGCCTAGTCAAGGCTATGGCTTTTCCTGTGATCATGTATGGATGTGAAAGTTGGACTGTGAAGAAGGCTGAGCGCCGAAGAATCGATGCTTTTGAACTGTGGTGTTGGAGAAGACTCTTGAGAGTCCCTTGGACTGCAAGGAGATCCAACCAGTCCATTCTGAAGGAGATCAGCCCTGGGATTTCTTTGGAAGGAATGGTGCTAAAGCTGAAACTCCAGTACTTTGGCCACCTCATGCGAAGAGTTAACTCATTGGAGAAGACTCTGATGCTGGGAAGGATTGGGGGCAGGAGGAGAAGGGGACGACCGAGGATGAGATGGCTGGATGGCATCATGGACTCAATGGACGTGAATCTGAGTGAACTCCGGGAGATGGTGATGGATAGGGAGGCCCAGCGTGCTGCAATTCATGGGGTCGCAAAGAGTCGGACACGACTTAGCGACTGAACTGAACTGAACCGAACCCAGCCCCTTACAGAAAAAAGACCCCCCTCCTCTCCCAATCCTGGGGCACCTTGGGCCTCCCAGCCATCCAGTGGTCTAGACACCGCCTCCAGTGCCGCGCTGTGGGGCTGATCCCTGATCAGGGAGCTGAGATCCCACATGCCTCGCACCTAAAATACCAAAGCATAAAACAGGAGCAAAACTGTAACAAATTCAATAAAGACTTAAAAAAAAAAGAAAAAAAAGAATGACCCCTGCTCTAGCGCAGTCAAATATAACAAAAGGACTAGAGCAACTTTAAAAGCAGGGGAAACCTGGAATTTGGGTGAAGGGGCATTGGCCTGGCAAATAGCACTCAAGTCCATGGTAGCTAATGTAATTATACACAAAGGGAACAAACCGGAACGCGTCAGAATCAACACTTGAGTGTGCCTACTATGGGCCAATTTACCTTTTCTCATGCAACAGTCACATCAGTTCTGTGAAGTAGAGATCATCTGAGTTTCATAAAATAGCACATGGAGCACAAAGACAGAAGCCCACTCAAGGTGGGGGGAAGAGCTGAAATTCAGACTTAGGTCTGACAGACTCATAAATGTCCCTTTACCACTGAGCCACGCTGCCCCTTCCACCACATTTTAAGCTTCAGTTGATTGAAACTCAGATTTTACATCCAAAGGCGTCTGAGTGAGGGCTTTGACAGTCATTTTGAAAGGGAAACCCACAAGAGGACCAACTCTCTTTCAAAGACTGAGTCTTTGGCGGCCCTACCACTGCTGTGTTTTAAACTCTGTCTCACAGGCCTTCTGAAAGGTGAAAAACACCTGTGGCTATCTCTCGCAATGTCCCAGCACCAATGCCCCCAACAAAAAGCAGCTTTAGGTTACATTCAGAGCAAGGAGTCTTGCATTTTTCATGCATGCAAAGATACTTTATTGCCATTTATTTTCTTTCCAGAAAGTCAAGAACTGCAAATTTTGTTTGGGGCTGCTTGGAGACTTCTTTCTTTGTTCTTTCTTTCTTTTTTTTTTTGTTTTTTTTTTGAGACAGAATTTTGTTTTTCCCAATAAAATCTGTTTAGAATGAACTTAGATGCTGTCACAAAACATCCATTATAATCAGTGCATTTTGAAATGTTTTCATGGCTAAGGTTATTGTGATTTTGCTTTGGGGAACAAAGAAGCTTATGATTTTGATGATTTTATATATACATATAAAATGAGAATTTTTTTTTCACCCTCAAGAGGAAATATGTCCTTTTTCAGTTTTCTTAAAATGCTCTACCCTCCAGTTTTCTATTAAGTTTTCCAAATTGTGATGGAGACATAAGCACAGATTAGCTATTTCTCCACAAAGAGCACAGTAAATGAGCCCAGTGTTGGGTGATAATCAGAGGCGAGAGGTGCACACGCCTGGAGAACACGAGCTTGCGGAACGGGCCAGCCCCGCTCAGCAGCAGGCGGTGACTGTGGCCAGGTGGGAAAAGCACAGGGACCAAGCCCTCTGACTTGCAGACAATCAAGAGAAATGCTTCTAGGTGATTTTAAAAGGTGGCTCAGCCTATCAATGTATGCCGAAACCAACAGAGTACTGTAAAGTAAAATAAAGTAAAACGGAAGCTCTAAAAAAAAAAAAAAGTCAAGAACTAACAAGGGCTTGGATGTGGATAAAAGGGAAGCCTTGCACACTGTTGCTGGAAGTAGACGCTGGTGCAGCCACCACGGACGGTAGGCTCCCCAGGTGCTGCTAGTGGTGAGAAACGTACCTGCCAGTGTAGGAGGCACACGAGGTGGGGAGGAGCCCCTGGAGGGGGGCTCGGCAACCCACCCCGATATTTTTGCCTGGAGAGTCCCATGCACAGAGGGGCCTGGTGGGCTCTAGTCCCTGGGGTCGGGAAGAGTCAGGCAAGACTGAGTGCAGTGCATGCATTGTTTGCTTGAGAGCTGCTGAGAGAGACGGTCTTTAAAGTCCTTATGATTAAAAGAGAGTCAGCTGTGAGGTGATGGATATGCTAACTGACCTAACTGTGGTAGACACTTCACAATATGTTTATCCAATCATCATGTTGTACATCTTAAACTTGCCTCATGTTATGTGTCAGTGGTATCACAATAAAAGTGGAAAAAAAAATTTGACTCAAATTTGCATAAAATATTATTTAGCTCCAGAAATAAAATAAATGACAAGCAAAACAAAGACTCATACAGGTGGAGTTTGGCCTTCAGGTCGTGACTTTGTATCTCCCGCTGTAAGTAACTGAATTAGAGGCCTGGATTTTTATCTCAATCTCTGGGAAGTCTGCATATGGTTGGTCTGTCTTCAGTACATAATCTGATACAATCTCATGCTCTTATAGAATTGAAGGAAAACTCTGAGCCCCGAGAAGTTCCCATCCCTGTCCATACAGTGAATGTAACGCCACAAGTAGGTCTGGCGGCAACAAGCCAGCTGGCCTTCCTTCTGCTTCACGGAGCACCTTCAGCCTGCGCCACTGTCCAAACTCGCGACAGAAGTAGGGTGCTTTCTACTTCTTCTGTTTTCTCCTATAGTGCTTCAACACCAGACTCAATGTTTTTCTGTTAGGTTCTTGCAAAAAAGGCACAGAGCAGCTCAGATTGTAATTTTCCACCTCTTTCCTAACTCCTAATTGTCAAGCCAAACACTTCCACAAGCTTGCAGCAAAAACAAATGAAAAAAAAAAAAATCCTACTTGATCCAAATGTGCTAACAATGGAACCTGAATAGAGATAAATCTGGGCTCATTTGAATCTATAGGCCATCCCAGGATTCTCTGCACTTTACCTTTTCTGTTAATGTAGGCAGTTCAGAGAACATTTCTGGGTAAGTGCCTGCACTTTGATCCCCATAAAGCCTCCTAATATTTTAGAAATTCACTCTAATCAGTGCAGGCTTAGCTGGGGCACAGGAGCTAGCAGATTTGGTTCTGAGCAGTCTTGGGAAGTACAGCCTGGTGCTCGGTCATCCAGGAGAGGATCGCATTGTGTACACATTTCAAGGCTATGGATCCTGACGCTGTTCAGCCACAGGATGTTTCCCGGAGAAACACTGTGCCTCCTTGTTCCCTCCCTAGGTCATCATAAGAAGTCTAATGGACCCAGCCATTCTCAGATCTTTCATTTTTAGACTGCATTATGGTTTGAAAATGTTTTCATATAGATGGTGGCGATTGATCCTCAAAATGTCCCAGAAAGGCAGGCAGGTCAGATATTGCTAAGTGTTATTTATTGATAAGAGCACAAGGTTGTGTGACTTTATCAAGGTCTCCAAGGTTATTATGGGCTTTCCTGGTGGCTCAGAAGGTAAAGAATCCACCTGCAATGCAGGAGACCCGGGTTCGATCACTTGGTTGGGAAGATCCCCTGGAGAAGGGAATGGCAACCCACTCCAGTACTCTTGCCTGGAGAATCCATGGACAGAGGAGCCTGGCGGGCTACAGTCCATGGGGTGGCAAAAGAGTCAGTCTCATCTTCACGACTTCACTTTCACTTGCAAGGTTATTATAATTCAGGTTTTCTGAGTCAAATTTCCACGTTTTTCTTGAGTCTCTGGAGAATCATACTATATACAAAACTGTGTCTACAATCTGTTGAGGCCATCAACTTTTAAACCTGATTCACATGACTTTCTCACCTTTCGCCATAATATTATGTCAATATTCCAATAATTTCAGGAACAGCTATTGACTAATCCATAAATAACCTGTGTTAGATACTTTTATGGAATTGAAAAAATTTCATAGGACTTGATTTCCAATATCAAGGGATGGGCGATTTGGGTTTGAAAGAAAAGGATTATGTGAAACTACTCGAAAAGAGAGGCCAAGCTAAGAATAGATCTCATAGCACGAATCAAGCCCAGAGCTAAGCACTTTACATGTATTATCTGATTTACTCATCGGAATAACTTTCCAAGGCGACTGTGATTATCCACCCGACAACCGAGGAAGCTATTACGTAACTTGCCCAGGGTCACAGCTGGCAGATGTCTGAGCTGGTGTTAGCTGTATTCCCGCCAGATGTCAAAGTCCTGTGCCATTCTGACTTCCCGGACACCCAGGGGCCCATCTTGATGAGGACTGAACGTAAAAGATGAGCAACCAGAAGAGAAGGGCAAGGCCGGGGAAGCGAGTGTCAAGCTGGGACTTGAAAGTGGAGGGCAGGCTGGCACAGACCCAGCGGCAGTGAGGAGGGCCCAGGTGGGGTGGGAAAGCGTGCGCAGCGGGAGGGCGATCGGTCGGAACCGTGACATCGTCTCCCTCAGAGGTCAGATGGCCTACACTGCTGGAGAGCTGTGGCTTAGGACAGCCTGTTCTCAGAGCTGGAATTACAACTGTGCCCCTTTGTCCTAAAGGAGAATTTGTGGCTTTTGCCAAGTGCTTTGGCTTCCTGAGTTCAGGTACTCCCTGAAGTGGATGAAAAGCCAGATTTTGCAGTATCTGTGAAAGAAGAGTGAAGATGGGTTGAACCATGCCGTTGCTTAGGGGACAGTGAAGGAGCACGTAAGAGGCCTCTGGAAGGTCTTAGGCATGCTTTGCATGCGTGCAAAACCAGGCTTTGCATAGGTTCTTACAAACAGGTTCTTCAAATTGTTTACCTATCAAAATTACAGCCCACAGATGTACTTTGCAAAGCTAGAGCTTCATATGGTAGACTCCAATTTCTCTGTTATTCTTTGTATTCTGAAGCTTCAGTTATTGCTGGGAGGTGCTGTCAGGAGCTCTGGGAAAATTGTTAGTCCGAGTCAGCCTTGTGAGCTATGGATGTCCCTAAGGCTGTGGGACCTATTTGCCCGGAGGACCCTGTCCGCCTCAACCATTCCCAAAGGATTCCCCTCTGACATGGGGTGACTGTAGGGTGATAGAGCTTGGGGGGCTTTTAGCAAAGTCTGCCCTTAAGAATCATGGCTTCTCACGACGAAACAGGTGCTGCTGGAGATGCTGGACTCGGCCTAAGGGTTCACACCAGCTTGGAGGGGCTCAGGGCCATAGTAACATAGCCTGTTCCTCCGGCTCACAGGGGAGACGGGACTTAGGGAGAGGAGGGCGACAGTTTTCATTCTGTCACTTAACTCTTTAGAATGAGTGTGTCCAAATCTGCCCCCAGAGCCCCTTCCCATCTACTTGCAAGGGCGCTTGGAACCAGGACTCTCAGAATCAGATGCGACTGAATGAATGGCTGGTGTCAGAAATCAGATGGGGATTGTGTTGCAACAGGAGTTCCTCTGTGCGGTGGCCCAGGGCATGGACTGCGGCTCACGCGGCTCGTCTGTTCGTGGGTTTTCCAGGATGGAATACTGGCGTGGGTTGCCGTTCCCTTCTCCAGGGGACCTTCCCAACCCCAGGGCTGAACCCAGCTCTCCTGCACTGCAGGCAGATTCTTTGCCGACTGAGCCACCAGCCCCTTGGGGTTTTGGCAAGTTTCAGACACTGGAAGGGCACAAACAAAAGCCTTCACATAAAAAACAAACAACACAGGCAAGTTACATATGTCCCAAAGCTCCCCAGTTCCCCTCACAAAAATTAAACAATAGATCATTGTCTTTTTACCTCTCAGGCTGGCAAAGATATAAGACATTTGATAACAGTCCATCTTAAAGAAGATGTAGGAAGATAGAACTCACTTTCTCTATCCATGGTTTATAATTTGAAACAAACTTTTTGGAGAACTTGTCAGCACTTTCTATTTCTTTGACCTAGCTCTTTTGTTTTGGGGATTTTTTGGCAGATATACTCATACAAATGTACAAAGGTACTGTATATTTTATAATAGTAAAAAGCTGGAGACAGTTAAAAAAGCCATGAATAGGGAATACCATGCAAACATCTTTAAGGCTGTCAAAATAATATTAAGTCAAAAGAGACACACTTCTAGTTATAAGATAAATAAATCCTGGGAAGATACAGTATAGTGTGTTGCTTGTTTGAAAGTTGCCAAGTGAGTAGGTCTTAAAGGTTATCATCATAAGAAAATGAATCTGTAACTATAGGTAGTGATAAATATTCACTAGATCTGTGATAATACACATCTCACATATCAAATCATTATGTTGCATAGCCTAAGTGAATACAATGTTGTATGTAAATTATATCTCAATAAAAATAATAATATTAAATCAAAAAATCAAATAATAGAAAAATAAGTATGGTATAAGCTTTTTTGTATGAAACAGCAGCAGAGTATGTGTATCCACATGTCTGTCTATATCTTTGCATATGTCTGTGTATGTTTCTCCATGCATGGAACATACCTGAGAAGATGCATGTGTGACGGTTAATGATTGCCATTGGTAATGACAGGGAGACCAACGTGCGAAGGAACATTTTGAATTTTGATTTACTGACATATATGGTTTGAATGTTTTTAATGAATGCTTATTTCTCTCAAAATTAAACAACATTTCTAAACAAATGTATAAAGGATAAAATAGTAAGTCTATAGTAGGAAAATGTATAAAGGATAAAATAGTAAGTCTATAGCAGGAAAATGTATAAAGGATGAAATAGTAAGTCTATAGCAGGAAAATGTATAAAGGATAAAATAGTAAGTCTATAGTAGGAAGATCAAGTACTATCAACATAAAGTCCAAAGCATGGAAAATGCTAATGATAATAATATTATAATAGTATTAACAGCACACACTTAGGTAGCTCTTCTTTGTTCCAGACACTGTTTAGCACAGAGTAACTCATTTAAGCCCTAGAATAATGAAGTCATTACCATTTAGATCACCAGTTTAGTGAGGAGGAAGTCCGGCATAGAGAGGTTAACCCCCTCTAGGACACACAGCGAGTAACAGGTTGAGCAGAAACGGGTGAGTCCTGAGTGTCTGCTTCGACCTTCATTCTAGTCTGTGTCTCGAGGTATGATGGAAGGCTGCAGAGCTCATGGCTGAGCTGAGAACAGACCGGGCCTGACAAGAGGGGGCCAGGACGTCACTGTACAGTCTCAGAGGTGCCCCTGATCACCATTACCAGCCTCTGGGTACTTGGCGGTACGTGAGTTGAATTGCCTCAGAAAGTCAGAGATTCAATATTTCTGCCCATATGAGTTTGGCTAACTTGACAACATCAGATTTGGGGAGTGGGGCTATGTATGATGGTAACAGAATACTGTGGTTGCTTAAGCAAGATAAATATTTACCCTTTCCCCATGTATGAAAAATCCAGAAGCAGTCTAGAGAAAATTTGTTGGCAAAATGAAGTTAGGGACCGACACTCTTTCCAGCTCTCCACCCGCCACCCCTTCATAGACACATTCGCAGTGGCTACTGGAGTGCCAGCCAGAGCATCTCCATTTCAAGGAAAAGCAGACGATGAGAAGGGGGAGGAGGGTGGACACCGGATGCCTGAGCACGCGTCTTGAAATCTGCTAGATGACAGCTCTCCTCGTATATGATTGTCCAGAATGTGGGCTTTTATTCACAGCTGGCTGTAAGAAAGCTAGGAAAATTCATCTTTTTTTTCTAGATAGTCATTTGCCTGGGGGACAGTTTTGGGTTCTAGTAGTAAGGCAGAAGGAGAGAATGGATTTTAGAATAAGTTACTAGCAGTTCTCCCCAAAACAATCCATTTCTGAATGTTAAGGATGGAGTCTCATCATTATAGTATCAAGATACCAAAAGTCATTCTGCCTATGACTTTGAGCCATTGAACGAGGGGCGTTTTGAGGATACTGGGCTAAAGGGCAGGTTGGCAAGGGGTGCTGAGCAGGTGTAATAGACTTTAAGAGAAAACAGAAGTGCTCAGAAAGGGAGTTCTACCCCTTCGCCATTATTACGAGCGTCAGACTTGAACTCTGACAATTTTACTTTATCTGGGCCTTTCCTACAGAAGGCATCCACACTGCCGTGTCTCTTAGCACCTTTCAATTCTCTTCTTTGGAAAATGGGGAGGAATGATTTAGGGGTCACCCAACACCTCCATGAGGACATCGCTTCACTTATTATCAGTCTTCCCACCTGGACTTATAAAGGAATGAACTTATTAACACAGAGGAATGTGCCTGGGACTAGTGAGGTAAAAACAAAATGGGCTGGAAGAGCGAGAAGGAAGATTCTGCCAAGCATTCCAGAGTCGCACCAGGCAGAGACTGCGATGGGCTCTAACTGGCGCCAGCAGCCGCCACAGCATTCTTAATTTCCCCTAAGTGGCACGCGGGGAAGGTGAGAAGTTATTTTCTACTTTAGAAAACATCAAAGAAAATCCAGTAACTTGCACTTTAACAGCAACAAACTAAAACCAACAAAGGTCCCTGCCAACGCCAAGGAGAAGAAAAACTGCAAGAAATAATCAGAGAGAAATCCGGGTAAGAAATCATTTAAAGAGGGAACAGCAGTGAATGGTCCATAGGCTGATTTAGGCCCAACACTGGTTTGAATGTGGCCTGTATTTATATGGCTATGAATGGGTTTTACATTTTTAAATACTTGAAAAAATTCAGAAGAAGAAGAATGTTTCGTGACACAGAAAAGTTGCATACAGTTCAAATTTCCATGTCCATAAACAGAGTTTAGTTGAAGCACAACTGTGCCCCCTGATCTATGCGGGCTCCCCGGCTGTTTTCACTCTCTAACAGTGGAGTGAAGAGTAGCTGCAAAGTCCAAAATATTCCTCACTGTTCCCTTTACAGCAAAAGTTTGCTGAATCCTTATTTAGAGTACCCCTCCTTCCTCCAAAATCATGCCTCATCACTGACAAGCAGCATGAGCTGAAAAACGCTGCTGTTTTATCTCAGTGCCCTCGTTGTTCAGACAGGAATAATAATCTGCTTTATAGACTGTTACAAGGATTAAATGAGATAATTCACGTCAAGCATGTGTCTGGAATAGAGCACATTGTCAATAAATGGTAGGGGATTTGTTGTTATTTAT
This sequence comes from Oreotragus oreotragus, assembly GCA_006410675.1. NCBI lineage: Eukaryota > Metazoa > Chordata > Mammalia > Artiodactyla > Bovidae > Oreotragus > Oreotragus oreotragus. The sequence goes on from SJYX01008380.1 coordinate 63,004, forward strand.
TGCTTTGATAGCTAAATCGTAATTTTCACTCAACAGACTGGTTCCAAAGAGGAAAAGGAGTACGTCAAGGCTGTATACTGTCTCCCTGCTTATTTAACTTATATGCAGAGTACATCATGAGAAATGCTGGACTGAAAGAAACACAAGCTGGAATCAAGATTACCAGGAGAAATATCAATAACCTCAGATATGCTGATGACACCACCCTTATGGCAGAAAGTGAAGAGGAGCTAAAAAGCCTTTTGATGAAAGTAAAAGCGGAGAGTGAAAAAGTTGGCCTAAAGCTCAACATTCAGAAAACGAACATCATGGCATCCGGTCCCATCACTTCATGGGAAATAGATGGGGAAACAGTGGAAACAGTGTCAGACTTTATTTTTTTGGGCTCCAAAATCACTGCAGATGGTGACTGCAGCCATGAAATGAGAAGACGCTTACTCCTTGGAAGAAAAGTTATGACCAACCTGGATAGTATATTCAAAAGCAAGGCGTGCTGCAGTTCACGGGGTTGCAAAGAGTCAGACACGACTGAGCGACTGAACTGAACTGAACTGAACTGAAGCTCAGAGAGGCTACTTTTTCTAAAGTGACCTTTTGTCAAAGTCTCAGCCCACCTCTTTTAAAAACCAAAGCAAAAACTCTGTTTACTAATGGCAAATAAATTTCTCTGGAGCTAAAGAAGCAATAACTACCATTTGCTGCCCCTGGGAACAGCCTAAGGACATAAAGGAAACTACCTTGGCTTTGAAAATTTCAGCCAATCCCAAAGTTTAGTGCTTTTCATTAGATTTTTTTCTTTCTTTTTTTAAAAATTATTTTTTAAATTGAAGAATAATTGCTTTATAGAATTTTGTTGTTTTCTGTCAAACCTCAACACAAATCAGCCATAGCTATGTATATATCCCTCCCTTTTGAACCTCCCTCGCATCTCCCTCCCTACCCTACTCCTCTAGGTTGATTCAGAGCCTCTATTTGAGTTTCCTGAGCCATACAGCAAATTCCCGTTGGCTATCTATTTTAAATATGGTGATGTAAGTTTCCATATTACTCTTTCCTTACATCTCACCCTCTCCTCCCCTCTTCCCATGTCCATAAATCTATTTTCCATATCTGTTTCTCCATTGCTGCCCTGAAAATAAATTATTCAGTACCATTTTTCTAGATTCCGTATACATGCATTGCTGCTGCTAAGTCACTTCAGTCATGTCCTACTCTTTGCGATCCCATAGATAGAAGCCCACCAGGCTCCCCCATCCCTGGGATTCTCCAGGCAAGAACACTAGAGTGGGTTGCCATGTCCTTCATTAGAAATACAGATGTTAGCAACTTGGCCAGGGCTCAGAAGGAAGTCAGGAACACGGAAGAGAAAAGCTGGTCGTCTCAGAGAAGCCTGGTCTGCAGAACAGATGACAGGCACTGCAGGGACTCCCAGCGGAAACCAGGGTGTGTCACTACAAGCCGGGAGAAAAGCGGATTTGCATCAGAAAAGCTCTTCAGATGCATTCAAACAGGAGTCAGCTATCACCCACCCCAAGGCCCCGGGGAAGGAGAAAGGAGAGCTAAACGAGGGGACACAGTCCCAGGCTCTGGCGGGGGTCAGCCCCGGGCTCCGGTGGGGGGGTCTGCCCTGGAGTCTGACAGGGTCAGCCCCGGGCTCTAGTGGGGTCTGCCCTGGGTCCTGACGGGGTCAGCCGTGGGCTCAAGTGGGGTCTGCCCTGGCGTCTGCCCTGGCGTCTGGTGGGCTCACTGCTCACTTTCCCATCGTCCTGCTGCATTTTCTCTGGAACAGTGATGCGCTGCGACGCGATATCATGCGTCTCCTTGTCTACCTCTCCCCTCTGCTGGAACTGGTGCCAACCCTGGACAAAGCCCAGTCCTGCACGACTTCCACCAGCTCCAGCCCCGTCTCGATGGTGCCACAGGCTCCTCCGTCCATGGGAGTTTCCAGGCAAGAGTACTGGAGTGGGATGCCATTGCCTTCTCCGCCCGGGCGGCTTAGTGGTAAAGAAATCTGCCTGTTAAGCAGGAGATGTGCATTCGGTCCCTAGGTCGGGAAAATCCCTTGCAGAAGGAAATGATAACCCACTTCAGTATTCTTGCCTGGGAAATCCCATGGACAGAGGAGCCTGGCGGGCTATAGTCCATGGAGTCGCAGAGTCAGACATGACTTAGCAACGAAACAGCAGCATCAGAGAGGGCAGAACGGTGCTCACTGGGATCCAGCTTCCTGGATTCCCTGGATCAGGTGGAGGCTGATTAACTTCAGGTTTTTTCATGGCTTTTTAGCCAGTAGGTGTGTGTTGGGGGCAGCCACAATTAGGCATCTCTGGTTGTCATGAAGGTGTTCGAGAATGCCACTCATGAGCTCCTTGGGAACATGCTGGAGAAATGTTGGACAATTCCTTTGGAGAAGTTTACAGGTTAAATGACCACCCCAAAAGGTGCCAATGGACCTGAATGAAATTGCCTGGGCCAAGATTCCTGGTAGTGAGCCTGGGGTCTCTGACTCAACCCCATTCTATCCACATGTTTTTCTGTGGCTTAAATGAAGACCTAAATGCTTGCCCTAGAAGCCATTCAGTCTAGACTTTTGAGTTCACGCTACTGCTTACAAGCTTACAATAACACGTAAAGACCCTTCACTTCTGAAAACCTCAATTTCCCTGTCTGTAAAATGGGAGATAGTAACACCTGCCTTGTTGGCTTCTTTTGAGGACTAAACAGGTTCAGATAGGTCCGAAGAGGGATGGGCCCCAAGCCTGAGACCTTGCAAGCATCTAGGCAGCTGTCTCATTTCTCTGTGGTCAGAGATAATGCGAAGCTGGGAGTGAGAGTGATAGTGAACGCGTCGGGTGATAGTGCCCTAGAAGATCTCAAGGGACAAGGAGAAGGAGTCAAATCTAACAACTTACAGAACAGCAGGGGAACAGGGGATGGAGCCCTGGGGCATCACAGAGTCTGGGTGGGAGACGGGTCCAGGGACTGCAGGTCTAGGAGTGACCAGCAGTGGAAGTAGGGCTGTAGAAACATCTTTTCACAGCACTGATAGAGTGGTGTCCAGTCGGTGAGCAGATAACAGCCCTTNCGCTGCCCCCGGGAGCCCAACCAGACACCGAGGACATCTCAGCCTTATTACAAAATCCTCTGACAGTAAAGATTCTGGCTGCAACATGTTCTCAGCACCAAAGAAGAAAGTGGCTGATCGACATTACTTCTTCAAACCTTGAATGCCAAGATGCCTGTTTTGACACCAAACGGTCAGCTCCTGTTCCAGAAACACTGCATCAGCTCGTGTTCCAGAAACACCGGGCAAGTGGTAAAAGCTTCTAATGGCAGTCAGAGCAGGGTTCTAGGTTTGGGTCCCCCAGCACCGATCCTGAACTAGCCTTGTGTAAACCAAGGCAGCAGTGAGATCCAGTCAACCAACCAAAGGGCCCTCGGGACCAGCCTTGTGCAGAACACACAGACGAGTTATGTTAACTTGGTCTGATTTCTAGAGCGCCGGTTCCATTGCTACCAAATGCTTAATGCTGGAGAGTCAGCTAAGGAAAGGATCTCAGAGGAACTTCACTCTGCAGCCTGGAGGCAGAGAACAAAGCAAGGGAGGTGCACTTGTACCTGGGAGACACAGCATGTTTGCAAATAAATTAGTCAAGATGTTAACAACCCTAACAACAAAAAAGACAGCCAAGAGAAAGCAAGAGGGAGGGAGGAGGGGCAGACGTTGGAAAGCAGCCATCGTTAGTTCAGTTTTAAATAGAAGATGAGTTATATCCTTGCTTATTCAGCAGACTGGTGCACCCAAGTTGGCAACTTTAAATTCTGCACAGGAACTTCCAGTGTAAATGTCACTTTTTAAAGTGCAGACATGTAAACAGTCAGACCTTGAAGTTTCAGGCTTTAAAAAGTCAAGCCCACTGAAGACGCACCACACTGATTTACAGCTTACTTACCTGAGGGATCCTATTCTTTTTCATGGGGAAGAAAACATTTCTATTGTAACACTCTCGTGTCAGTGTAATTACACAGAGTTAACAAACTGAAAGGTTGAGTCAAGATCCTCTGATGTATTCTACTTTTGAAAAAAACACACAAATACACTACACACACTCAAAATTATTGTTGTTCAGTCGCTAAGTCATCTCCAACTCTTTGTGACCCAATAGACTGCAGCACAGCAGGCTCCTCTGTCTTCCACTGCCTCCTGGAATTCACGCAGACAAATGGCTGTCTTCAAACTGCCTCTGCAGAAAACCACTTCAAAGCCCCATAACATGCACGAGCCCTGATGGCGACGATAAGTGGAAACTACAGACCCGTCTGGCACTGAGGAAGGGGACCTGAGCCCCGCTTCCCACCTAAGCCCTCAGGGAAGGTTCAGGGCCTCCGGTTTCTCTTTTGTCCGGAGAGGCGGTTTATACTAGCTCTGCTCACCCCTCAAGGTGGCTGTAGACAGCTACTGAGAGCCTGTTGGTGGGAGGGCTTCAGTGCCTCCAGTTACCAGCAGCTGGCTGGGCTGGGCACTCCATAAGCAGGGACCAGCGGGTTCTTTCTTTGGGGCCCAGGGTGCTTTCCTGGAATGTTGCTAAGATGTACCCAGTGGCTGAATCCTCAGCTTTCCAACCAGCAGAGGAGTCAAGTAGGAACGAAGCGGGGCCAAGGGTGGCCGCAGACCGTGAGGAGGGGCCTGATACGGAAGAGGGGGTCACCTGCAGAGCAAGGGAGGGACCCAGCGTGGGGCAGCAGACGCCTGGCCCGGGGGCCCCTGCTCCAGGAGACCCTGCCCTGGGGGACCCCTGCCCTGAGGGATGCTTCTCTCCAGCTAGAAGCCCCCGCCCTCACCTGCAGTGTCCCAGATGGAGATGTTGAAGGAGCGCCACTGCCTCAGGTAGAAGGCGCCGCCCACCGTGCTGACCGTGTCCGAGAAGCGCCGCTCCATGTACCTCTGGAGCAACGACGTCTTGCCCACGTTCATGTCCCCCAAAAGCACGATCTTCCCGTCGGGCTTCCTCATCTTCCCGCAGCGGGTACCTCCTCCGCTCCCCCACGCCCTCCTGGCCCGCGCGCCCGGTGCGCGGCTGGGGCCGCCGGACGCCCCGAGGCTGCTCCGACCCGGGACTGGCGGAGGCGGACTCGCGGGGACCCTCCCTTCCGGACGCCTGGGAACACGGAAGAGAAAGCGCGACTCGGCGCTGGGCCGGAGCTGGGACCCAGCCCGACGCCCACCTAGGTGTCCCGCCCGCGGCGGCCAGTCCGGGGTCCGGGGCGGTCGGCCCCGCCCCCGACCGCCCACTCCCGGGCTGACCCCGCCCCAGACTGCCACGCCCCGAGTCTGGCCCCGCCCCTACCGCCCACGCCCCGGGCTGGCCCCGCCCCAGACTGCTACACCCCGGGCCTGGCCCCGCCCCTGACCCCTGGCGCCTGGGCTAGCCCCGCCCTCTCCCCCCCTGACCGCCCACGCCCCGGGCTGGCCCCGCCCTCTCCCCGCCCCCCAGGGCGCCCACCTGCCGCCCGCCAGGACCGGTGGACGCGTGTTCGGGCCGGCCCCGCGCTCGTTCCCCCAGTGGGCGGCGCTCGGAAGACCCGGGCAGGTGGAGGGGGTGCAGGTGGGGGCGCCAGGTGGGGGAGGCTGGCGGACACAGAGTCGAGTCCCGGAGTGGACACAGCGCAGGGGCGCGGCCCGGCTGCCGACCCAGGCGTCCCGGCGTGGGGCGGGCTCCGGCCCCCAGCACCTGGCTTCCTCCTCCGCAGGCGCAGGTGTGGCAGTGACCGTCCGCGAGGACCGGTCCTCCGCCTGTCTGCTGGGGCGCTGGCGGGTGTCGTTTTGCGCTCACTTTGGCGAGAAGCGGGTTGTGCTGTCGTAAATCAGAGCGAGACGAGGACCGCCGTCGCCAGTTCACTTCGGAGTGGACGTCTGGCTTCGGCAGTTGTGTCGATCGGGTCTTTACTGGAGACGACGCCGATTCTCCAGTGTGAACACTGGGGGCAGTGTTTGCTGAGGCCGCGCGGGTCCCAGCTCTCTGCAGAAGGAGGGGCGGGGGCGCGGAGAAGCGGACGGGAGGCGGGGTGTGAGGGCGTCTCCCCGAACTCTTGCCCTCGGTCACTGCCCACTGCGGGCCCCACTCCCGATTTCTGGAGTCGCTCTCCCGCCTTCCATCCCTCCGTGGCCCTGACTGCTTACTTTCTACCGCTCCCTGATAAAGCTTTGGTTTTTCCAGTAGTCACATATGGATGTGAGAGTTGGACAATAAAGAATGCTGAGCACCGCTCCATGGGGTCGCTAACAGTCGGACAGACTGAGCGACCTCACTTTCACTTTTCTCTTTCATGCATTGGAGAAGGAAATGGCAACCCACTCCAGTATTCTTGCCTGGAGAATCCCAGGGATGGGGGAGCCTATGGGGTCACACAGAGTCGGACATGACTGAAGTGACTTAGCAGCAGCAGCAGCAGAATAATTGGTGCTTTTGAACTATTGTGTTGGAGAAGACTCTTTGAGAGTCCCTTGGACTGCAAGGAGATCCAACCAGTCCATCCTAAAGGAGATCAGTCCTGAATATTCATTGGAAGGACTGGTGCTGAAGCTGAAACTCCAGTACTCTGGCCACCTGATGCGAAGAACTGACTCATTGGAAAAGACCCTGATGCTGGGAAAGATTGAGGGCAGGAGGAGAAGGGGATGACAGAGGATGAGAGGGTTGGATGGCATCNGGCTGGATGGCATCACGGACTCGATGGACGCGAGTCTGAGTGAACTCCGGGAGATGGTGATGGACAGGGAGGCCTGGCGTGCTGCAATTCATGGGGCCACAAAGAGTTGGACACGACTGAGCGACTGAGCTGAACTGAACTGAACTGACTGCTTCTTGCTTTTTGAATGTCTGTGTGTTGGTTTGGCTGTGCTGCACCCGGGAGCAGCACGGGGCATCTTTTTCATTGTGGCATGCAAGCTCTTGGTCCTGGCATGTGGGATTTAGTTCCCTGGCCAGGGACTGGACTCAGGCCCCTGCACTGAGAGTGAGGAGTCCTAGCCACTGGCCCTTGAGCAAAGCCCTACCATTTGCCTCTCGAGCTTTCCTTGAATTCTTTGTGTTGGACCAGGTGTCTTTCTTCCATGTCCCCCCCACTCAGAACCTCGTGCTCTTCTCCATCACTACTTACCACTTGCCAACAAAGGTCCGTGTAGTCGAGGCTATGGTTTTTCCAGTGGTTATATATGGATGTGAGAGTTGGACTATAAAGAAAGTTGAGCACAGAAGAATTGATGCTTTTGAACTGTGGTGTTGGAGAAGACTCCTGAGAGTCCCTTGGACTGCAAGGAGATCCAACCAGTCCATCCTAAAGGAGATCAGTCCTGGGTGTTCATTGGAAGGACTGATGCTGTAGCTGAAACTCCAATACTTTGGCCACCTGATGTGAAGAGCTGACTCACTGGAAAAGACCCTGATGCTGGGAAAGATTGAGGGCAGGAGGAGAAGGGGACAACAGAGAATGAGATGGTTGGATGGCATCACCGACTCAATGGACATGGGTTTGGGTGGACTCTGGGAGCTGGTGATGGACAGGGAGGCCTGGCGTGCTGCAGTTCATGGAGTCGCAAAGAGTTGGACACGACTGAGTGACTGAACTGAACTGAACTGAACTTACCACTTTATGTTGTAATTATCTACTTGTGTGCTTGGTCTCTCCTATGAACCACACGTCTCTTGAGTGAAGGGACCACGGCCTATTGGAGTCTGTTTTCCCAACGGCTGTCACTGTGATAGAACACAGTAGTGCTGGAGTTCTAAGGGTTCTCACCACCAGGCTGGGGGATGTTGCTCCCTGATACTGAACTCTAGGGTTACAGAGGCCTGCTCGTGCAACCAGAGGGTCCTTGAGGCAAGACAGCGTCCCCACCCATCACAGAAGTAGGGCTGACCCAATTGTGGCTTTTTTTTTTAAACAAAAGTTTGGACAGGAAATTTATTTAATTTAATTTTATTGTTTTGGCCAAGCCAGGTGGCATGTGGGATCTTCATTCCCTGACCAAGGACGGAGCCCACGTCTCCTGCTTTAGAAGCAGGGATCTCGACCGCTGCAGCGCCAGGGACCCCTGACTCGACAGCTCGTAAGGGGTGGAGTTGTCCTGTCTCTTCTCCCAGGTTTCTCAAATAACCTCCTAAACAATCACCTCTTTGCTGAGAAGAGTGAGTAAAAGGGCAGAGAAGCAGGCCGAGGGTGTACTAGGGTGGGACTGCCTTTCTGGAAACATGGAGTAGTGGAGGGAAATGCTTCCCTTTAGCTTGTGGCTGCTCGTCACGTGGAAACCAAGTAAGCGGTTCCCAAGGAACGGAGCCCTGCATCATCTCCCTGTGCCCCAGAAGTCTGTCCTGCTTGCCGTGTCATCTCGGGTACCCAGTGGACTCTGGGAGCTGATGCTCTTTCCCTCAGAAGTGGTTCATCATGCCCAAGACAGTAATGTCTCCTCAGCCAAACCCCTTGTTTCTGTGGGTACAATTTATAACTAGGTGGCAAGGCTCAGAGGCTACACCTGAACTCTGATACCTCCTGCTCAAGGCCAGAAAAAGACAGAACCAATATCTTCAGTAGCACCAAACAACAAAGCTTGCAAAGACAAATATTGACTCCTGTCCAATGGGCAGAAGAGCATCCCAAACAAGACATGATACTAAAGGTCAGAAGACAAGAGCCAAGAGGACGTGAAACGGAAGAGGTCTGAAAATAAATTGCGGAGGAATCTGGAGCCCTGTTTTCCTGGGAAGCTCTCAGTATTTGCTGGATGGAGGCTATTTATCCGTTTTTCCACCAGTTACGCAGCTTCTTATATTTTTATAGCACAAAAGCAATAACTGGCAACAAAGATTTCGGAATAATTCATGAGCAAAAATCCTAGTTAAGGAAAACACTTTGATTTGGCTTTCCCCATCTGAAAACTGGGAAGAGACAAACGTGCCGCTCGGTCGCGTCTGACTCTGCGAGCCCAGGGATTACGGCCCACCAGGCTCCCCTGTCCACGGACTTTTCCAGGCAAGAGTACTGGAGTGAGCTGGCACTTCCTACTCCAGGGACCTTCCTGACCCACGGGTCAAACCTGGTCTCTTGAGCCTCCTGCACGGGCAGGCGGACTCATTAGTGGCAGGTCACCACTGTCTAGTTCCAAGAATATCAGTGTTTAAAGAGCAATCTTGACAACGCTCTCATTACTTCGTTGCACAGTCCCTTCTGTCTGCCCTCACTGCTTCCTGACGAGTGTGGCAGGCACCATGTTAGGCGCAAAAGACACAGAAATGAGAAGCCCCTCGTCGAGAGCTCTCCAATAAAAATACAAGCAGGGACTTCCCTGGTGGTCCAGCGGTTAGGAATCTGCCTTCCGAAGCAAGGGTCATAGATTCCATCTCTGGTCTGGGCGCTAAGACTGCACACGCAGCAGGGCAGCTAAGCCCCCCACCCACCCCCGCCTCAGCTCCTGAGCCCTGCCCTAAGCGCCCTGCAACGAGGGAGCCCTCAGCACGGCGAGGCTCAAGAGGGAGGGGACGGACATGTACACACAGCTGATTCACACTGTTGTGCAGCAGAAACTAACACTGGAAAGCAATTATACTCTAATTTTAAAAATACCATAAGCAAAAAAAAAAGGTTCAGGTACAGACCACAGCGCCTGCAAATCCCCTGAGGCAGTGGCCTGCCTGCTGGGCTTCCTGAGAGCGCAGAACGGGGAACAGGGCAGGGGTCACGTGCGGATCGTATACAAATGTTTCAAATAAAATACAAAGCATACGTAATTTATAAATTTCTATGATATGTGCATGTATGGGCTTCCCCCGGTGGCTCAGCGGTAAAGAATCTGCCCACAGTGCAGGAGCCTCAGGAGTCATGGGTTCCATCTCTGGGTCACGATGATCCCCTGGAGAAGGGCACGGCAACCCACTCCAGTAGTCTGGCCTGCAGAATCCCACGGACAGAGGAGCCTGGCGGGCAGACCACAGCGTCCATAGCGTCGCAAAGAGTCGGACACAAATGAAGTGACTTGGCACTCACATGTGCACACACATGCATATATGCAAGCTTACGTGTATGTATTTGTGTGTAAAACTATGTCAGCCTGTTTATGGTGGGTTTTTTAATGTGCATGTGAAAGTCGCTCATCTGTGTCCAACTCATTGTGACCCCATGGACTGTATAGGCCATGAGATTCTCCAGGCCAGAATACTGGAGTGCATAGCCGTTCGCTTCTCTACGGGATCTTTCCAACCCAGGGATCAAATCCAGGTCTTCTGCATTGCAGGTGGATTCTTTCCCAGCTGAGCCACAAGGGAAGCCCTTTTTAAACATGCAAGTATTTTTTTATTCATATGTAACCAAATCTACCAACTTCTCCTGCCTCATTTTTGGCCATTTCAGTATCCATCTGACCCACTAAATTTCCTGCTAAAGGCCTGACGTGAGCTGAGTGAAACGAAAGAGCTTGAGAAGAGCTAGATTTGCAGTCCAGACTGGCCGCTTTTTCAGGAAGCAACTTGGGGCAAATGTTCCCAACTGTCCCGTGCTTCGGTTTCCTCATCTGGTGAATGCGGGTGGCCCTGCCTCTCTCATTATTACGGCTTGTGAGCCTCACGGCGAGGCTCAAGAGGGAGGGGACGGACATGTACACACAGCTGATTCACACTGTTGTGCAGCAGAAACCAACAACATTGGAAAGCAGTTATACTCTAATTTTAAAAATACCATAAGCAAAAAAAAAAGGTTCAGGTACAGACCACAGTGCCTGCAAATCCCCTGAGGCAGTGGCCTGCCTGCTGGGCTTCCTGAGAGCGCAGAACGGGGAACAGAGCAGGGGTCACGTGCGGATCGTATACAAATGTTTCAAATAAAATACAAAGCATACGTAATTTATAAATTTCTATGATATGTGCATGTATGGGCTTCCCCCCGGTGGCTCAGCGGTTAAGAATCTGCCCGCAGTGCAGGAGCCTCGGGAGTCATGGGTTCCATCTCTGGGTCACGATGATTCCCTGGAGAAGGGCACGGCAACCCACTCCCGTAGTCTGGCCTGCAGAATCCCACGGACAGAGGAGCCTGGCGGGCAGACCACAGCGTCCATAGCGTCCCAAAGAGTCGGACACAAATGAAGTGACTTGGCACTCACATGTGCACACACATGCATATATGCAAGCTTACATGTATGCATTTGTGCATAAAACTATGTCAGCCTGTTTATGGTGGGTTTTTTAACATGCATGTGAAAGTCGCTCAGCTGTGTCCAACTCGTTGTGACCCCATGGACTGTATAGGCCATGAGATTCTCCAGGCCAGAATACTGGAGTGCGTAGCCGTTCGCTTCTCTACGGGATCTTTCCAACCCAGGGATCGAACCCAGGTCTTCTGCATTGCAGGTGGATTCTTTCCCAGCTGAGCCACAAGGGAAGCCCTTTTTAAACATGCAAGTATTTTTTTATTCATATGTAACCAAATCTACCAACTTCTCCTGCCTCATTTTTGGCCATTTCAGTATCCATCTGACCCACTAAATTTCCTGCTAAAGGCCTGATGTGAGCTGAGTGAAACGAAAGAGCTTGAGAAGAGCTAGATTTGCAATCCAGACTGGCCGCTTTTTCAGGAAGCAACTCGGGGCAAATGTTCCCAACTGTCCCGTGCTTCGGTTTCCTCATCTGGTGAATGCGGGTGGCCCTGCCCCTCTCAGTATTACGGCTTGTGAGCCTCTACCCAGAGGGTGCACCGTGAATGTCAGGCCCCTTAGCTCCTCCTCCATACGTGAGCTGAGTGAAACGAAAGAGCTTGAGAAGAGCTAGATTTGCAGTCCAGACTGGCCGCTTTTTCAGGAAGCAACTTGGGGCAAATGTTCCCAACTGTCCCGTGCTTCGGTTTCCTCATCTGGTGAATGCGGGTGGCCCTGCCTCTCTCATTATTACGGCTTGTGAGCCTCTACCCAGAGGGTGCACCGTGAATGTCAGGCCCCTTAGCTCCTCCTCCATAGGACTCCTTCGGGCAGCATCACCCCACACACAGTCAACAGGATGAAACAGGTCCTTGGGGACATCAACCTTACCCCAGCTTGGATGGGAAATAGCAGGTATTCATCGCGTCTGCTTCACTTTTCATTTTCATTTTCAGCCCCACCCTGAAGGGTCTACACGTCTTTCTCTTAGAATTCCCTTCATCTGCTTCACTCCCCACAAGTCAACTTGATGACCTGCACCTTCTGGAAGCCTCCCGCCCACCCCCCGACATTCCAGACGGGGGGTCAGTGCCTCTGGACCCCTTTGCAGGGATGCTGGGGAAGCAAACCTACAGAAAGACAATTAGGCGGAAATACCTGCACCCAGTTTGGGAGGAGGGGGCCCTGAAAACACTCCTTCAGATGCTTGACAGGAGTAAAACAAAACACCCAAAGCTGCCATGGATGGCAGCTTATATCAGCAAACTGCCGAGACGACGGCTTCTGGGATTTTAGAACATATTTTCCTCTAGCTCAACATGGGTGCCTTCTATCAGCTCATCCCACTTACTGTAAAAATTATCCTAAAACTGAAAGGAGCAAATGGAATGGAATTTTGTAGAAATGGGAGTAAAATCAATACTGAATCCCCAAATGGGAGATTTCTGACAAAAAGAAAATCTTCTGAAGTAAAAAGCATGGGTGCCATTCGCTGCCAAGGGGAGGTCACAGACTCTGTCCTCTGTGCCGTCTGCCCACCTGCCACCCTCTGCATAGACTCTGTTATTCCTGTTCTCCGTCACACACGCTTCAAGGAAATCTCAGGGTTACTCCTGCCCTGAACCACACAACTGGCCCAGGACCCGCACTACGGCATCCACTGGCAGTTTCTTCCAATCATTCCGTTCTTTCCACCTCTAGCCAACTTAACCCGAATCTGGGCGATGGCATAGGTCAACCCCAAACTGCGGATCATCTGTCCTGTCCCGGACCTGGTTGCAGCGTCTCTCAGTCTGGAACACTGGTCTTTGCATTTCTTTTCCCAAACAGACGGCAGGTTCCTTGGGGGCAAGTTGCTGGCTTCCTTGCCCTGGTGTAGGTTTGCCTGGCCTGCTGTGACAAGCACCACAGGCTGAGCAGCTTCAACGGCAGACTTTCAGCCCGCGATGCGGGAGTCTGGACTTCAGAGACCAAGGCCGGCCCCCGCCCAGCCCTGTGGGCATCTTGGTGCTGCCGTTGGCAGGAGCCCTGGGCCAGCTCCGTCCCTGCCACCCTGTTCCTCGTGGGCGCAGGTCTAGACGCAGGGCTGCGCTGTCTCTCTCCCCTCGCTTGTGGGACAGGTCGGCTTGGTCTCGGGCTTGCCTTCCTGGTGGTCATGGAGGATGCGGCCCCCAGGGGCACTTTGAAGGGCCCTCGGGACGAGGAAAGAGGGCCTGGAGGGCAGCTCTGCACCTGGGCTCCAGCCTCCTCGGTCAGCTCTCAGCCTCTGCTCCCCTGGGGCCGTGGGCCTGGCCATAGGTGTGGGAGTGAGTGTGAGTGTGAATTCAGGTCTGCCTGTGAGTGCACGTGTGGCTGTAGGTGTGGGTGTGAGTGTGAATTCAGGTGTGGGTGTGGGTGCAGGTGTGTATGCACTGAAGGAGTCTTTTGGGCCTAGAAAAGAAAACAACAATCTCAAAGGCCCTTGCTGAATCATCTGCTGCTGCTGCTAAGTCACTTCAGTCGTGTCCGACTCTGTGTGACCCCATAGACGGCAGCCCACCAGGCTCCCCCATCCCTGGGATTCTCCAGGCAAGAACACTGGAGTGGGTTGCCATTTCCTTCTCCAATGCATGAAAGAGAAAAGTGAAAGTGAAGTCGCTCAGTCTGTCGACTGTTAGCGACCCCATGGACTGCAGCCCACCAGGCTACTCCGTCCATTGGATTTTCCAGACAAGAGTACTGGGGTGGGGTGCCATTTACTAACAGGACTATTTTTGAGCTATTCTTAGGGAAAGCCACCCCTAGAGTTGTTAAGATCTGGTGCTAAATTCCTCCTCAGCTGAAGAAAAACAGGGGTACTTAGGAATCCCCTACACTCTATGCAGCAGGAGGGCAGCTTCTGTATTTGGTGCTGTTTGTGAAAAGCCCAAATACATGCTGCGGAAATAAATTAGCTGCCTTCTGAGAAGGCATAAATTGGGAATTCAGAAAAACTGACATAAATTGGGAATTCAGAAAAATGGACTTCATCCTGTGTGGTTGCAATCTTGGGGTGGTTTTGTTCAAGGAGACTGGCTCCTGCTGGGGGGAATAACTATAAACTTATTATTATTTCCATTTATAAATTAAGCTTCTCAAAGGAAGAGAATGTAAAAGCAGTTTTATTACTGCCCAGTGAAAAGACAATTGCTATCAGCTACAATTGATACGCTCTGGAGAAAGTGCATAACCAAACACACAATGTGGTCAGCTGCAGGGGATTCTTTTGAAGGCAGTCGTAAGAGGAATGCGCCTTATTAGCAGTATCAGGATTTCTGGGGGGTGTTTTGTTGTTCTAGAGGTGATGGAACGAGAAGGTCATCTCCAGGGTGGTTTTTTTCTTAAGTCAGGAACCAAAATATTACAGACAAACAAATAAGCAAACAAACCTTTTCTTCTTCCACATTTCTCTGACCATCCCCCTTTAATTTATAGGGCATAGCATTCCTGGAAAGAGAAACTTCTTTAGCTGAAATGAATCACTGGTTTAAATTCAGGCAATAGGGTGACGTTCTCCTTAATTTAATAATTTTAGGAAATAAATTGATGCAGATTCAGATCAAATTTCAAGCACTCACTTCAATGGGGTCAATAATTTTAAGTTCAAATGTCTGATGTTCCAAAAAAATAATGACTCTTTGCACTTAATGTTCACCAATGATTAGTGCAATTTCAAGATTCCACCAAATTGGAGGCTAAAATGCAGGATCAAGAGAAAAGAGATGTCAAGTTACAATCCTAGATTCTAAATATCCCAGCAGACTATCTCCATGAAAGACTTTTATTTTTGTGTGTGTGAATAAGTGAATGTGTGCTACCCTGCCTGCCCCCTTCTCCTTAAAAAAAAAAAAAAAAGATGACTTTTTCCGGTCTCTGCTTCCAGGGTTTTGGACATGTGAAGTCAGGTGGGAGGCAGGGACAAGCGGTACTAATTGGGCGCATCCTGGTGTGCTAATATAAAGGACAGCCAACAGGACTGTGGGTTTCTGAGTTTGCCGTCTGTACTTGGCCTGTCTGGAGATTAAGAAGGGTTTGCTGCCCCGGTCATAGGCTACCCTGCA
Organism: Oreotragus oreotragus; assembly: GCA_006410675.1. Classification (NCBI taxonomy): domain Eukaryota; kingdom Metazoa; phylum Chordata; class Mammalia; order Artiodactyla; family Bovidae; genus Oreotragus; species Oreotragus oreotragus. The sequence goes on from SJYX01008380.1 coordinate 78,262, forward strand.
GTCCAGTTCACGCTCAGTGGCCACACAGCAAAGCCACACACAGAGGCGGGGAAGGGTCGCCAGGATGGCCGGGTGACTGTCCGTCCTCCAGAAAGCTGGATCAGCCCAAAGGAGCGTCCCCAAGTTCTTAGGGCTAGGGCTGCTGGCAGCGTGTCACCCAAGTCTGTATGAGGTGACAGGGACTGATGCCGCCCCAGGAAGGGGCCATCTGGTGACAGACGAGAGGTGGCGTAGAGGTGGGTGGCAGAAAACTGAAAGGGGGGACCTGCGGGGAGCGCTGGAGAAGGCAGTGGCACCCCACTCCAGTGCTCTTGCCTGGCAAATCCCCTGGATGGAGGAGCCTGGTGGGTTGCAGTCCATGGGGTCGCTAGGAGTCGGACACGACTGAGCGACTTCACTTTCACTTTGCACTTTCATGCATTGGAGAAGGAAATGCAACCCACTCCAGTGTTCTTGCCTGGAGGATCCCAGGGACGGGGGAGCCTGGTGGGCTGCCGTCTATGGGGTCGCACAGAGTGGGACACGACTGAAGCGAGCTAGCAGCGGGGAGCGCTGGGAGGAGACCCTCGAGAGGAAACCCAGAGGGAGGAGCGGGAGCAAGGCCGGAGGCGCCGCAGTCCCTAACCATGGGGGCCCTTTCCAGGAGTGACAGGCTTGGTCTGGCCGCCTCCTCCTCGCTCTCACTTTCTTCCCACAGAGAGAAGCCGTGCTGGGAAACAGCCCGGGTGCCTCTTCTCTGTAAATGAGCCTGGAGTGTTCTGTCAAACCCTCCTGCCAGGCATTGCCTCCGGCCCAAAGGATTACTTACCCACCTCTCCTGGTTTAGACACTTCTGAGACACAGGGCGTGCCCTCTCTCGTGGGCTCTTCTGTGTATAGACACAGGCATGCATACATGCAGACCCTCCTAGGTCCTGATCCAGCTCCAACCATCTGCCTGTTCGGATACCCAAGGGACATCATTTCTTCCAGCGTCCCGCCCCATCGCTCAGGTTTTGTTCCCTAAACCACACCAGTCCAGCTGCACGGCCAGACTCAGGGCCTCTCCTGTGAGCTGTGTTTTGGGAGGGATTCCAGGAAAGTTGACTTGTGACCCAAGAGCAACCCCAAAACCCCAGCCTGGTCCTTGTCCTGGGATGTGAGAAGGGAATGCCAGCCCCTGAATAGCCTAGCGGATAGTTCCCCTCTGCTCCTGGGCTTGAAGAGAGCCAAGCGGGAAGAAGACTGCAGTCAGCATGGACGGGCCTGTGCTGGCACCAAGTCCTGCGTGAGTTACACCATGTTAAACGTCCCATTTCTGCTGCGAGCTTCTACCACTCTGTGAATTGACTGGAACCAGCCTTTCACTCCAGCATCCCATCAGCTACCTACCTCCTGTCTACACATGTATGTGAAGAATGCGGAGTAGTTTAGACATTCATTGATCTAAAGCACATCTAAGGAGTGGAGAAGTCTACTAAAAGGCATTAAAAATGTATTTTACTGTCTTCTCTTATTGGCTCAGATGGCAAAGCGTCTGTCTACAATGTGAGAGACCTGGGTTTGATCCCTGGGTTGGGAAGATTCCCTGGAGAAGGAAATGGCAACCCACTCCAGTACTCTTGCTTTGAAAATCCCATGGACGGAGGCGCTTGGAGCAGGCTACTATTCATGGGGTCGCAAAGAGTCGGGCATGACTGAGCGACGTCCCTTTCACTTTCTTTCTTATTAAAAATCTCTATATTCTTATATAGAGAAGTAAAGGAAGAAAATTCATAAAAGTGTTATACTGTAGAACTTGGAAAAGGCATAAAAAAGATTTAAATCATCTATAACTTCAAAAACCAGAAATGAAAGCATTGCGAACACTTTTATGAATTTTCCTCCTTTACGTCTCTATAGTGATATCTGCACCTCTGTGTATATGCTTATAAATTTAGTGTGGTCTCTCAGTCCTGTCTGACTCTCGCAACCCCAGGCTCCTCTCTCCATAGGATTCTCCATGCAAGATACAGGAGTGGGTAGCTGTTTCTCTCTCCAGGGGATCTTCCTGATTCAGGGAGTGAACCCTGATCTCCCACACTGCAAGCAGATTCTTTACCATCTGAGCCATTCAGGAAGTCTGTTTATAAATCTAGACTGAGAATTAAATATGCGTGGTCACAGAGTGCTCCAAGTGTCCCAGGCTCTGGTAGGAGACCTCACTGATTTCTGGTTGTCCTGGTGAGACATCCTGAGAACCCAAATTATGGGGTAATTAAAATAGCAAGAGAGGAGGTGACATCCCAGGCTCCCCCTGACCCACGTTGCCTCCACCAGAGAAGAGGGGGGGTGGAGGCTGGTTTGGAAGCCGTGGGGTAAATTCCCTCTCATGGGAGAGAGCTGTGATCAGAGGTGGCAGGCCGGCAGGCTGACTCTCAGCCCACAGTCGCCCACGTCCCCAGCAGCTGCAGGGGCATCAGGCTTTGCAGGGCCTTTGATCCATGAGAATGAAATACGTCACAGGCGAGTGCTCACGGGGCGTGGGCTCGGTGCACAAGGGTTGCCAAACTGACAAACACACCTCCAGGAAAGCCTTCCAGCTCTGGCTGGGCTTCAGTCAGTCAGCTCCCCCCTCCACCTCTCCCCACACAGAGCTTGCATAAAAGGCTTGGGAATGTACCTGCCCTTCCCTCGAGTGACCCCAGCGCCCACCCGGTTCCCAACCTCAGGAACTCAGAAATAACTCTCCCTGAGCTAAGAAGCTGGGCTTTTCCTGCACACTGCTACACACACCCACTCACATTTCTTTTGAACATCTGAGACATACAGACATAAAATAATCTTATTTCTTCATGTCAAGCTTTCGGAGATTAGGGAGAGAGAGTTGAAAACACAGAATTGAGAGAGGCAGCCCACTCTGGGCTCAGCTTGAGAGCAAGGGTAGGGGGTGAATCCAGGTGGAATTTATCGTTTATTTCTTCATCACACACAGGATCACTTACTTTGTGCAGGCATTAGCTAGGGATTGCAGAGAAAGACATATAAAGAAGAATAAAATATATTCTTGTGGAGTTTACTTTTTAAGACAGATCTGTCATCACATCTTTAGTGCTGCTGCTGCTAAGTCACTTCAGTCGTGTCCGACTCTGTGCGACCCTATAGACGGCAGCCCACCAGGCTCCTCCGTCCCTGGGATTCTCCAGGCAAGAACACGGGAGTGGGCTGCCATTTCCTTCTCCAATGCACGAAAGTGAAAAGTGAAAGTGAAGCCGCTAGGTCGCGTCTGACTCAGCGACCCCATGGACTGCAGCCCACCAGGCTTGTCTGTCCATGGGATTCTCCAGGCAAGAGTACTGGAGTGGGGCACCATTGCCTTCTCCACAAATCTTTAGTGAACATGTATCAAAAGCTACAATGTCTGATAAGTCAGAAATATTATCATAAACTTATTTTTAAACAGAATGGTAATGACATTTTCAAACAATGTGCTCCAACCTCCCGACAACTTATCAAGAAATCCTTCTAAGTTTAAAGCAGTGAGCTCATTTGTCAATGCTGAAAAAAAAAAAAGCACAAGAAATACACTACAGAGTGTCCAAAACACTCTTGTATTGCTTGTATCTTTAAAAAACAAAATTAACAATTGGATCCATTTCTTCAGTTTGGAAGTACTTTACCTGAACAGGTATCTGAAAGTTGAAGGAAAACATATTAAATCTATCTTTTTGAAAAATGTAACTAAAATTCTGTTTAACAGTGAGTTTAACTCATGATTCCTGATTTTTCCGGCACCCCGTAGAATAGAGACAGGTGCCCATTGAAGGGAGATTAGTTCTGCCTGGAGGAAGCACAGTTTTCCCAGGGGAGGTAACATTTGATTTTAGCTGGACAGTTTAATGGAAGGATGAGCTGAGTAGCCTTCTTGGCAGCCACTGACTGGACCTCCCAGCAGCCTCACCCTTTCTGGGTGAGACTCAGCCTGCTCTTTGCTCAGCTGCCAGTAGGATGCTGAGGATGCTGCCCTGGGTGGCAGTCCTGCATGGCAGGGCCTGGGGCTGTCCACAGCCTGGAAGCTATTCGTGAAAAAAGGCCTGCCAGTCTCTCTCTTTGCAGGCTCAGGGGCTAGCGCATTCCATCCTACTTAGTCATGCTCGTGCTAGGACACCAGAGAAGGAGGAAATCTGACACTTTGTGACATCTGCTCATTAAGAAATCTTGAGTAGTTTTTTTCCTCATGACTAGCTTGAACACGATCACAGCTGGAGGGAACCATAGTGATTGTTATTTGAACAGCCTTATTTTGGAGGTGAAGAAACCAAGGGTGAAATAGTTTCCATAAGGTCACCCACTTTAGGTAATGGTGTTAGCCCAGACTCCCGTAAAGACAGTCTCTCAGGCTTCTTCCAACTCATAGGTCCTTTGAAATGTAGGGGCAAAATTCACGTGTCTTATGCATCATTGTTGTTCAGTCGCTCAGTTGTGTCCGACTCTTCGTGACTGCATGGACTGCAGCATGCAAGGCTACCCTGTCCTTCACTGTCTCCTGGAATTTGCTCAAACTCATGTCCATTGAATCGGTGATGTTATCCAACCATCTCATCCTTATGCATTAATAGTTATCAGTCAATCAGCCTCTTAATCATCCAAGCAGTTATGTAAGGACTGATTCCTGGTGAGGCCTACCACTGGGCTTTCCACATGGTTGAATCAAAAGAACTCGAAGCCCCTGAGTAACATGCATTAGCTGAGTAGAAAAGAATCCTTTAGACACAGTGAGAGTAACAAAGTGCTCTTTGTACTAAAAAAAATAATGACTGCAGTGGAAGCTGGTGTGGGCTGGAGCTTTTTGGAAAGGGAGCCTGAGAGGAACAAGAGAGCTGAGAAAGGCGTGAAAAGGATTATTAGAGGGAAGGGGCAAGGCAGGATCTGGGTGGAGAGCTGTGGGCAGCATCTTGGAAAACTCTTGAGTGCCTGTTTATATACAAGACTGCACTTACTCCTACATTCCCAGGCACAGCACTTCTCATCTTCCAGGGTTGGTAGGTGATTTTCACCCTTTGTCCATACAGGATAAATCAGTGGCAATATTCAAGGGTGAGACGCCAGCTCCATTTTGGCTGCCACATTATTTTTCCTTTGAGGATTGTCCTGGTCTGTCCTGGAAAATTGGACTTGTTCTCTCTCACCAACTAATCCTGCAACAGAGATGAAAGCAGGCTTCAAGGTGCCCAGCCTCCCCATCCTATTTCCATACAGACCTGAGCAAACCAGCAGGGCCCCTAAACTGCTCAGAGGAGCTGTGACTCTGGTGCCCAGAGCAGAGGCCCACACTAAGACAGTGCTGGGCAGTGTGAGGGGCCCACCCCAGCTCCTGGTGCCACCCAGGATGGCATCTCATGCCAGCTGTTCAAAATCTCCCAAGACACAGGTGGATATGAGAGCTACCCAGGCAGGTCCCAGCAGCCAGCAAGCTGGTCCTCAGCAAATGACTAGATGTGGAAAAACTGGAACTAAAAGGATAAAGGGAGAAGGAAATGGCTGCCCACTCCAGTATTCTTGCCTGGAGAATCCCAGGGACAGAGGAGCCTGGTGGGCTGCTGTCTGTGGGATCGCACAGAGTCAGACACGACTGAAGCGACTTAGCCGCAGCAGCAGCAGAAGGATAAAAAGAAATTTCAGTACTGTTCTCGTTAGTCTNGCCCACTCCAGTATTCTTGCCTGGAGAATCCCAGGGACAGAGGAGCCTGGTGGGCTGCTGTCTGTGGGATCGCACAGAGTCAGACACGACTGAAGCGACTTAGCCGCAGCAGCAGCAGAAGGATAAAAAGAAATTTCAGTACTGTTCTCGTTAGTCTATTCTGAACTAAGCAGAACTCCAGGCAGCCATGTCAGGGACAGCATGATGTGCATGTAAGATCACACGCCGGCACAGTGAAATGTGAGGAATGAGATGCACCGAAGATAATCTAAGATGGGATTCTCTGATAACAGCGACAGAGTGTGGGGCTCCTGGTCCTGGTAGGGTTGCTCTGTGTCTACGACAGGGAGCCTTGGGGTTGCCTTCCTTCAAGGAGCAGCCTGTCCACAAATGCTCAGATGGGGCTGGATGCATTCCTAAGAATCTTCCAGACCCAGTCAACCCAGGAGGCAGCAGAGCCTGAAGTGAAGCACAGAGGAGAACCCGGGGCATCATGTTACAATGCAGACCCCTGGATCTTCCTTTAGGGACTAATTCGGCCACTCTGGGGTGATTCTGACAGAGGCTCCAGACCAAACTGGCAAGCACTGCTGAGAGCTTCAGCTCCGATGCCAGTCAAGAGGAGTAAAACAACCTCTCTTCACCTAGGAGCTAGCTCAATGACTTGTTCTGTCCTCAGTCAGAATAACACCCTGTCCTGCAACCTGGTTAGCTTATGCCGGAGAAAACTGGTGGAAGCTGACAGGGGCTACCTCCTGGGGCCCTCCCCTCCCCGCATGGCCCCTCACTCCTTGGCTGGGTGGGAGAGAACATACCGCAACACGGGCAGTCCATCTGTGGATTCCCAGAGCGCCACACAGAGCTGCCCCAGCAGAGGGGCGGATAAAATCCAGCACTGGCTGCTTACCCTGTGTCAGGGCTGCAAAGGGAAAGCAGCTATGGGCTCTGCCAGCGGCATCTTTTGACATTTGGAGTACCCCTCACTGTGAGAACCGAGAGACCTCTGCGCTTGCTCCTGGATCTCTGAAAAGGAGGGGCGGGCAGACCTTGTAGGCTGGAGGCTCTTCCCGGAGGAGGCTTCTGTCTCCAGAGGGCCTGTCTCCTGGGCCTTCCAGAAGGCCCGGCCGGTCCTCAGTGCCCTAGGACTGTGGACACACGCGCTCAATGCTCTCGGAGACCAGAGCCAGGCCTCCTGATCTGTGCGCGTGCTCCCCACCTCCTCGCCCCGCAGGGCCTGGCGGGTCCCTGCTTTTCAGGGTGACCCTCGGCCAGTTCTCCCTGGCGCCCGGACACAGCCCCTGCGGCCCCGGCCCCCAGGTCCAGAGCAGATCCAGTTGCCCCCCACCCCCACCCCTGGCGTTCCCAGCCTGGCCGACTTCCCCGCAGAGGCCGGGGGCGGTGCGGTTCGGGGGAAGGGACCGCAAGTGGGGGCGGGTGCCTGAGAGTGTGTGAGCAGTTCAAGTTCAGAAGGGAGATCTCCGGTGATAACCCAGGCCCTGGATGGCTGAGCTCGACAGGAAACCTCGAGCTAGGAGACAGCTGTGGGCCCAGGGGTGGAGCTGCTGCTCCCAGTAACCGCACGGAGAGGCGGTGAGCGCCCAGAGCCCACCCTGGCCTCGGGGGGAAGGACCTTAAGGTCCCCTACACACACACACACACACACACACACACACACACTCCAGACACATACACACACACACACTCCAGAACTCCTCTTCCTCTGGGGCAGGGCTATTCTTCATGAATTCGGTTGGTAACCTTAGGCTGGGGTCCTGCACACCTGGGCTTTGGGTGTGTGTGGTTGGAGGGAAGAGCCCAGCCTCTGAACGCCCCTGGTGGGCTGTGACAGCGGAGGGCAGGGCCCACCCCTGCCAGGGCCCAGGGGTAAGTGAGCACAACCACCTCAGGAGAAGCCCCAGAAGCCTGCCACTGTTTTTTTCCATCTCCTTTCCAGGAGGGACCCCAGACAGGGGACAGTGAGCTTGGCCTCATGAAGGCTCAGCCTTGCCTCTAAGATTGCAGAGACTTTACCCTGCCTCATAAAGTATGTATAATTTCAAATCAAAATAGCGTTTCTTCCCGCCAGTCTGGGAGAAGCTAAGCTTGGTAGGCCAGCCTCACGCTGCGACTTGCCCCCAGCCTACCATTGTGTAGCTAAAGGAGAGGAGCACAGGGCCCACCGCAGTGGACCAAGCATGGCCCCAGGCTCAGGGAGCTCCTTGGCTGGAGGGGCTATCGGTCAAGCAGGTAGGTATATAGGTTTTTGCTATGGGTGCTGTGCAAGCCGGGAAAAGTTAGCCTCAATTGCCTGGAATCAGTAGGAGCCTTCCCAGAGGGCAGATGAGGGCTTCAAAGATGGCCTCTCCGGCTCCCTTCGGTCTGATGGTCTCCCTTGGGTTATTCTGGTAGCACAGCTCCTGATGCCTCGAAATCTGCTTGGCTTCTTAGGCGCCTGACTCCCAGGGGCAGTGGCGTGAGTAGAGCGAGGCAGTGGGTCAGAGCTACTTTCCCCTGCTGGGCTGGTGCTCATGTCAAGGGTGGCACAAGGAGGAACTTGAGTATGAAGTATCTCTTTTCTGCAGCACTGATAATAATAACAGCAACTATGACTGTGCTGTGGACTTCTCTGGTAGTTTAGAGGGTTAGGGTTAGGGTTAGGTGTCTGCCTGCAATGCGGGAGACCCGGGTTTGACTCCTGGGTCAGGAAGATCCCCTGGAGAAGGCAATGGCACCCTACTCTAGTACTCTTGCCTGGAAAATCCCATGGGTGGAGGAGACTGGTAGGCTACAGTCCATGGGGTCGCAAAGAGAGTCTGGACACGACTGAGAGATTTCACTTTCACTTATGATTGTGCTATCCACCAGGAGTAACTGTTTTTATGTTTATGCATAAAGATATTAAAATTTCCCAAAATATCATTAGAGTGAACATTTCTGTATATTTGAATTACTTCCAAACCCCAGTAAGTCATCACTAGAAATGTATGGCGCCCCAGTCCAGTTCAAGGTGCTTTGCTAGATGGGCAAGTCTGTATCCCTCCTTCCACTTTCTGCTTGCCTAGGACTGCGCTGCACAAACATGGACTTATTTAAGGGTTCATGTCATTTGTTTTTGTTGGGATAACATTATAAATGTAATGTATTATCACAAAGTTTCAAAGAGCCCAAAACGGTGCAAAGTAAAAATTTCCCAAACTCTTCCCTCAGCTCCTTCCTCTCCAGAGTTACTGTGAATAATGTATTTTGTGTATGCAGCAATCCAAATATATAGGTAGGTAGGTAGGTAGGTAGATAGATAGATATAGATACTTTCTATTGTAATAAATTTTCATATAAAGTTATCATTTGACCATTTTTTAAGAGTACGGTTCAGTGGTATGAATTACATTCATAATGTTGTCTAACCATCACCACTATCTGTTTTGAGAATTTTTCTTTTTTTACTATCATAAATTTTTAATTTTTGAAATTGCATACTTAACAGTAAAACAATTAACAATACACTGTTTTTGGTGGGTAGTTCTATGAGCTGTAAGATTTGGATAGATTCACGTAACCACGATCACAAACATGATACAGAGCAATTTCCTTCCGCAACTCCCATATGTATATTAGAGTTTTATATATTCAGGACTCAATCCTCTTTTATACGTGTGATTCAAAAATATTTTCTCCTGGTCAGTGGTTTCTTCTCAAACAAAGAGAGTATACTTAACAAATTGTGTATAAAACTTGTACACCAAAAAGGATAAGCCGTGTTTACAGAAGCTAAAGAGTCCTAAATGGAGAGATTTATCATAATCACGAATGTTTCCAGAACTTGCTCATCATCCCAAACATAAACCATCCAGATACTTTTTTATGTATAAGTATACATGTGCAGAAGGCAATGGCATCCCACTCCAGTATTCTTGCTTGGAAAATCCCATGGACGGAGGAGCCTGGTGGGCTGCAGTCCATGGGGTTGCACAGAGTCGGACACGACTAAGCGACTTCACTTTCACTTTTCACTTTCATGCATTGGAGAAGGAAATGGCAACCCACTCCAGTGTTCTTGCCTGGAGAATCCCAGGGATGGGGGAGCCTGGTGGGCTGCTGTCTATGGGGTCGCACAGAGTCAGACACGACTGAAGTGACTTAGCAGCAGCAGCATCCATGTNAGCGACTTCACTTTCACTTTTCACTTTCATGCATTGGAGAAGGAAATGGCAACCCACTCCAGTGTTCTTGCCTGGAGAATCCCAGGGATGGGGGAGCCTGGTGGGCTGCCGTCTCTGGGGTCGCACAGAGTCAGACACGACTGAAGTGACTTAGCAGCAGCAGCATCCATGTGCAAGCTGGGCTTCCAAGGTGGCTCACCGATAAAGGATCTGCTTGCCAAAGCAGGAAACGCAGGGGCCGAGGGTTAGATCCCTGGGTCGGCAAGATCCCCTAGAGAAGGAAATGATAACCCACTCCAGTATTCTTGCCTGGAGAATCCCGTGGACAGAGAAGTCTGGCGACTACCGTGCAGGGGTTTGCAGAGTCGGACATGTCTGAGTGACTGCTCATGAACACACATACGCAGGCTCTGTGACACACACACATAACCTGGTGGGCTGCCGTCTCTGGGGTCGCACAGAGTCAGACATGACTGAAGTGACTTAGCAGCAGCAGCATCCCAACACTGGCCAAAATATGCTAGTTCTAAAGCAACATTTTTCTCTTTAACAGAAATAGATATGAGAAAGACAAATATTAGGCAGGATTTTATGTGCCTTGATTAATTATTCAAGGAGCCTTCCCCAATCATTTTTTAAAGATTTTTTTCTAATATGGACCATTTTTCAAATATTTACTGAATTTGTTACAATATTGCTTCTGTTTTATGTTTCAGTCTTTTGGCCACAAAGCATATGGGATCTTTGTTCCGTGATCAAACCTGCACCACTTGCATTGAAAGACAAAGTCTTAACCATTGGATCGCCAGTGAAGTCTCCCAATCGTTTGAATTGTCCTTTTGTTGGGCAACTAGGAGATTTTTACTTACTGAGATAATACACCATAAGATTCCAGATAAGTTAGGGTATGCCTTTCTTTTCTAAAGTAGGAGAATGGACTATAGTGAAGAGACAGATGGGAACACAGAATATACGCTAAGGCAAAGGAAAGAGTGTTGTTTAAGTTACAGTGAAAAATAAATAGAGCTTTATACTCAGGTAGTAGGTTCAATTCCAGATTCTGTCACTTAGAAGTTTGTGACACTGAGCAAGGTCAGTGGACATTTCTGAGTCTGCTGTTTTTAAATGCCAGCTTCTGTTGGGTACAGAAGGGACCAATAAATGGTAGTTATTATTGCAGTCTTACAGGAGAGACCAATGTAAAAAAATAACATAAGTGTGGTATAGATTGTAACAAATGTGATCCCTTCCTCTCCTGAGGAAGAGAATTTTCATTGGATTTTACATTATACATTTCTCATTTTATTTACTAGATTTTAACTTCTGGGATTACAGGAACTGTGCTTTACACAGTTTTATAAACCCCTCAGTCCTAAGGACTGCTCTCGCACATAAAGAGAAAAAGATTTAGGCCTGAATCAACAGTCTCCAGTTCATTATAGATGTTCCATGAAGATCTACACAAATTTGGGGATGATGAGACTAAGGGAGAAAGGCTGCTGCTGCTGCTAAGTCTCTTCAGTCGTGCCATTGCCTTCTCCGAAGGGAGAAAGGCTGGTCCTCCACAAAGAACTCATAAAATAATATTTGATGTAGGACACTAACCACAGACTCTTAAAAGGCATTCAAAATTCTAATGAATTCTTTCTAAGTTAAAGGAAATATTTTAGCAGAATGTCTAAAATACGTTTTTAATTCTGAAACTTGATGAACAATAATTCTGAGTCACAGTTGGGATGTATAATTTAGGGAATCATTAGACAAAACAAACAAAACCTTTCAAATGAGTGGATATTTATGGGAAACTTGTAGGAGTATTTGAGACAGATCTGAAATGAGCTGTTTTCTCTCATTTGTCCTGATTACTCATTGTGGGGCAATAAGTATCTAGACAGATTAAGTACCAAACAGATCATTTGGAGCAAAAAGAAACATCTATATTCAATGTCTATAAATTTAGCACATCCAGCCTCTTCTTCAGGGAAGGCAATGGCACCCCACCCCAGTACTCTTGCCTGGAAAATCCAATGGACGGAGGAGCCTGGTGGGCTGCAGTCCATGGGGTCGCTAACAGTCGGACAGACTGAGCGACCTCACTTTCACTTTTCTCTTTCGTGCATTGGAGNGGGAAGGCAATGGCACCCCACCCCAGTACTCTTGCCTGGAAAATCCAATGGACGGAGGAGCCTGGTGGGCTGCAGTCCATGGGGTCGCTAACAGTCGGACAGACTGAGCGACCTCACTTTCACTTTTCTCTTTCGTGCATTGGAGAAGGAAATGGCAACCCACTCCAGTATTCTTGCCTGGAGAATCCCAGGGATGGGGGAGCCTGGTGGGCTGCCGTCTGTGGGGTCACACAGAGTCGGACATGACTGAAGTGACTTAGCAGCAGCAGCAGCAGCCTCTTCTTGCCTAGGTATCTTCACACTGCCCAGCACGGGCCTCAACTATTGGCTTTGTCAGTCAAACAGCCAAGAGTATTATGTTCCTTTGCTAAAAATATTCCAACTCAAATCATCTTGGCAGACAATACCAAAAAAAATAAAAATTCTTTGTCCAATAAAGTGGCCAAAGTTCAGGAGACTGAAAAGAAATACAAAAGCAAGTTACTAATTGAGCCTCAGTCTTGTCACCATTAAAATGATATTTTTAATACAGGTCCACAATCTCTACTCCACAATTCCAAAATAGATGAAACACAAAACCAAAAAAGTACTGTCTGAGACCCAAAAGTGTTTTTATAAGTTTGGTACCAGGATTATTTGGCAGCAAAACCTCAGCTGTGCAGCCTTAGTTATATCTCAGCACTGATATCCATCATATCCATCACCGCTCATGTCTCTGCTGACATTTGGTGGCTTGAGGATTAATTGCACTGTGAAAATGACCCAAAGAGTTAAAGACATCTCTCTGGGTAACAGAAGAAAAGGATGCATCTATCTTTGTCAATAGCTCAGAAAGTAGAGTTACTGCAGAAGCATGGTGGTGATATGTCTGTGAGATGCCTTACTGAAGAATATGGTGTGGAAACCATCACCATTTATGACTTGTATAGACAGAAAGAAAAGTTCTTAAAATTTTTATGGTGACAGTGATAACCAAGTGTTAGTGAAAAATAGAAAAACATTTCATAGGACCAAAAACAAGGATCTTGACTGTGTTAACTGAATGGATTCAACAACAAAGAAGTCAGGATATGCCACTGACTGCCTTGTCATAAAATAAGCTTGTCATAAAACAAGCTAGGCTATACCATGAAGAACTGAACATTGTGAGTGTGAATATTCAGAAGACTGGCTGCAAAAATTTTTAAAGCATTGTGGTATCAAGTATCTTAAAATCTGTGGTGAAGAAGCTGCTGATGATCACGAGACCACTGAAAATTATATTGATGAATTCACCAAGATTCAGTTCAGTTCAGTTGCTCAGTCGTGTCCGACTCTGCGACCCCATGAATTGCAGCACGCCAGGCCTCCCTGTTCATCACCAACTCCCAGAGTTCACTCAGACTTGTGTTCATCGAGTCAGTGATGCCATCCAGCCATCTCATCCTTTGTCGTCCCCTTCTCCTCCTGCCCCCAATCCCTCCCAGCATCAGAGTCTTTTCCAGTGAGTCAGCTCTTCACATGAGGTGGCCAAAGTACTGGAGTTTCAGCTTTAGCATCATTCCTTCCAAAGAAATCCCAGGGCTGATCTCCTTCAGAATGGACTGGTTGGATCTCCTTGCAGTCCAAGGGACTCTAGAGAGTCTTCTCCAACACCACAGTTCAAAAGCATCGATACTTCGGCGCTCAGCCTTCTTCACAGTCCAACTCTCACATCCATACATGATTATATCTGATGAAAACCTTAGCCCTGAACACATTTACAGCTCTACTACATTCCTAGACAAACCTTAACAATGGCAGACAAAAAGGCACTGACAGATATCTAGGATGCCAAGCAAAGGCTGACTGTTCTTGGTTGTGCTTAGGCTGCAGATACACACAAGATAAAATTGACAGTGATTGGGAAGGTGTGCACGGGGACTCCCCTGGTTGTCCAGTGGCTACGACTCTAGGCTTCCAGTGTGAGGGGCCCGAGTTCGATCCCTGGTCAGGGAACTAGATCTCACGTGCTAACACTAAGACCTAGTGCAGCCAAATGAATACATTAAAAAGAAAAAAAAGGTGTACACAATTTATCTTTGCAGTATTATGCAAACAGAAGAGCACCAATAACAAGAGAAATCTTTTTGGATTGGTTGCATTAGCACTTTGTGCCAGCAGCACTAACTCACTGCAAGCAATCTGGACTGGAAGACAACTGCAAAACTTTACTGTGCCTAGACAACTGTTCTGCACATCCCCCTCCTGAACTTCTTGTGAAAAATAATGTTTATGGCGCTTACTTTCCCCTCAGTGTGACATCCATAATATAACCCTGTGACCAGGGAATTCTGTGTTCCTTGAAGAACAAGTATAAAGGCTTCTTTCCTTTTTTTTTGAGTAGTAGTCTTGCTTTGGTCCACAGGAGCCTGAAAATCCAAAATTTCCTTAAGAATTTAGTCTCGAGAATGCCCTTTGCGTTAGTCACTCAGTAATGTCCGACTCTTTGCAGTCCCATAGACTGTAGCCTACCAGGCTCTTCTGTCGGTGGGATTCTCTGGGCAAGAATGCTGGAGCGGGTTGCCATTTTCTTCTCCAGGGAAATCTTCCCAACCCCGGGCTCGAACTCAGGTCTCCCGCATTGCAGTCAATTCTTTACTACCCTCTGAGCCACCAGCCTAACTGTTAATGCTTAGAATGATGTCAGTAAATCAACACCAGCTAGTACTTGGTACAGACTTTGGGCCACCATGTCGTTTGAAAATTACCTGACCGATAAAGATTTTGAAGTATGTAGAGACTCTGGTTAAAAGATGATAGCAAAGCTCATTACTTTTGCCGAAAACTCATCAGCTGAAAGTGTAAATAAATATAGTTGGGAGAAGCAGACTTTGAAGAGGTGCTGAACACATGATGATGCCCCCATGTGCTTTCTTTGAGTCATGGGGAAACTGCTGGGAGAGTGTTAAGTACAGATCAGCGCAAAGATAGCACTGGCAGTGACGTCACAAGCACAGGTGAAAAACGTCTCCAAAGACCAGAGGCTGAAAATGTGCGGCCACCTAATTGCTAGCCTTGAACAGCGTGTGTGTGTATCAGTGAGCAAGAGACGATGACGGTTGACTCATTTAAACAGCAACTGCTGGAGTTCCCCTGTGGTCCAGTGGCTAAGAATCCACCTCCTGGTGCAAGGGGCGTGAATTTGATCCCCAGTCCAAGAAGATTCCACCTTCTTTGGGGCAACGAAGTTCATGCGGCCACAACTCCTGAAGCCCGCTTGCCTAGAACCCATGCTCCACAAGAGGAGCCTGCACACCACATCTAGAGAGTGGCCCCTGCTCAGCACAGCTGGAGAGGGTTCTTGTGCAGCAACAAAGACTCCGCACAGCCAAAATTAAAACTCAGGGAATAAATCAATTTTTTAAAAAACAAACTGCTTAAACGCAAGCCTGAGTTTAGGGAGGCCAGTAACACTGAGGAAAGTCTTGAAAAAGGAAAGTCTGTCTGTGTTTGGAAACACTTCATCACTTGAGGATTCTGTTTCTGGCTCCTCATCAGATGTTCAGCTCCAACCTGGTTTCACAGGCAATGGTAACACCAGCATCATCTCTTCAAGAAGTGATATTTGTTGCCATGTGTTACAGGTTTGTTTCCATCAGTATAAATTTTAAATATTGCTAAGACCTTTCCTAGAAATAAGCTTTATCATAAGCAAGGAAAGAAAGAAACTTGGGACTTCCTTGGCAGTCTGGTGGTTTAGAGTCTCCCACTGCAGGGGGCACGGTTTCAATCCCTGGTTGGGGAACTAAGATCCCACATGCCCAAATTTGCTAATTTATTTACATAACTAAGGTATATTTTTTATGGTCTTTTTTTTCCACTTTGAATTTTCATAGATTTCTTTGCAGAAATATTAATGCATTACACACCCATTTGTAGTGTTATAAACTGTGGAGTGTATGTACCATATTCCATGGAATTCCAGTTTCTTTTTAGATTGAAACAAAAATCTGATTTCCAAACACATTCTTCCCCAGGCTTTTGGATAAGAGATTGTAGACCTGTAATACTTACCTTAGAGATACGTTGTAAAGACCCTACGAAATGCCTAGCACATAGTAAGTGCTCATTTAATGTAATTACTATTATTATTTCACTCCCCTGCTCTTAAGAGTAAAATGTTGGATAAGGTCTTTTTGGCATTGAAGTTAATAAGTTGACAGCAAAGGTAATAATAATCATGAAGTTAATAAGTTGACAGCAAAGGTAATAATAAGCATTCTTCAAATTTTATGACCCTAACAGATGCTTTGGAAATGTACCACTGATAATATATACTAAGAGTTAGCTCCCTAATTTTCATCTAAAAAGCATTTCCTAAATCAGAGAATAGAAAATGTTATGCTACAGTAAGCTACGTTGCGTGTTTATAAAACACATACACCTCTAGTTAGCCCTTATTTTATTCATCAAAGAAGTACAATTATTATTAATACGTGCTTATCTGTTAACCATTCTTTCAGCTCCCTCTTCCATAAGTACCACATAAACCATAATTTAATCTTCCTTGTGAGCAAGGATTTATCCTCACCCTCTGTATAACCTCGGCTGCTATCGTAAGGTCTTGGACATGGCTGAATAAATAAAATTGGCATTGTGTTTTATAAATAAAGCTGTTGTTAGCCTGATGAGTGTGAATCAATTCTCTATAGCCTAGTCTCCTTTGTTTTCATTTTTCTGTAGAGTTTGTTTATTTAAAATATAAGATTCATTGCTTTTCTTTCACAAAAGGCATACATAGCAATTGTAGAAAGCATGACATAAGGAAGAAAATTAACTCACTCCTAGTTTTACAACCACTTCCCAGGTGACTTAGCAGTAAAGAATCCGCCTGCCAATGCAAGAATGCAGGTTCGATCACTGGGTCAGAAATATCCCCTGAAAAAGGAACTGGTAACCTACTCTACTATTCTTGCTGGGGAAATCCCAAGGACAGAGGAGCCTAGAGGGCCACAGTCTATGGGGTTGCAAAAGGGTTGAAAATGACTTAGCAACACTAAAAGAACAATATTACAGCCAGTGATAATCACTCTTAACCTTTGTTTACTTTGAAAGCTGTGCTGATCTATAAGCCCTGCTGCTGCTGCTGCTGCTGCTGCTGCTGCTGCTGCTGCTGCTGCTGCTGCTGCTGCTGCGTTGCGTCAGTCATGTCTGACTGTGCGACCCCGTAGATGGAAGCCCACCAGGCTCCGCTGTCCCTGGGATTCTCCAGGCAAGAACACTGGAGTGGGTTGCCATTTCCTTCTCCAATGCATGAAAGTGAAAAGTCAAAGTGAAGTCGCTCAGTCGTGTCCGACTCTTAGCGACCCCATGGACTGTAGCCTACGAGGCTCCTCCGTCCATGGGATTTCCCAGGCAAGAGTACTGGAGTGGGGTGCCATTGCCTTCTCCATCTATAAGCCCTCCGGGGGTACAAATGGCAGGTTTTCCATTCATCCCTCTTGTCTGCAGTGCCCTCAGCATGTATGGTAGCAGGCACATAACAGATTTAAAGAAAACACACCCTCATACCTTCAGGGATCAAACTGTGTTCACAGGTTCTTCTATCCAGATTATTTTTAGTTAACACTATCTTGTGTTTTCCCATATCAGTACTATTTGATCTGACAAAGTCTGCTTGTCTCCACTTCGGATATTATCCTCCCTACTTCAGGACCGCTACTCCCTAGCCCTGGGGAAATGCTGTGCTGCATTTCCTCTCTCTCTTGTCCTCACCGCTTCCCCATCAGAATGGTCCCTCTCATTTCCCATTATCTCATGCCCTGCCTCTCTGCAAGCTGCTCTTATAAGGTATGATAACCCTCACCTTCGTGTGGACTCACAGGTAACCTGACTGGAGATTGTTTCCCATTCTCCACTCAGCACTGTTGTTGGATTGGGACGAGCTGATGTTGTGCAGGAAAGGCGTGGCATGGAAGAGAGAGAGAGTCTCCACAGAGAGAAAAACAGCACCAACTCCATTTTGGTAAGTAGGGATGTGAGGAGTGGGCACTGTGTCCTCATTGGTACCCACATCAGTCTCAAAATTAGTCACTGAAATAGATGTGAGCCAATGGGAAGACACCTGCAGTTAACTGTGCTATTATGTAAATCTCAGCCCAGCTCATGATTAAAAGTGCACCCCACTGGTACGTAAGCCAGATGAACAACTAGCTCGAGATGACACTGGAGTTGGTATTGTGAGCCAGACCCTGGGAACTGGCCTTGTGTGATTTTGTTTTTGGACTTTTTTCCCATGTTATGCCAGGGTTTTCTGTAATGTTTATAAAATTATAATAGATGATGGTCTCCTTCTCTCTAGTAATATGCTTTACTTTAGCTGTTAATTTCTTCATTTAGGGATAATTTTTAAATTGTCATCTATCCTTAGTTTTCTGAAATCTTACCAGGTGTCTGGATGTGATCTGGGTTTGGTTTTGTTTTTCTATTCACTCTAAGCAGCACTCATAATGTTTCTTTCCCTTCATTCCCTCCATTCTTTCCTTCTGGGACACCTCTTTGTTTTTCTTGAACTATTTGGTGATTCTCAGTTGTTCATCTGCTTGCATTTTCAGTTGTCTCTTAGCCTTGTGTATATGTTTGAGTGCTTATCTGTTCGTTGTTCCTGCTTCCTGTGGTTACAGAGGAAGGACATACCACCAGATCAACTGGATCTGGTCCTTTGAGTGTGCGAACTCCCACTTCTGGGGTACACACATCTCCTGGTTATTACTCGGCTTATAGTTCTCAAGAGGTCCCGTTGGAATTACTTGGGCTGTTTGTTGCGTAGCACAGGTGGAAGGAAGAAAAGAAGAACTGCCTGATTGTCCCTGCCACTGGAATGCTGCCAGAATCACCCTAAATGTTGGTTTGGGGCTGCCTCCTGACCGTGTATCTCCTTTCCCTAACTGCTGGAAAATACTAAGTATTGGAGCAGTTCAGTTCAGTTCAGTTCAGTTCAGTCGCTCAGTCGTGTCCGACTCTCTGCGACCCCATGAATCGCAACATAGGCACTTTTTACTCATTCCTACTAGGCCCACGTTGAGCATAGCATACAGTTAGCAGAGGTACTAAAAATACTTTCCAAACAAACAGAATAGTTATGAACCCTGGAGACTATTTTCTATTATCGAAATCAACATATAATTAAATTACTTTAAAATAACACTGAATTCTGGATGTATTATTTTAACCAGAATCACAAAGGATGTCACTTAGCAAAGACATATTTCAATTATTTCATTACAAAGATTAATATGTTGCTTAAATTCATTTTTTAACTTTTACATCAGAAAAAATTAAGCTACACTCACTATTTCCTTTTTTTTAACAAAAGCAAATAGCAGAGATTTAAAATTTTTTAATTTATTTATGGGTGCCCTGGGTCTTTGTTGCTATGCATGGGCTTTCTCTGGTTGCGAGAAGTGGGAGCTACTCTCTAGTGCACTGAGATTTTATTTTAAATTTTGAATCAGATGATCCAGAAGAAAATATATTGTGCCAATAATTAAAGGAGAATCTGCTTCTTTGACAAACTGAATTGACAAGCTTCAGTCGTTCCTACTCATTAAAGATGCACATAACTTCCAAGACTTTACTACTATGACTTACAAAAAAATATTTTTCTTAGCATATATTAGATACAATTGTTATTTGTTATCAGTCTGCTTGTTAAATACTACTGTCATTTCCAGGATCCCTAAACAACATTTTCACTACACTGAATATTTTGTAAGATGTTTCTATTTTAGGGTCTGTTTTATTAAAAAGGCATTCTACTCCAGTTCCACTACCCATAATCATTGCCTGTTTGAATTAGACCACTGAATTTATTACAATCAATAATAGTTAATAATCAATTAATAGTTTAAAAGTCTAGTATAAAATAACTTGCTTTAAAAAGGACTTGAATTTTACCTAGTAATTCGTGAACTACATTTGTGAACTCTCAAAGAGTCTCTATTATTATTTTTACTTAAGAATGTCAGAGAAGTCACAGGGCTGTATTCAAATAACAAATGATAATTATCTGAATAAAAACATAAAGTCTAATAAAAAATTAATTCACCAATAATTTGTTTCCAAGTGTTCAAAATTGGGATATTTCACATTCAATATATGAAACAAAACACAAAAATGAGAATTATTATATACTCCAGTGAGAGCCCTGCTGGTCAGGCATACACTCTCTGAGTAGAGCACACTGCTAATCTCAGTTTGGAAGGGCGTGTGGTGCTTAGTGGCTGGTGAACTTTCAGAGGCTTGCAAAATCTTATTCACTACGTTGTTACTGATTCATTAAACAGACTTAAAACCAACGCTAAAGAACTGTCATTTATTAAGTAAGCCTATTTCAAACTGGTTCTGATGACTAATTGTTACCATAGCTATATGAGAATCAGTCTTAGGAGTTTTGGAACTCCTTTTGTCTTTACAAGATAAACATATAAGCCAACACACACACACATATATACACTAAAGGATATGATATATACTGGTCATGTGGTTTTATAACATTTCACAAAAAAACCCAAATACTGTCAGTGTTAAGGATAAATACCATCTGCCTTATATTTAATCATTCAATCAGTCCTCAGATGTTATACTGCAGGTTCTGGAAATTCACAGGTGAACATGCAAAGCAACAAAAGGCTTTAGAGCAGTGCTATGCAAAGTGGGTCTGGTCCACATTTTTTTTTAAACACACTGCAATGAGGTAGGTGCAAAAATCGAGTGCCTAGAAATTCTTAGAACAAAGTTGTATTTGACAATAATTTTATGTCCATTGAATTTCATAAAAATTGAAGTTTGCATTTTGTGTATCTTGCCAAGTCTTAGTTGCAGCATGTGTGATTTCTGTCTTCACTGAAGCATGTGGGTTCTTTAGCTGTGGCATGTGGGATCTAGTTCCCTGACCAGGGATTGAACTCAGGCCACCTGCATTGGGAGCTCAGAGTCTTAGCCACTGGACCACCAGAGAAGTCCCTGTGTATCTTTTTAAATTTCATTTTTCTAGTCATCCATTGCTGTTGTCTTTACCAAGGTACTGATTCACAAACTATTTTCACTATAGTGTCTGGAGAAAATTATTTAAAGGGGCTCAAGAAAAGCAGCCAGAGTAGGTGAGGTTGTATTACGTTTTGCTACCAAGACACATGCAAAAATAACATGCATTACACACCAAGAAGTACTTGCTCCAAAATTAGAAGGATGGTGCTAGTGGCCTAAAAGAAAATCCCTCAGCAGATGATACAGCACACTAATGGAAGGTTGCACCATCTACTTTGTAGATGGACTAGGAGGTTATAATGTATGAAAAAAACAAAAGACTTCTTAAAATGCTGAAAGAGCCAGACCCTAAATGTGAAGAAATTCAGGAATACCTTCTCTGGTCTATCTCTTGTATTTTCCTTAAAAAAAAAAAAAAAAAAAAAGTATGCCTGCTAAGTCACTTCAGTCATGTCTGACTCTTTGTGACCCTATGGACTGTAGACTCCAGGGCTCCTCTGTCCATGGGATTCTCCAGGCAAGAATACTGGAGTGGGCTGCCATGCCCTCCTCCAGAGGGGAAAAAAAAAAATGTATGCACAAGCATAATCTAATTTTTTAATTTATCTAAAATAAGTACCCCCCCCAAAAAAAAGATGAATAAGACAGAATTCCTACTATTAAGGAGCTTGAATCATCCATTTGGGACACAAACAAGTGGTCATAAGACTGTGGTTAAGGCAATAGTAGGGAGATATATTGGGCAACATGGGAGAATCTAAACTAGCCTTGGTGATCAAGAGGGCTCCCCATTAAAAATGCAATAGCTTATATGTACTCAAAGTTCCCATTCCACTTATCCAACTATAACCTAGTTTCATACACTCTACTCCCTAACTTCTCCTCATACTATTGGCCTTCCTTCTCCAGCCACAGCACTTTACTCACAGGCCCCATCATCTCACAGCCTCCCCACAGCCTTTTCTCTCACACCCTTGTTACTGCTGCAAGTTATCATCCCCAAATTCAAATCTGATCACATCACCTCAATGCTTAAAAATGCCCATGGATAAAGTAATAGTAAGCAGAAAAAACTAGGTACAAATTATATGATCTTTTTAAAAATGTATATGTTATATGCTTCTAATTTGAACTGCTGTTTTCAAACCAATTAATGAATAAATTCTACAGCCTCTTTTTTTTTGGTTACAGAGAAATTTATGGAGGAAAATAAGAAAACATAAGTTTAAAACTAGCCACAGACCGTTAAGGCACGGGCCATACAAAATATATTTTCAAAGCTCTTCAAATTCTAAGAAAAATGACCAAATATTTCCTCTTACTATAGCTAGAATGTCTGTTTTAACTAGGTTAAATATTCTTATATATAATAATACTTCAGAGTACTTTACAGTCCCTTATATAATGATCATATGATAAGCCTTATAAAATCAACAAGTGTAAGAAGCAGCATGGTATAGGAGAAAAAACAGTGAGGTAGGTATTAGGGGAACTGGATTTTACCTAGCTGCATTATTGGGAAGTTACTTAATCTTTCACGTTTCAGTTTCTTCATTTATAAAAGAACAGTGTTGGTCTAGGTCAGGGGTCAGCATCTTTTCCTGTAAAGGGCCAGACAGTAAATATTTCAGGCTTCCTGCACCGTCCAGACTCTGTCATAACTACTCAACTATGCCAGTGCAGCAGGAAAGCACCCACAGATAAACACATAAAGTAATGAGAGTAGCCGTGTTCCGATAAAACTTTACAAAACCAGCAATAAGCTAGACTTGGCCCAAGAGACCACAGATTTGGGTAATCACTGTTTACAGCCGTCCTCTAGTATCCTGGGATTAGTTCCAGGACACAGCCCTTCATACCAAAATCCAAGGATGCTCAAGTCCCTTACATAAAATGGCATGCATGGTATTTGCATATAACCTTGTACAACCTCCTCTCATTTACTTTAAATCCTCTCTGGGATCGCAAACAGTAACACAACTTAGCAACTGAACAATAAACAACAATACCATTAAATGCTATGTAAATAAGTCACCAGTGTGCAGCTAATTCAAGTTTTGCTTTTTGGAATTTTCTGGAATTATTTTTTCCCTAAATGTTTTCATCTGAGTTTCCTCGAATTTACATATATGGAATCTGCGGATACAGAGAGCCTGTGTACTTCTGCTTCTAAACTATGAGTACTTTTTTTCTATTTAAAACTAACTCGTTGCCTTTCTTTTTAGAGAAAACTATAGTCGTATTTAACACAAGGCACAAAAACTAGCAGTTAACAGCAGAGTTAAGAGCCAGTCTTGAGAGTCCCATTAGCTGTACAAACTTAGGCAAGTTACTTAAAACCACTCTGAGCATACTGTTAAGACTACTGTGAATAATAAATGAAGTAATATATGTAATGTATTAATACTTAGCCCTGTATCTAGTTCACAGTAAGCATTCAATAAACTGACACTATTGCTTTTATAAATTATATGATCCTCAGTCCTTGGTGAGGAACACAACCCTCCAATCAACATTTTTCCCAGCAAAGAAATACAATATGCTATATAGTGATCTACATTCAGATGCATTTTTCACTATAGCAAAAGATGAAAACTGGTTATATTGCTCTAAGCCTTTCTTTAAAAAAAAAAAAAAAAAAAAACTATAGATACAACCAGTGGTCCCCAACCATTTTTGGCACCAGGAACCAGTTTCATGGAAGACAATTTTTCCATGAACTGGAAACAAGGTGGTTTCAGGATGACTCAAGTGCATTACATTTACTGTACACTTTATTTCTAATTTAATTCCAGCACTGATATGACAGGAGGTACTGGTCCGAGGCCTGGAGGTTGGGGACCCCTGGATACGATAGTCAGCATTAGTTGAGTACTATGACTCTGGTTAAGTTACATAATCTTTTATTAGCCTCAGTTTCTTCACCTGTAAAAATGAGGAAAGTAGCAATACAAACTTAAGATTGTTACAAGGACTAAATGAGTTAATAAACTGTCTGGCACATAAGCTATATAAACAAGCGCTATTATTTGAGTTAGATATTTCACATTTATTTACTCTGTTCCTCAGGATAATTCAAAGCAGTATTATTACTGTATTTATAGCTGTTGATAATAAGGCTCAGAGAAGTTAAGAAACCTATCCAAGGTCACACAGCTATTAAGTGTCATTGCCTAGGTCTCAACACAGGCATGCATGAATGTACAGCCAAAACTCTTTACAGGAGGCTGAAGACGGCATTAATTCTGTCTTTGTACAAGGAGTGTAGCTACATCTTTGCATGGTATGTTTAGATTATGGGACCACAATATGGATATAATATTCTCCCCAGACAGAAAATGTTTTTTAATTTTTTTAAAGTTTAAGAGTAAGAAAATACACATAAAATCACTGACCTTTTTCATTTGAAGTATAGTGAATTTACAATGTTGTGTAGTGACTCAGTTACATGTTTTCTTTTTCAGATTCTTTTCCCTTATAAAAACACTGATCTTTTTAATGTGACAGTATTTCCACAGGTAAAATTTTTGCTAAAATGGTTCTTCTGTTTTCCATTTCTAATTAAACTCACATTTTCATTATTAAAGAAATAAGCAATGTTCTGCAATAAAATAACAAAAGATGCAGCAGTGACAAATATATATATATGTGGTACTATGCAAATGCTGATATCCATCTCTAATTGATCTTTGAGATCTATACAGACCTCAGATTTTGTAAAAAGTGCAAGTCTAGAGAGTTGAACACAATTCTACTAATTTATAGACTAATTAGTCTACTACTAATTAGTCTATAAATCCCCAACTATTTATTTAAAACCTTGAACTGTCAGATAGCAAATGAAAATACCAATATCAAAGAAAAAAGAAGAAATTCAAAAAGGCAAAAACACATTACTTCACTGAATAGATTCATTCATAAGTTGGTATACCATCACTTGATCCATCTCAGTCTTTAGACCTTGTGACTGCTACCGGTAATTGACCCAGAAACAGAAGTTGGCTTCACACTGTAAAGCCCTATAGTTCAGCAACCTATCACCAACAAAGAAAACAGGGCAGTTTGACGTAGCTTACTTCCAAACTCTATTACAAGAATGAACTCAATCTTATAGCTCTAACATACTTCTGAAATTTACAAAATGCAAATAAGATCAATTTAAAATGTCATAATTAAAATCACAAATCACCATCTAATCTACATAAGCTGGTTATAAATTTCATATTCTTTCCAAACTAGCAGTGCTGAACCTTAAAATGATCATCAATTAGGATTCAATATAACTTCATACTCTGTGTTATATAAGATGAAATATCACACCAGAAATATACAATGAAAGTATCATCACCTAGCTTGGAAGAAAAAATACTTAATTTTCGTTAGCATTTTAGTATTTTGTTGAAAAAAGAAAAAATAATAATAATCCAGATTTTAGGATAAAAAAACCAAGTTATCTTTTAACATTTCAAAATACTATTCCAATGAGCTGGATGGTACTAGTGTGCGTTCTTCGCCACACAGTCTACTGCCCATCAACACTAGAGGAGTGGGGGGTGGGGCGTGGAAAGTAACGCACTAACAGTGCCAGATCAATCAGTGGTATGTACTCCAGGTGTAAGCAGCAGCTATCAACATACTACATCAAAATAAGAAAAACAGGCATTTGCAGTGCTTCAAAAAGTATCTGTATACACATACACACACACAAAATTCTGTTCACTTTTTCTCAAAAACATTTATTTTGAAAAAAATATGCAAAAAATCTAGTACAGAAACCTCCTTAGATAACTGAAGCTAATGGTTATCTAAGTGGTTCAGTTAAAAAAGGTTGTGAACTCCTTTTAAACTTATGTTGAAAGCTGTGCGTCTTCTCCCCAGGAAAAAAAAAAAATACACACAGAATTCATATTCTTGTAAGACCATTTTTGGTTTACACAGTCAAAAGTGAAAAGCTGATATTCTAAACCAGAGTTGTCTAGTTTCAGAACTGAGTTCAATACATTATTATATCCTGATGCTTCCACAAAAGTGCTTCAAATAATTTTTTTTAAAAAAGCCTAATGGGTCACATTTTATATGGTTATATCTTGTATATTGACATTAGTAAAAAAAAAAAAAATGTATATTTTAAATGTTCCATTTATTCTTCTTTCACTGGTTAACACAAAACATTTCTCAGAAAAGTGAAGAAATGGTCAAGCTAAGGAGTTTAAGGGCTGAAAAATAGGGCATTTTGTTGTTCTAAGAGGCATTTCTTCTCTCTCATCTCTTCAGTTCTCAATATATAAAAATAATTAACCTTTGTTGAAAATTCAGATATAAGAAACCAGTTTAAATATCTGATGTTTTAATACACAGAAGCCATTTGAAATTAATTTTTGGGCTTCCACAGTGGCTCAGACTGTAAAGAGTTTGCCTGAAATGCGGGAGACTCAGGTTCGATCCCTGGGTAGGGAAGATCCTCTGGAGAAGGAAATGGCAACCCACGCCAGTATTCTTCCTGGAGAATCCCAACATTCAAAATAGTCCCTTTCATCTTTTCAAAATGTCAAACCCATTTTCAGTTCTCTATAACTCTTTTTAAGAGTTCTTTTTTTTGAAAAAGGGTCATTTGTCTAAATCCACAGAATGTACAACAGACACCAAGAGTGAACCTTAATGTAAAACTCTAGACTTAGGGTAATGGTGTATCATTGTGGGTTCACTGACTGTAACCCACAATGTGGGTTGGTGTGGGGATTTTGATAGTGGGGAGACTGTGCATACAGGGGGCAAAGCAGGGGGCATATGAGGGCAGAGGGTATATGAAATCTCTGTTCCCCTACTTAATTTGCTATAAACCTAAAATTGCTCTAAACATAAAGTATTTTGATAAAGGGTGTGGGGTCTAATATATCTACTTCACTTTCTTAAGAAATAAGGATATAGTGTTTTTAAAAATTACCCTCAGTGGCTATGAATTAAATTTTCTGCCAGGATACAGAATGTGCAATTATTAATGTTTGGCTCTAGATTAGTGATCACATCCTCATGATTATCTGGGTCATGAAGATCTTTTTTGTACAGTTAGTTCTTCCATGTATTCTTGCCACCTCTTTAGTACTGAAGCCTAACTCACAATTTATAGGTGCCCTCTTCTTTAATGTTGAGCAGTGGGTCCCTTTTCAATGTTATCTCAGTTCTACTTTCTGTGTTTCTGCAGTTCTTGCAGAGTGTTTGATCCATTTAGAGAAATTCTTCTTGCAAGTCAACAGGATCTTCAAATATCTATATATCTAAAGACATATAGAATCTATATATTTATAGGTATCTGTAGGTATATACCCTTCAGGTTAGTTTTAGGATTTAGATCAGGGGAGGAAGGCTGGATGAGCATGTTTTTGTTTGGATTGCCATCTTGATCCAATATTTCTGTAGAAGTTTTCCAACATTTTTAAAAGACATACTACTTTTCAAACAAAATCTCATGTAGAGGATCAATGTATTCAGCAGGTAAATGCAAAACTGATCTAGTTGGAACCAAGGAGTCAGCCCTGTATGTAAACTTACTGGTTCCCTTTTGACCCTTCACTGCAGCTCCTGAGACCCTCCAGGGAATCTTAGAACTCCACAGAATCTAGAACTCCACAGAACAGATGAAAAACCTCTGACAAGATTTATAGGCCAGGAATGTTTGATCCATAACAGGTTCTTAATAAATACTGCCTATCATTATGAATAAAAAGGATATAGCATGTGGATGGAATGGAATATTACTCAACCATAAAAAAAGAATGAAGTTTTGCCATTTGCAACCATGCAGATGGGCCTGAATGGCATTAGGCTTAGTGAAATGAGTCAGACAGAGAAAGACAGGTATTTTATATTATTACTTCTATGTGGAATCTGAAAAATGAGATTAGTGAATATAACAACAACAACAACAAAAGACTCACAGTTATAGAGAACAGGGTTAGGATACTAAGAGATAACTAAGAGATATAAACTATTATACATAAAAGGAGCTACTAGGGCATATTATACAGCACAGGGAATATAGCCAATATTTTATAATAAGTATAAATGGATTATAACCTTTTAAAATTGTGAATTCAGGTACTGTATACCTGAAAGAAAATAGTGTAAACCGACGTACATGCATGCATGTGTCCCCAGTCGTGTCTGACTCTGTGGCCCTACGAACTGTAGCCTGCCGGCTACTCTGTCCAGGGGATTTCCCAGGCCAGGATACCAGAGTGGGTTGCCATTTCCTTCTCCAGGGAATCTTCCTGCTCCAGGGATCAAACTTGGGTCTCCTGCGTCTCCTGCATTGGTAGGCAGATTCTTTATGACTGAGCAACCTGGAAAGCCCAAATCAACTTAAACCTCAATATTAAAAAGTCCCCAGTTAATAGACCCAAAAAAAAGTAGCAATCATTATTATTACTTTTAAAATCACTGCTCCTCTGCCTTACCTAACCCAAAGCCTTCCATAGGTCCTGATACCAGCTTCTGCCATTCATTCTGGCAGTCCCATCTTGAAGAGAAGGAAAAAAAAATTTTTTTTAGAGAATGAACAGCAACCAACCACCTAGTGAGTATGGCCAACTGCCTTCCCCATCTTAACCTAACTTAATCCTTACAGTGATGCTATGAGGCAAGTGTTTGATCTCCAGGATATGATGAAGAAATAGAGGTTCAAACAGCCAAAGCAGAAATATACACAAATTCAAATGAGTAAGAAATGTCCAGTTATTTTATTCTCTAAAATTTAGTTAAATCTGACTCCTAACATGGTTCCACTGGAATGGCAAGAAATGACATCTCAGCCATTTTTGGGCTTCCTTCATGGGACCTGACTCAGGATTCCAGTTCTTGCCCAGTGTGCTAAAGCATGGAGGGGGCCTGCCCCTGTCCTTTCTTATCCAACTGCATGATTACGTGCTGGACGCCCATTTTCTGCACTAGGAAGTGTCCTCTGAAATGAGGCCTGCCATGTCTTCCATGGGACCTGCAATGTCAAGGATCTTTGAGGGGCTGGGGTAGGTCAAGGTGCACCTCACCACACACCTTTCCTCTCTGCACACTAGCATCCTCCTCTAGCTGCTCAAATCTCTGGGCTTCTCTCCTTCCCAGGCCTCCCCTTTTTTAGTGACAGGTATGTTTGTCTCTTCCTTCTTGCTTCCTTCAAAGAGTCTCCCTTTCTCCTCTCTTTCTAAAATGCAGACAAGAAGCTGGCCGAGTTTGTACTTTAACAAAGCAAAACGTGGTCCATGGCAATGTCTTTCCTTGTGCAAAAAACCCCAAGGCAGGAAAATATCACAAGTCTTCTGCTGAGAAAGGGGATGGTGAGCACAGGGTCTGGAGAATTAAAAAAAAAAACTGATTCTCAGTAAGTTTTCCTGCCACAAAAAGTAAGTTACCAATTAACCCAAAGCCCCTCAATAGTAAGATGCAGACCAACAGCAGCTGACTAGAACATGCCTGGATGGACCAAGTTCCAGTCTCTGCAGGGCAGGTGCTTGGGACGGGGGAGAGCAGCAGCTGCAAATGCCAGCTCAGAGCGGCCCTGTGACCACACTGATGGAGATCATGGCTGGACCACATCCAGGGACTTGAGTCTTAGGAGCGTCTGCTGTCGGAACCCAGAGCCATCTCACTACAGGGACATTCTGTCATCTTACACGAGACAAACACAGTGTGTCCCCAGGAGAGAATCTAAATTATTCTGATCTTGGAATTTCCACATGGGGATGCTTATGTAAAGCTGTACTTAGAAGAAACAGAATGGCAACACTATTAAAGAGCACTTACATGGAAGAGACTCAGCCTCCTTAAATTTTAGTATGTGAGTTACGTAAGGGAGAATTAAAACAAAACGCATTTTTACACATAAATGTGCTGCTTTCAGACTTTCAAATCATATCCCTGTGAACAATTTTCTATTTTTGTATGGAAGATTTTTAATCCTTTTTCGGACAGCCAAGAATTGCATTTTGTTCTGAATTAATTTACTTTCAATGCTAATAGGAATAGTTTGTTGTTACTCAGAGATAAAACCTTAAATGGCCAAGAAGTTAAATCACAGAAAAAGCTGAGGCACCTAGTTTTGGACCTTTCTTTATGTTTACAGTAGTAGTTTTATGTTGACCTCAACTGTCAAAAACACATTAAAAATAAAAAAGCGGGGGTGTGGGTGGTAGTGTGATTTCTCTGAACAGCCAGAATAGTGGTCATAATGTTTATGTGTTTATAAGTGAGTCCGTTAGAGACACAACTTTTATGTTTACCCCAGTTCACTTTTTCCTTACTAAACATTCTACATGCGTCATAAATTAGGAGGGGGGAGAAAAAAAAAGAGAAAATTGAAAGTTCAAAGAAAAACTGTCTTGGAAATCTACCACCCAAAGACTGCCACTGTTAACATTTCCATCAGTTTCTTTTGGGCTATTTTCTTATACATCTGTTTCAAATTCCCAATATTGTTCCTGTTACTTCTTTCTTTTATAGTCAGCGTTGACTTCTCTTTTGTCTTTTTTACTTATTATTGTAAAATAAGAACTTCCTCCATTTAAAAATTATACTCTTCATAAGGCTTTTTAATGGCTAATGTGTGTGACTACATTACAGTTCACTTAACTAGAGAGATTGTCTTCCAGAAAACTCATTCCTCTGGGTTCCATACCTTTCCTCTCAAATGTGGCTAAGGGTTTCTGGATGCCACAGAATAAATATCTGCATATACATTACCATATGTAAAATAGATAGCCAGTGGGAGTTCCGTGTATGATGCAGGGAACCCAAAGCTAGTGTTCTGTAACAACCTATGGGGTGGGAGAGAGGTTCAAGAGGGAGAGGACATATGTATACGTGGAGAGTGAAAAAGTTGGCTTAAAGCTCAACATTCAGAAAACGAAGATCATGGCATCCGGTCCCACCACTTCATGGGAAATAGATGGGGAAACAGTGGAAACAGTGTCAGACTTTATTTTGGGGGGCTCCAAATCACTGTAGATGGTGATTGCAGCCATGAAATTAAAAGACACTTACTCCTTGGAAGAAAAGTTATGACCAACCTAGATAGCATATTCAAAAGCAGAGATGTTACTTTGCCGACTAAGATCCGTCTAGTCAAGGCTATGGTTTTTCCTGTGGTCATGTATGGATGTCAGAGTTGGACTGTGAAGAAGGCTGAGCCCCAAAGAATTGATGCTTTTAAACAGTGGTGTTGGAGAAGACTCTTGAGAGCCCCTTGGACTGCAAGGAGATCCAACCAGTCCATTCTAAAGGAGATCAGCCCAGGGTGTTTTTTGGAAGGAATGATACTAAAGCTGAAACTCCAGTACTTTGGCCACCTGATGCAAAGAGTTGACTCATTGGAGAAGACTCTGATGCTGGGAGGGACTGGGGACAGGAGAAGGGGACGACCGAGGATGAGATGGCTGGATGGCATCACTGACTCGATGGACGTGAGTCTGGGTGAACTCCAGGAGTTGGTGATGGACAGGGAGGCCTGGCGTGCTGCAATTCATGGGGTTGCAAAGAGTCGGACAGGACTGAGCGACTGAACTGAACTGAATGCTAATTCTTGCTGATGTATGACAAAAACCATCACAATATTGTAAAGTAATTATCCTCTAAATTATATATGTATATATATAGAAAATAAAGTAACCAGTTTTCCACAAAATTGGAAAATTCATTCTAAGATGAACCCAGCTCAGACATTATGAAATAGAGCAAGAAATGTAAATAAAATTTTAAAATAAAGCAGGAAAAGGATTTTTTAAATTGGATGAAATGTGATGGAAGAGAAAATTATTAACATTTGTGAAACGTCATCACAACCTGCAATGTGATGGCCATTTCGGATTCATAGAGCATTTGTCTTTTTGTGACTGGTTTATTTCACTTAGCATAATGTCCTCAAGGTTCATCCATGTTGAAGCTTGTGATAGAATTTCCTTTTCTTTTTACGGACAGATAATAATATTCCTGTAAACCAGATTTTGTTTAGCCATTCATCTGGGGGTGGACATTTTTGTTGCTTCTACCTCTTGGTTATTGTGAACAGTGGTGTCAGGAACATGGGTGTGAAAATATCTCTTTGAGATCCCGCATGCCACTTCTTTGGATGTGCACCCAGCAGTGGGATTGCTGGATCATGTGATGGTTCTGTTTTTAATATTTTGAGGAAACTCCGTATTATTTTCCATAGCAGTATAATCCATTTAAAAAGGAAGAAGATATACAAAGAAACGTCCTATTTGTAGAAGGTCAGGATGGGCCATCACTCTTGATTCACAGGGCATAGGAATTCACTTAACAACGTCAATTGTTCCCAGCCCTTTCCCTGACAAAGCCCTGATTTTTGTTCAGTTATCCACTTTTTCCTTCAGAAGGCCCAGTACTCAAAGGAATTGAACCTCATTCCTAGCTTTGGGAGTGTGTCTTGCTTACCCTGAACGACTTGTGGTAATCCTGCCACAGTAACGTTGAATGGTTTAGGAACTCAGGCTTCAGTCGTTCATGGCACAGCTCCCTTGGGGAGTGTAATTGGCAGAGGAGTGGAACCTGTGACCTCAGCTGACCCCTCAGTCATCCTGAAAGGAAAGGTTTCTGTGGTACAGTGGGTGAAAGGTGGTCTTTTTCTCCTGTAGAACATGAAGAAATGTGTGTCCCCGTTTGCTCTCGTAAGCCATTTATTCACAGTGAGGACTCTAATCTAGAGACAGAACTGATACACAAAGGAAGGCTGAACCAGGAGAGTATCAAGGAAATGGAGGAAGGCCCTTATGGCAGCGTCCCTGCAGCCCCTTTGAGCTCTGAACTGCCTGTTAATAAGTTTCTTTGTGTGTCATCTAGGCCCAACTGGAGTTTCAGTTCTTTGCAGCCCTAAACATCCTAACTGATAGAACTCTCTTCCACTCTTGGGGAACCTTTGGGGGAAGGTTTGAGAATCAGCTCTTCATCTTACAGCCCTGAGGTCTGCATCTCCTCTTTACACATGGGCTGGTCAGTGTAGCCTACCCGCTGCCAACTGAGGATGTCACGCCTCGGGATATTTGAAAATCTGAGAGAAGGTTCTGTTTTGCAGCTGAAGGAGAGGTAAGGAAAGGGGATGTCCCTCCACCAGCAGACGGCCTATGCCTAGATCTAGTCTGGACGAGGAGAGGCTATACCCTGGTGGTGGCTTTGAAGGAAACAGACTGCAGGACCACTGCTCACAAACACTGAATTATAGCCTTCCCGAGACACTTTACCTCCATATCATGATAAACTGTCACAATACTTTGTTTTTTCCCACACTGAATTAGAACAAAAAAATAGCCTTCCCAAGACGCTTTACCTCCATATCATGATAAACTGTCACAATACTTTGTTTTTTCCCACACTGAATTAGAACAAAAAAAATAGCCTTCCCAAGACGCTTTACCTCCATATCACGGTAAACTGTCACTGCTGCTGCTGCTGCTAAGTCGCTTCAGTCGTGTCCGACTCTGTGCAACCCCGTAGACGGCAGCCCACCAGGCTCCCTGGGATTCTCCAGGCAAGAACACTGGAGTGGGTATAAACTGTCACAACACTTTGTTTTTGTTAGCACAAAACATTTTCCTTTCATTTGCCAGAAAGTTGTCATAATGAATATACAATTGTATGCTATCTAGGGTGTGAATACTTCTCATATCTGGCATCACTGAGCCTGGCACCATCTGGACAAAGAACAGGTCAGCCTCTTAGAGACAGAATACAGAGCAGATGAGAAAACTAGTGGAGACATACTTGCAGTTCAGACATAATTTTGATAAGTAAACACCTTAACACGTGAACTGGGTAAGACGGGTTTTTCTTCATTTCTAATTTTAAAATAACTTCAAACTTATTAAAAATGGTGCAAGAAAAAGTCACCAAGAACCAAAAATAAGTTCTCATATATCCACCCAGTTTCCAAATGTTCACAATGCATAATGATAGTACAATTATGAAGAATAGAAAATTTTCTTACCATACTATTAACTGATCGATATTATTCAAATTTCCCTAATTGTCCCACTGATTTTTTTTTTTCCTGGTCCTGGATCTAATCCAGGATCATACATTACATTTAGTTGTCATATTTTTCTATCTTCTTCCGGCTAAGACACTTCCTCAGTTTCTTTTTGTCTTTCATGACATTGATACTTGTGGGGAATACTAGCCAGTTACTTTGTAGAATGTCCTTCAAGTTGGGTCTGCTGCCCTTATGATTAAATTTAGCTTGTGCATTTTTGGCAGGAACACTACAGAAGTAATGCTATGTGCTTCTCAGGGCATCATTTCAGGAGTCACATGATATGGCTCTGTCCCGTTACTAGTGATGTTAACTTGGATTACTTGGTTACGGTGATGTGAGCCTGCTTTCTGCACTATAAAGTTACTGTTTTTATAATTGAGTTTCGCATGTGGAGATACTTTTTAAATATGCATCTATCCTGTTTTGCATCAAACTTTCCCTCACTAATTCTACAAGCCATTGATGGGTTTTACCTACATCAGTCATTATTGTGGCATTGGCCAAATGGTGAGACCAAGATTTGGGCTTTAGAATAAAAGAGTTTCCAAATGTAGGTGAGGCACATCTCACAACCTGCCAGTATAATTGATACTATAAATTGATAGCAGGAATTTTGCAATCAGACAGATCCACCTTCAAATACTGGCTCTACTGTGTATTAGCTGTGTGATCTTAGGCCAGCTAACCTCTCTGAGCATCAGTTCCCTTATTGGTAAAGTAGGGATGATGGACTCTACTTTAGAGTTTCTAGATGGTTATAATGAATAGAAAAACTTTTGCACAGTCTCTGTCACACCATAAATGCTCAGTAAATTTTAGCCATTATCATAATGATAATGGTTCATCTTCAGCAGAAAAAAAAAAAAGGTACTTTCTTGGCATAGTTACTTATGGAAGAAGTGCCTTTTTTTTTCTTTCTTTTTAATTTTTAGCTTTTTGTTAAGTCTAGCTGGGAAGAAGGTACTTCTGATGTACCAGTTAGATGGGCAAGAAGCAAGAATGAATACACACACACACACACACACACCCCATATGCCCAGCCCTTTGGATATGATGACAAAGGAAATATACTAGCTGAGATTAAAAAAACTAATAAAAATACAATATCCAGGATTATTGAGCACTTTGGTAGATACCACTGGGTTGTTTGTTTGTTTTTTAACCCAATAGCCAATCTCCCATTCACAAGAGAATTCTGCTCTATGAGTAAGTGGAAATGTGCTCAACTAAAAAAAAAATTTTTATTTCCCAAGTTCCTTTGCAACCAGAGGTGGCTAATATGACCAGTAACAAAAGTCTGCTAGATATGACTTCTAGGAAGCTACTGAATTTTGATAAAAGAGACATAGCTGACATGTGCCTTTAAACTTTCACTCTCCATTTTCCTCCCTGGAACTCAGAAACAATGCTTGTACTTGCAACAATCACCTTGCAACCTAGGGGCGGAAAGACACACACTGAAGATGGCAGGACAGTTAGAATGAAGAAGCCTGGTTCTGTGTGCAACTTTAATTCTCTTGTTAGAAGTGAGGAGACCCAAGGCTCAGAGGTGTTAAGCAAAGTATCCATGGCCAGTTAGCTCTTAAGCACTGCAGCTGGGACTCAAATCTATGTCTATATGACTTCAAAGTTGTCTGTTTTCTACTACAGTATAAGCTTCCTGGACTACCCTGGTGGTTCAGATGGTAAAGAATCTGCCTGCAATGCAGGAGAGATGGGTTCCATCCCTGAGTCAGGAAGGTCCCATGGAGAAGGGAATGGCTACACACTTCAGTATTCTTGCCTGGAGAATTTCATGGATAGAGGAGCCTGATGGACTACAGTCCATGACGTCTCAAAGAGTCAGACTCTACTGAGTGACTAACACTTTGACACTTTCACAGGCTTCCTGAAAGGATGAACATACTTAGAACCCTTTCTCCCCACGTTTACATATTACGATGGACAAAACAAAGTGCAATGGCAAAACAGAGTATCCAGTGGCTGACAGGAGAGCCACAAGTATTACTTTCTCTTTGTTGAGGACCAGCAACCCCGGTCCGATAAGCAAACATGATCAGCAGTTCTCTGGCATTTCATCTCCTACTCATCCCAGTAAATAAGGCTTCAAACCATGATAAGAAACTTCTGATGAGTGTCACCAACAAGCAGTTGCCACCTAGAGAGCACATCCAGAACATCGTGGCCTAAGTCCGAGGTCACAAAGAAATGGTAGATGTGTCTTGATTGCCTGATTTGGGTGCTTAGTTAATTGCTTGAGCTAAGAAATATCCCATAATAACTGAGATTCTTGCTGCTCTTACAAAACCAAGGCCTGAATTCCTGGGTGGCAACATTTGACTAGAGTGGCCCCCACGTCCAGTTCATCATTCCATTCCATACTGCTTCTCTGATGCTAACCCAGAGTATTTGTTTCCAATTACATCAGGTTTGTTCACTTCCTAGTGTCAACTGAAAAAAATGCACAAGGGAAAAGTTGTGAAGTTAAGTTTTTTGGGGGGCAAATTGAAGACTATAACCTGGGAGACGGTTTCTCAGGAAGCTCTAAGGAACTGCTCTGAAGAGGTAAGGGGGGAGGTCTGTATATATGTGATTTGGGAGGTAGGGGTGATATGTGTAAACAAGCACATATTTTGGCAGAAGGTTACAAGAAGGTTGGTGCTCATCAAGAGGAGCAGATTTCTCCATTAGTTATTTTAATGCTTTTCTAGTGTGAGCAGATGCAAGAAATTCTGCTCATAAAATCTGAAAATAACTATCTGAAGGCCTATTCTGTGAGTTTTTCCCCAGAGCACAGAGTGCCTCATTCCTGATTGCCTCCCTGAACTCTTTTCATGGGCTGTAGGTCAGCAACTGTGGTGGCCAGTGACCTAATCTTTGCAGAGGCAGATGGCAAGTGACAAATTTCAGTTGGCAGTGTAAGAAAAAATGTTTTCTCTTTATTAAATATTTGATCTCTATCTGAAACAAACATTGATAGAGCTATTTCTTATACCTGGCCCACTTAAGGCGTTTCAGTTACTTACCAGGAAGCAGAGAATTGAAAGAACTCTCAGACATGTGCTTTCTAAATCTGTTTTCAGATTAACACCCCTTCTGGCTCATTCACAGTCCCCCCATGTATCTTACTTTCACGAGCCTTCTTAACAACTGTTAAAGTTGGCATTATATTATCTTTCTCACTGGGATAGGATAGGTGAGATGAATGTTTGGAAATCTTGTGTGATTATTGTGTTGGTTAGCATTTTGACTTCCATTTTGTTGATTTGCAAAGTTGTTTTCTCTGATTATTCTTTTTAGAAATCAGGAATGGAAGAGACTTTTCTGGTAGTTCAGTGGAGAAGACTTCTCACTCCCAGTGCAGGAGGGCAAGGTTCGATCCCTGGTCAGGGAGCTAAATCCCACATGCTGCAACTAAGAGACTCAGTACAGCCAGATAAATAAATAAATAGTAAAATTTTTAAAAAGCAAAAGGAATCTGTAGAGAAGGTAGACCAACAGACCTTTGTCTCACCTGAATTGGTAACCTCACATCTTTACATCTTCACTACCCTCTTCCTTAGCATTATAAGTTATGTGCCAGTCATGGTGCCAAGGGCATTAATTAATTTATTCATCATAATAACACTCTGAAATCTGTTGAAGGATAGATTTTTTAAGATGAGTCATGACTCACAAATATAACATGTCTCTGGTTTTATTAATTTAATTAATAATATAATAACTGAGATGTTGCAGCCAGTCCAATGAGAATCCTAAGAGCAAATACATTAAGCCATCAGGAATGCTTAAATGCACTTACTTTATTGGTGTAAAACTGATCTTTATCCATGGGACAATAATAGGTGGCATACCTCCGGACACAATTTGCATTTCTATGTATAAGAACATTTGCATGACTCTGTTTTCTACAAATTGTAGAGTTGTAAAATAACTCAAAGCCAATGAAATGCAGAGAGTAAACTTTTAATAGATTAACAGATGGGACACCCACTAATTTTTTATTTCAAAGTATTTCACAATTTTTCCCCTGCCCCGAGAAGTACTTCTGTTGTCATTCCTTTCTTCCAGTTAAGGAAATTGTAGTCAAAAGAGGTTAAGTAAATTTTCCAAGGTCTCATAACTGGTAAATAGTGGAATCGTGTTTAAGCTTCAGTCTTACTGAATCTGGCAAAAGTAATGCAGTTCATTAAATCATTTTCCCTCTTGGATTTACCATGCTTGAAAAGTTCAATTCAAAGCAAGCAAGAATCACAAAAAGGGAGCCCACTGTTTGTTGCTTTACCTATAGGTGTTATAAATTGGTAACCTGAATTCAGTAGAAGGAATTCTTTTTTAATATACAATGTTTAAAATTTTTTAAAATAGGGCTTCCCTGGTAGCTCAGTGGTGAAGAATCCACCTGCCATGCAGGAGACATGGGTTCGATTCCTGATCCAGAAAGATCCCACATGCTGGGGAGCAACTCAGCTCATGTGTCACAACTAGTGAATCTGTGCTCTAGAGGCCGGGAGCCACAACAAAGAAGCCACTACATCACAACTAGAGAAAGGTCCATGTAGGAACAAAGACCCAGCACAGCCAAATAAAGTATCTAAAAAATGTAAACTATGACTTACGACCATTATTAGTTATCCATCGCCGAGCAGAAAAATGCCAAAAAACTAGTGGCTTAAAACAACAATAAGGAAAAAAGAAATCAGAATCTATTAACTCAGGGTCTTTGCTGGGTGGTTCTAGCTCACAGTCTCCCATGAGGTTGCAGATGTAATATTGGCTGCAGCTATATCATCTGAAGGCTTGATTGGAGACGGATGACTGATCAAGGTGGCACACTCGCATGGTGGGCAAAATGGTACGACTCTTGATGGGAGATATCAGTAAACCTATGTAGGCTTCTTCACAGTCTGCCTGAGTGTCCTCATTCCATAGTGGCAGACCTCACCCAGGGTGCGTAATTCCAGAGAAAGCAAGATAGTCTTTCATATGTCTTATCACCTATCTTGGAAGTAGGTTACATATCATCAATCACTTTATATTTTGTTGGGTCATTCAGATCAGCTATGATACAGTGATACACTTGGTATAAGTAACTACACAAGGACATAAGTATTATGGTCAGAAGATCACTGGAGACCATCTCAGGGAATGTCTAATACGTGAACATTCAAACATCACAGTTCAGTTCAGTCGCTCAGTTGTGTCTGACTCTTTACGACCACATGGACTGCAGAATGCCAGGCCTCCCTGTCCATCACCAAGTCCCAGAGTTTACTCACACTCATGTCCATTGAGTCATCCAACCATCTCATCCTCTGTCGTCCCCTTCTCCTCCTGCCTTCAATCTTTCACAGCATCAGGGTCTTTTCAAATCAGTTAATTCTTCACATCAGGTGGCCAGAGTATTGGAGTTTCAGCTTCAACATCAGTCCTTCCATTGAATATTCAGGACTGATTTCCTTTAGGATGGACTGGTTGGATCTCCTTGCAGTCCAAGGGACTCTCAAGAGTCTTCTCCAACACCACAGTTCAAAAACATCAATTCTTCGCCATTCAGCCTTCTTTATAGTCCAACTCTCAAATCCATACGTGACTACTAGAAAAACCATAGCCTTGACTATGTACTTTTTTGGCAAAGTAATGCCTCTGCTTTTTAATATGCTGTCTAGGTTGGTTATAGCTTTTCTTCCAAGGAGTAAGTGTCTCAATTTCATGGCTGCAGTCACCATCTGTAGTGATTTTAGAGCCCCCCAAAATCAAGGCTGCAACTGTTTTCACTATTTCCCCATCTATATGCCATGAAGTGATGAAACCAGATGCCATGATCTTAGTTTTCTGAATGTTAAGTTTTANGGTTGGTTATAGCTTTTCTTCCAAGGAGTAAGTGTCTCAATTTCATGGCTGCAGTCACCATCTGTAGTGATTTTAGAGCCCCCCAAAATCAAGGCTGCAACTGTTTTCACTATTTCCCCATCTATATGCCATGAAGTGATGAAACCAGATGCCATGATCTTAGTTTTCTGAATGTTAAGTTTTAAGCCAACTTTTTCACTCTCCTCTTTCACTTTCATCAAGAGGATTTTTAGTTCCTCTTCACTTTCTGCCATAAGGGTGGTGTCATCTGCATATCTGAGGTTATTAATATTTCTCCCAGCAATCTTGATTCCAGTTTGTGCTTCATCCAGCCCAGTGTCTCTCATGATGTGCTCTGTATATAAGTTAAATAAGCAGGGTGACAATATACAACCTTGACGTTGTTCCATGTCCAAATCTAACTGTTCCTTCCTGACCAGCACACAGCCTTCTGAAGAGGCAGGTCTTGAGAAAGACCTGGCTTTTGTGGTGATCTATACAGTCAAAGGCTTTGGCATAGTCAATAAAGCAGAAATAGATGTTTTTCTGGAACTCTCTTGCTTTTTTGATAATCCATCAGATGATGGCAATTTGATCTCTGGTTCCTCTGCCTTTTCTAAATCCAGCTTGAACATCTAAAAGTTCACAGTTCATGTACTGCTGAAGCCTGGCTTGGAGAATTTTGAGCATTACTTTACTAGTGTGTGAGATGAGTGCAATTGTGTGGTAGTTTGAGCATTCTTCGGCATTGCCTTTCTTTGGGATTGGAATGAAAACTGACCCTTTCCAGTCCTGTGACCACTACTGAGTTTTCCAAATTTGCTTTCATATTGATTGCAGCACTTTCACAGCACCATCTTTTAGGATTTGAAATAGCTCAGCTAAGAGTTCCATCACCTTCACTAGCTTTGTTCATAGTGATGCTTCCTATGGCCCACTTGACTTCACATTCCAGGATGTCTGGCTCTAGGTGAGTGATCATACCATCATGATTATCTGGGTCGTGAAGATATTTTTTGTATAGTTTTTCTATGTATTGTTGCCACCTCTTCTTAATATCTTCTGCTTCTGGTCCATACCATTTCTGTCCTTTATTGTGCCCATCTTTGCATGAAATGTTCCCTTGATAACTCTGATTTTCTTGAAGAGATCTCTAGTCTTTCCCATTCTATTGTTTTCCTCTATTTGTTTGCACTGATTGCTCAGGAAGGCTGTCTTATCTCTCCTTGCTGTTCTTTGGAACTCTGTATTCAAATGGGTTTATCTTTCCTTTTCTCCTTTGCTTTTCACTTCTGTTCTTTTCACAGCTATTTGTAAGGCCTCCTCAGACAGCCATTTTGCTTTTCTGCATTTCTTTCTCTTGGGAATGGTCTTGATCCTTGTCTTCTGTACAGTGTCACAAAACTCCATCCTGTTCATCAGGCACTCTGTCTATCAGATCTAGTCCCTTAAATCTATTTCCCACTTCCACTATATAATCGTAAGGGATTTGATTTAAGTCATACCTGAATGGTCTAGTGGTTTTCCCTACTTTCTTCAAGTTAAGTCTGAATTTGGCAATAAGGAATTCACGATCTGAGCCACAGTCAGCTCCCAGTCTTAATTTTGCTGACTGTATAGAGCTGCTCCATCTTTGACTGCAAAGAATATAATCACTCTGATTTCAGTATTGACCATCTGGTGATGTCCATATGTAGATTCTTCTCTTGTGTTGTTGGAAGGCAACATCACAAGACTTCACATAAAAATCTGGATTTCTGGCTACTTTAGAAAAATCAGATCTGGCAACTCTGCATTCCCACCTGACAATAAGCAGTTTTTGTTCAGTGGCTGCTGCTCACTTTAGAAAGAATACGCACCTTCTGAATTCATGCTGGTTCCTATTTAACTCACTAGCATAACCAACTGAGCTTCTGTGCCATATTGGTGATTTCTGACAAATGAAATGTATGCAGAGTGAGACACCACCACTCACAGACCCAGCTCCTAAAACAGCCCATGTGATCATCTGTGGTCTTTGTCGTCTCCCAGCTGCTGGCTGGGTATCTATGCTCAGAGCACCCTTGGGAGTCACGCATTGAAGATGATAGAGCCTCTGCGAGCCTCCTCTCTGACTGC
The DNA here is from genome assembly GCA_006410675.1 of Oreotragus oreotragus. Taxonomy (NCBI): domain Eukaryota; kingdom Metazoa; phylum Chordata; class Mammalia; order Artiodactyla; family Bovidae; genus Oreotragus; species Oreotragus oreotragus. The sequence goes on from SJYX01008380.1 coordinate 120,219, forward strand.
ACAGCTCAGAGTTCCCTCTCCACACTCGCCCTCACCCCTACATTGGACTGAGGAGTGAAACATGAACTTGACTATGTCTGTTGTCTTAAGGTGCTGAGACTTGGAGGTTCTTTTATGCAACTAGCATTAATACCGTAACAAACACCACAAATGGGACCTTGATGTGAGGGTTGCTGTTTTTCAGTCACTAAGTCGTGTCCGACTCTTTGTGACCCCATGGACTACAGCACCTCAGGCTTCCCTGTCCTTCACTATCTCTCAAAGTTTGCTCAGACTCGTGTTCATTGAGTCTGTGATGCTGTCTAACCGTCTCATTTTCTGCCACCCTCTACTCCTTTTGCCTTCACTCTTTCCCAGCATCAGGGTCTTTTCCAATGAATTGACTCTTTGTATCAGGTCGCCAGAGTATTGAAGCTTCAGCATCAGACTTTCCAATGAATATTCAGGGTTGATTTTCTTTAGGATTGACTGGTTTGATCTCCTTGCAGTCCCAGGGGCTCTCAAGAGTCTTCTCCAGTATTACAATTTAAAGGCGGGAACTCCTAAAATAAAAAATCCAGAAACCCTAAAATAAGCATGCCAGTTGGGAAGAAAGGAAACTGATCCTGGAGGCAGAAAAGGTGGCAATGCATACGGTGCATGGCAAAAACTTGGCAAGAATTCTCAGTTGAGAGGCCAGCCGTATGCTTCCTGACTGTCAGCTCCAGGAGAAGCAGTTGGAAGGAATCAAACTGTTAGTGCGTTCTGGCCACAAGTGGCTGGCACATTTGGGCAGTTTGCAGGAAGAAGTGAAAGAAAATAGAAAAACTACATAAATTGGAAGCCTTGAAGTAGACTACATCTAGACCTCCAATGGTAGGAAATGAAAGTGGGAAAATTGTGAGCAACAAAGAACGGCTAGGTTACCACCACCTCCCGCACAGATCACCTCCCAGGTGTGGCTTTCCATTTCGACCCTGACATCGTCCAGGTGGCTGCCATTAAGATGAGGGAGGCATGAGGATAAGGGGGAAAAGATATCAAGGATGTTGAGAACACTGCCTGGGACACTGTTTGGTCTTCAGTTTGTGGCATAGGAACTGTCTAGAAGAAAATCAATGGGAAGTCTGTTAGGTTTTTGCACAAATGATATTTCCAAAGAAAACAGAAGTCTGGGACAGAGATGAGTCAAGGCACAAAACAGGACTTCCCTGGTGGTACAGGGAATAAGAGTCCACCACCAGTGCAGGGGACATGGGTTCCATCCCTGGTCCGGGAAGTCTTCACATGCTGCAGGGCAGCTAAGCCTGTGCACCACAATGGCTGAGCCCTTGCTTCAGAAATACTGCTCTGTGACGAGAAGCCGCCGCCCTTTGATGAAGAGTAGTAGCCTCTGCTCACCGCAACTAGAGAAAGCCTGTGAGTAGCAACGCGGAGCCAAAGCAACCAAAAATAAGTGAATTTTAGAAAAGGTACCAAGCAACATCCAGCCTTGGACTTACAGGTTTCCATGAGAAGGAGGCAGACTACAAAATCTGCATAGTGTCGGAGATAATTTACTCCCCATCACCCACTTCAGATATTGCCACAAAGGCCAGATAGTGAACCACAAAGAGAATTCCAGAAGAGTGGAACCAGGGGTCACAGAGACATATGGACAAGATAATGCCTCTCATAGAGGAGAGAGAGAGTCCAATCAAAAGACATCTTCTAGTGCTTTCTGGTCAGGGAAATGTCACAACGCCTGACCAACCACTTTGGACCACCGTCGCCTGTCTTTTACTTCTTCCTTTTCCAGGTGGGATCCTGAAGTTCCTTGTCTCTGCTCGCCAGTGTGTATCTGGGGATGAGGAAGGAGCAGGGGGCAGACGACTCCTCTTTTCAGTTTGCAAAGTACTCAACCAAAAAGAGCAACACGTGAACCAAATAGATCTGGCTGAGCGTCACCCAGGTCTGCTGCTGCTGCTGCTGCTGCGTCGCTTCAGTCATGTCTGACTCTGTGCCACCCCATAGACGGCAGCCCGCCAGGCTCCCCCGTCCTTGGGCTTCTCCAGGCAAGAACACTGGAGTGGGTGGCCATTCCCTTCTCCAATGCATGAAAGTGAAAAGTGAAAGTGAAGTTGCTCAGTCGTGTCCGATTCTTAGCGACCCCATGGACTGCAGCCCACCAGGCTCCTCCGTCCATGGGATTTTCCAGGCAAGAGTGCTGGAGTGGGTTCCCGTGCCTTCTCCGACACCAAGGTGTAGAGCTTTGGATAATGTTCTAGGAAGTGAGTGGGGAGGAGTTTATTTTACAAACGGGAGGAAGAATGAAGTGTAGTTACTGACCGTGTATCTTCCATGGTCCTTGCTTTTTCTTCCTGGGCAGTAAGTTAAACTACACTTCTCAGGTTCTCCTGCAGCTGGGGTGGGTATGCAGGGGGATCACGTGACTGAGTTCTGCCCAGTGAGCTGTGGCCAAAGTTGATGTATGCTGTTTCCAGTTTGGGTCCCTAAAACACCACCACCGTCCTTTCTCCTCTCTTTTGTCCCTCATCTGCTAGCTCATGTCAACATCTAGGGCAACACTAGTTTCCAAATGAACTATACAGACCAGGCACCCCCCAGCTGACAACACTGAACTCTTTGAGAACAGCAAATATACTTTTACTGCATTAAGTCGCTGAGTTTTGGATTTATTTATTTACACAGAAACTAGTATAAAGTATTCTAATAAAATTTCCAGTATACTAACCAACATGCCACATGTTATATGACCAGTGGACTGTTTAATGTTTATTCAGAAATTCCAGACCTTTTAAATACATTATTTCAGCTGTTAAATGATTGCAGCCCAACTGACTTGATAAATTTTAATTTTCTGAAGTTGTGTTTCTGACACAAATATACCCACCCGTAATGGAATAATGCAGAGAAGGCAATGGCACCCCACTCCAGTACTCTTGCCTGGAAAATCTCGTGGACAGAGGAGCCTGGTGGGCGCAGTCCATGGGGTCTCAAAGAATCGGACATGACTGAGCAACTTCACTTTCACTTTTCACTTTGATGCTTTGGAGAAAGAAATGGCAACCCACTCCAGTGTTCTTGCCTGGAGAATCCCAGGGACGGAGGAGCCTGGTGGGCTGCTGTCTGTGGGGTCGCACAGAGTCAGACACGACTGAAGCAACTTAGCAGCAGCAGCAATGGAATAATGAATATCATACCTCAACGGGCCTGAGGGGTGGGCCAAAAAGGGATGCCACGGGAAGTAGTTAAAACTGTTTTTGGGTATGGTTCTAGGTCCAATCCTGAGTCAACGTCATAGATGGTCTGTCATCTAACATCCAAACAGGGTGTTCAGAAGAGAGAGAAGAAGAAGCAGAGGAGCTAGTCAGAGGACAGTGAGGCAACACAGACATTAGCAGTGGCACGAAGCCATCATCACCTTAGGCTGGCAAGAAGCAGGGAGAAAGTGATAGAATCAGATCCCAGGAGTTACGGTCACCAAGCAGAAGACAGAGTTAAGGCAGGCGTGTCCAGGTGATGGAGACCCCAGAGGAGGGTCAGCAACTTTGGAGAGATGCATCCCTACACAGCGAGGGAAGGAAGGGAAGATTCTGCCATTCTCACCAACATCTCCCACTGACTAAGCCTGCTGGAAGACAACTGACCCTGGACCCTAAGAGAGTTGGCTTTCCAGAGCCAGCCCTTGCCTCATCTGGCAGGGCAGGGCCATGGCAGGCAACAGATCTGAGCACATAAGCATAAGACCCACAGAAACTGGTTTAAAAAAAAAAAAAAACCAGATATAGAACATTCTATTCTCAATAAAAAAAAGCTCAAGTGTCAGAGCAACTTAAAAGAGTGTTGCAATCAAAGGTGGGATATTTTTAAATTTCTTGCTTTTGAGAGGTCCTGTTCCAGTTGTTGTGATTTAAGTCATCACTTTTTTCATGTTTTATGTTAGGTCATGGAGAAGCCAGCATGTGGGTGAACTTCTTTATCCTGTGTCCTCTCACCCCCGGTTATTCTGCAAAAGCTCTACCGTGTTACTTCCTTTATACTGCTGACTATAAACTGTAGGTGTTTTATTTGTTCACTTGTTAAATGGGTCTGATTGCCTTACTGGTTGTAGGCCTCAGGATGTTTTCCTTAGCACAATACCTGTAGATGCTTATAGACGATATTGTATAAGTATTCATTGAATAAATGAACGATGTAGATACCACTATTATCCCCATTATATACAGTGCTATCCAATACGGTAGCTACTGGTCACATATTACTATTTGAGTTTAAATGGTTCAGCTACTGTGGGAAACAATATGGCTATACTTTAGTGTATACTTACAAATTTGCTAAGTAAGTAGATGTTATATTAAGTGTTTCAATCATCATCATGTAATAAGAGGGAAAGGGCAGAGGAGACTTTTGGAGGTGATGGATAAATTTATGCCAAATTGTGATGGTTTGACAGGTATATACTACTTATCTCTAAACTCATCAAGTGGTATACATTAAATATGTACAGTTTTTATACGTCAGTCATAGCTCAATAAAGTGATTTTTAAAATAAGCTAACTTTTAAAATGTCAATTAATTAAAACATAAATGCAACTTAAAATCCAGTTCTTGCGTCACATTAGCCACATATCAAGTGCTCAGAAATGATGCATCGCCAGTGACACATTTACCTCATCACAAAACTCTTGGGAAAGTGCCAGATAATAGAGGAAGCTGGCTGAGAGGAGGAGCTGGGATTCAAGCCTATGTCTGAGTGACTTCAAAGATGGAACTCTTAACCACGTAAGGTAGTATCATTGTTATTATTAGTTGCTTAGTCCTGTTTTCCATTTCAGCCCCTTTGAAGGATTTCTAGGGAGCTTTAAGCCTGGCTACCTCCTAGGGTAAACAGTTGTCCCATGGGGTTTGCTGGAAACAGAAAACTCTGAGGCAAACAATGCTACTTCATTATCAACATTCTCAGTTGAGGTTATTGCAGGCAAATAGATGGGCTCACTCAGCTCCATTTCGGTGCCCTGTAACATGCCGTATATAATACAAAAAAGATCTTAGTGACCCAGATAACCACAATGGTGTGATAACTCCCCCAGAGCCAGACATCCTGGAATTCGAAGTCCAAGTGGGCCTTAGGAAGCATCACTACAAACAAAGCTACTGCCGGTGATGCAATTCCAGTTGAACTATTTCAAATCCTAAAAGATGATGCTGTGAAAGTGCTACACTCAATATGCCAGCAAATTTGGAAAACTCAGCACTGGCCACAGGACTGGAAAAGGTCAATTTTCATTCTAATCCCAAAGAAAGGCAATGCCAAAGAATGTCCAAACTACCAGACAATTGCAGTCATCTCAAACGCTGGCATAATAATGCTCAAAATTCTCCAAGCTAGGCTTCAACAGTACAGGAATTGAGAACTTCCAGACGTTCAAGCCAGATTTAGAAAAGGCAAAGGAACCAGAGATCAATTTCCAGTATCTGTTGGATCCTAGGAAAAAACGAGAATTGCAGAAAAACATCTACTCTTGCTTCACTGACTACGCCAAAGCCTTTGACTGTGTGGATCACAACAAACTGCAGAAAATTCTTAAAGAGGTGGGAATACTAGACCACCTTACCTGTCTCCTGAGAAATCTGCATGCAGGTCAAGAAGCAACAGTTAGAACCAGACATAAAACAATAGATTGATTCCAACTTGGGAAGGGAGTACATCAAGGCTGTATATTGTCACCCTGCTTATTTAACTTATATGCAGAGTACATCATGCGAAATGCCAGGTTGGATGAAGCACAAGCTGGAATCAAGATTGCTGGAAGAAATATCAATAACCTCAGATATGCAGATGACACCACCCTTACTGCAGAAAACGAAGAGGAACTAAAGAGCCTCTTGATGAAAGGGAAAGAGGAAAGTGAAACAGCTGGCTTAAAACTCAGCATTCAAAAACTAAGATCATGGCATCTGATCCCATCACTTCATGGCAAATAGATGGGGAAACAATGGAAACAGTGAAAGACTTTATTTTCTTGGGCTCCAGAATCACTGTGAACAGTGACTGTTGCCATGAAATTAAAAGACACTTGCTCCTTGGAAGAAATGCTGTGACCAACCTAGACAGCATATTAAAAAGCAGAGGCATTACTTTGCTGTCAAAGGTCCATCTAGTCAAAGTTATAGTTTTTCCAATAGTCATGTATGGATGTGAGAGTTGGACTGTAAAGAAAACTGAGGGCCAAAGAATTGATGCTTTTGAACTATGGTGTTGGAGAAGACACTTGAGAGTCCCTTGGACTGCAAGGAGATCAAACCAGTCAATCCCAAAGGAGGTCAGTCCTGAATATTCATTGGAAGGACAGATGCTGAAGCTGAAACCAACACTTTGGCCACCTGATGAGAAGACCTGACTCATTGGGAAGCCCCTGATGCTGAGAAAGATTGAAGGCAGGAGGAAAAGGGGATGACAGAGGATGAGATGGTTGGATGGCATCACCGACTCAGTGGACATGAGTTTGAGGAGTTGGTGATGGACAGGGAAGCCTGGTGTGCTGCAGTTTATGGGGTCACAAAAAGTCAGCCATTACTGAGCGACAGAACTGAATTAAACATGCCGTATCACTTGCTCCATGTGAGAAAATTGAAGATGTCGGTTTCCCAGGCCCTGTTAGTGCCCGGGTCCTGGACACCGCTTAGCTCTGCCAAGCAGATGCAGCTGGACAGCATGTGGAAGTCCAGACGGAGGAGGAGGCCCAACTTCTGCCGTTTTGTCTGGTGGGCAGTGCCATGGCAGCAGGGGTCCTGGTGTCTTGTCCTGGACACCATGGATTTGGAGAGACAGAATATAGGGCATGAATTCTGGAAGTTTCCATTCAGCCTGAGACAGTCAGCCCTGGACCCAGGGGTGCAATGACTCCCTGGTTTCTTGGTTTACTGGTGTACCAGAAGTAGCAGCTCCCTTAGAGCAGTTCACTTAGGAAGCTGATCCTGTGGTGGGATTCACTGCTGGGAGCTCAGCCTAGAGGCCGTTCCTTTAGTCTTTCTGAGATTTTTATTCACCCAGTTCCCGGTACTAATTCATTTTATGTAGGAATGAGTTAAAGCAGCTTTTATTATTTGCAGCTGAAAAACCTTCCAGATTCAGAGGGAATTTCACTCAGAAAACAGGAAAACTATAAGACAAATTTGAATGTCCTGAATGCTGAGACCCTAATCAAAGACTCTTCCTTCCACTGCTGTCATTCTCAAAGGAAAATGCTTACCCCTTATTCATCAGCATCCCCCCAAATATTGGAACTTTGGTGATGAAGAGATGGATATATACATACATGTATATATTCATATGTATATATACACACACATACACATATGGATATGGATAGAGAAGTAGGCTTCCCAGGTAGCACAGTGGTAAGTGTCCACCTGTCACTGCAGGAGATGCAAGAAACCAGGTTCCGTTCCTGAGTCAGAAGATCCCCTAGAGCAGGAAATGGCAATCTGCTCCAGTATTCTTGCCTGGAAGATTCCATGGATGGCGGAGGGAGTCTGGTGGGCTACAGTCTATGGGGTCCCAAAGAGTCAAACACACACACACATAGATAGAGATACAGATACTCATTTTCATTCCGTGCTCTCCTAAACCTCTCCTCACAATGCTTCATACCTCAGGCTCTCAACCCTCAGAAACCAGTATCTGTGTGGCTTCCTCAACTACCTGCATGTACACTGGCTCCTTTCTTCCAATAATTCTCTGTCGCGTCATTTCGATTAATTTCCGTGTTACTTAACACAGACTGTATTTACTGTTTATCTTCTGACTTTCCTTGTCCCCCTCCCCAGAGGAATCTGTACTCCGGAATAGGAGGGACTGTTCTGCCTTGCTCCTCACTGTAATTGGAACAATGGCTTGCACATCATTTTAAAATATTTGTTGAATAGATATACAAAATAGAAAAATGGCAATAGCTGGCACATTTTTTAAAAGGGGGGGAAACCCCTTTTGGCAACAAAAGTCTAAGACACTGGACAGCAAAAACATTTCAGGGAGAAGTAAAGGGACTCCGTAAGTTTAAAAGGCACTGTTGTGTGGTCAGTGGAATACTATATCAGTTTGCAACCGTGGTCTAAAATCTGCAGGTGACAGCAGGTACACCATCTTTTGGGAGGGCGGCATGGTGGTTGAGTTACAAATTGTGAGGGTCTAGGGCCACCCAGACCTGACTCAAATGTTTGTTAGATTTTCTGCTGTGTGAACTTGGACCCATTAGCCTCTCTAAGCTCTAGTTTCCTCATACAAAATATGAGCTAATAATAGTATCCAAATCCTACTCACATGAGTACCTTGCTAATTAAAAAAGATGACACAGTGTGCTTAGTACATGTATGGCATATAAGAACTCAATAAATGTTAGATAATAAGCCTACTGTCAATTTGCTAAAGCCAAATACATTCCTAAACTTATGCCCAGCACTTGGGGTCACTCTGATTATAGCTTATCAAATTCCTAGGTAGTCACACTCCCATCTCCCTTCACCAAATCATCATTGGTAGGTGCTCAAAAAATATTAGTAACAGGAAGTTAGTTCATGTGGGGTGTGTTTCATTCCTGTACACACAGTTATTACTGTAGTGGCAGCTGCTGATGTTACGTTTTTTCCACTGCTATTGACCAAAAAACAACAACAACAAAAACCAATGACAAAATACTAAAATATTCCATCAAGCCATATAGAAAAGAACAGTAAAAAGAACAGGATTGGCCTAAACCCTCTCCAGTGGTTCATTTCGGTGAATAATCCTCCTGACATTCGATTTGCCCTATTGAGAGGAACAGGGTCAATTCATCTTTTCAGTCAGCAAGTATTTATGAAGTGCCTACATATTTATGACATAAGAGAGCCTAAGAATACCTCCTCCACTTCCACCTCCACCTTCAGTTCAGTTCAGTCGCTCAGTCGTGTCTGACTCTTTGCGACCCCATGAATCGCAGCACGCCAGGCCTCCCTGTCCATCACCAACTCCCGGAATTCACTCAGACTCGCGTCCATTGAGTTGGTGATGCCATCCAGCCATCTCATCCTCTGTCGTCCCCTTCTCCTCCTGCACCCAGTCCCTCTCAGCATCAGAGTCTTTTCCAATGAATCAACTCTTCGCATGAGGTGGCCAAAGTACTGGCGTTTCAGCTTTAGCATCATTCCTTCCAAAGAACACCCAGGGCTGATCTCCTTTAGAATGGACTGGTTGGATCTCCTTGCGGTCCAAGGGACTCTCAAGAGTCTTCTCCAACACCACAGTTAATCTCCACCTTAGTTAACTTCTATTCAACATTCAGAATTCAGCAAATGCCATTTCATCTACTAAAGTTTAAGACAAGTCCAGGTCACCCTGGCATGTGCCCTCATGGCACCAAGAGTCTCCATTTTTGCATTTCTCGGAATGATAGTTACACTTTTGCTGTTGTGATTACGTGCTTAAGGCCTGTACATTCTGTAATCTGGATAAGGATGGGAACTTTGTTTTTGCTTAAGAGTATATCCTTGGTACTTAGTATGGTACCTGCTGTGTAGTAGTTGCTCAATTCTGAAGAAAGGAGAAGAGGGAGGCTCTGATGAAGTGGTCCTCAGAATCTCTCCATAACACTGTTATTCACGGGGCAGTTTTTGTTGGTTTTCGGTGGCCTTTGACTCCCTGAAGCAGCACTACTCCCTAGGGCCCTGAAGAAAGCAATATGAAAAGCACTGTCATCGAAAATAGTACTTGAAAATAGCCTCCTGAGGTGCCTCATGCGAATCTCTAAGAAAGGCACTGACACCAATAGCAAAAGAGGCAAAAATGAAGGAAAGAAGTCATCTTGGGTCAATATTATTCTGACAGTTTAAATTCTAGTAATTCTTTTTCAACTATGTCTTGAAGAGTATCCTTTCCCAAGCTCATACTGTGTCATCAGTGTGGTTATTAAGTGGTAGAAAGCTTGGGCACGTTGGACTTTATTTCCATTTTAGCAAGGAACTAGAATTTCTGCAGTAATCATGTGTAATGATGGCATGGTGGACAGGTTTTAATCTGTGTCTTCAAAAAAATTAAAAGTCTAACTTGTAGTAGTTAAAAGCTAGTGCTGACCTCCCTCTTTTTATGGGGGAAGGGAAGAGAAAGGGAGGAAAGAAGGAAAGTGATAAGTGTTGAGTTAGACTGAAACAGACAAATATTGATATGGCTTACATATCAGTGTAAGTACAAGAACGTCATGATCATATCTACATTTTTAAAGGATCACCCGTCTTAAATATAAATCCCAGAGAGAATATAAGTAAAAGGTCTTGCTCCTTTTCTGCATATTTTATCTTGCATGCTGAAACCACCAGATTCCCAGTTGCCCAGACTGGAAACATAAAAATTATCCAGGCCTTACCTCTTCCTCATTCTGCAGTTGGTTACCAAGTCCTATAAATTCTTTAAACAGTTTTTGAGTCCACTTGGTGATCTCATTCTGAATGGTATGTCCTTCACTTAGTCCCATCTCACTTCTTTCCTGGTTGTTTCTAGTAGTCTATCTGGTCCCTCCAACTAGGAACCTCCTCTCCTATTTTGTTCTCCAGACTGACGACAGAGATCCTTCCAGAATGCAAATCTAGGAGTCTTTCCACAATCTAAAACTCTTCAGTGGTTTCTTGTGGCTTTCAGGAAAAAAGTCTGAATTGATTCCTATGGTGCTGAAAGCCATTTGAGATTTGGACCCCATCTCACCTTTTTGGGCATCACTCACCTCCTCCCTTGGTAGGTTGCCTCTCAGCCTTGTTGATCTCTTGGCAGGTTCCCAAGCATGCCAGATGGTTTCAAACCACCCGCAGGGTCTCCACTCCCTCAGCTCTGAATGGATTTCCTTCAGCCTTCCATGATGAAATTCCATCATTGGTCAAACTTCAGTTTAAGGGTCATTTCCTCCCTGAAGCGTATTTTAACACCCATCTCAGCCCCATCTTCCTCTTTTCTTCCCTGTTCCATCATTGCTCACTCTCTGGAGTCCTTTGGAATACCCTTCCATAGTATAGGTGACACACTTTGTTTCATTCACTGCAAAATTCACCGTGAAGACAAGTGGGCCTTAGGAAGTGAGCTCTACCCTTAGGATATGTATATATTTCTGTATGTATATTATTTTCAACAAGAAGTTTAAAAGGAAAAACTCCCTAGGTTATTCTTATGTACCCGGATGATGGAGAATCATTGACTTATCTCTCTGTCTCTGTCTCTCTCTTTCTATGAATTGTAAGCCCTTAGAGGGCAATGAAGTCATTTGTTTTGACTTTGTACTTACTCCCAGCATTTATTTTACTGCCTACAGCATAGTGCACTCATAATAAATGACTGGTAAATAAATGAATGAACAGAGGGAAAGAGTGCCTTGTGGGTTCTTCCTCCCTCTCTCTCTTCCAAACATTATTTGTTCCATTCCCCTGCTGGAGCACATTATATAGTTCATACCTCAAAATTACACCTCCAAACTGCAACCTCCCTGCACCCCCCTGACTCCCGCTCACCCCATAAACCTGTGATATGCCACCTGGTTTCCTCTCTATCACATGCAAGGTATAACTGATTCAAGACACCCAGAGCAAAGACGAGAGAAAAGAAGCAGGTAGAGGATGTTCTGTCCCCAGTACCAGTCCTGCCCTACCTGGGTCTGAGCCACCTGGCTGAGGCCTTCCTCACCATGCCTGGGAATCATGCTGGAGAGAATATGTCCTTGGATACACTGCATTGCTAAATCTACTCTCTGCATTTCTGCTCTAAAGTGCTTCCGAAACTACTGAGCTTAAATTACGTCAGAATTTGAAAGCTTTATATTTGAATATTTAGGAGTGACAATCCAGGCGTTTTGTTTTTAGCAAATTTACAGTAGAAAGTGAGAGACACCCTGGGGAAATATCACCCAAGTCATTTTTTCAGTCACAAATATTTACCAAGAGCTTCCTAGGGATACAGTTATGAAAGAGAGTCATCTGCCTTAATGGAGATTACAGTGTAGTGGGGGGAGATGCACAATCAAATAATATTGAGCATTTTTTATAGCACTTATGATGGGCTGGACACTTTATATATTCATTTTATCACTGTACCAACTCAGTGATGTCCTATTATACCCCCATTGTGGTGTTACAAACTGATAGAGTCATGAAGGTCAAGTGTAGGAGGAGGGAGCTCTAATCTTATTCTAAGGGTCAGGGAAGGCTACTTGAAGAGGCTGAAGTAGAGATCTGAAGACTGAGTTGGAATCTGGTAAACAAAGACATCTGGGAACACACAAGGGAACACAGCAGATGAAAAGGGATGTTCGTGTGTCTGAGGAACTGAAAGGCTGCTCTATAGAGGGAGAATCAGGGGAAGGCAATGGCACCCCACCCCAGTACTCTTGCCTGGAAAATCCAATGGACGGAGTAGCCTGGTGGGCTGCAGTCCACGGGGTCGCTAACAGTCGGACAGACTGAGCGACTTCACTTTCACGTTTCTCTTTCATGCATTGGAGAAGGAAATGGCAACCCACTCCAGTATTCTTGCCTGGAGAATCCCAGGGATGGGGGAGCCTGGTGGGCTGCCGTCTATGGGGTCACACAGAGTCGGACACGACTGAAGTGACTTAGCAGCAGGAGCTCAAGGTGAGGCTGGGGCCAGGTCATCTAGGTTTTTTTCTTCGTATTTGCAAATAATATGATAATGTCAGGGAAACAAAAATAGGAGAATTAAGATTTATTCTTTAATGTGTGTGCGAGCTCAATCCAACTCTGTGCAACCCTGTGGACTCTAGCCCACGAGGCTCCTCTGTCCGTGGGATTCTCCAGGCAAGAATACTGGAGTGGATTGCCGTGCCCGCCTCCCAGGATCTTCCCCACCCAGGGATTGAACCCGAGCCTCCTGTGTTTCCTGCATTGGATTCTTTATCATTTAACCACCTGGTTTATTCTTTGCTTTGTTCTTAATGAAAAAGGAGTCAAGGGACCTATGCACTCAAGTGGTCATGGGTCCTAAAGTTGATTCCAGGTCAGACTCTGCTGGAAGAAATTCCCATCCAGGTACAGGCCCTTGGCTGCTGCTGAGTGCTCTGAGGCCTCTGACTCCTCTGTAGATTAAATAAGTATAGATGATGGAGAACATCACACATAGTAAGTTACACAATAAACATGACTGCGAGTATGGTTTATTCCCCTTGTTGGAAATGAAGGGTAATCTGCTAATAATAACAGTGTAATAAGGATAACCAGCTCTTTGGGTCATTTACTGTGCACCAGGACTGTAGCAGATAGATTTCTCAGAACAGTTTCTAGAGTCAAGAGCTGAGGCCTCAAGGGATTGCACAACTTTGGGAAGGTCCTCAGCACCCAAATTTGTCCTGCCTACTGAGCATGCCCAATCCTGTTTGCTGAAACCAGGTGTGTTAACTTGAGCAATGAGTTTCTCAGGGTTTGTTTGGTGCCTGAGTTGGAGTTTGAATCCAGCTCTGACTCCAGGGTTTTGGTGCTGTCTCCCCCTGTGATGCTGCCTGCCCTTCTGAAAACACAGGCAACTCCTGACTCTATAAATAGGGTGACATTGTCTCCCGAGCGTCCTTTCTGGGTGAGGAAAGTGCTTTTTATAGCTTGAGACTGCTTCTGTTTACTTGGTCTCTTCCAGCACCGGTTAATCCCGCCTACATCTATGTCCTTCACTGTCCTTACACTGTATTCCTAGGTTCCTCCCTGTAAAAGAGAACTCCAGGAGGCCACATGGTGTCTGTGAGTGCCAGCAAAGAAATTACACTCCCCTCCCTCTCCAAATCCACCTACCTGTCTATAAATAATCGTTCTCCTCCTTCCCCTCGTGCCTGTGAGTAGTTTGGTCACTTAACTAAACCCAGAGAAACACACAGACGCTCACAAAGCTTTCAGGGAGGAGGGGACAACGTGAATGACCTTGCAAAGGTATCTAGCTCTGTGCGGACAGGATTAGCAAACCCAAACCTCTCCATGTATTTATTGTCTTCCCCCCTCCCCCCGCCCGCATTCCTCCCGAAGCTGCTCNAGCGGCGGGACAGGCGCCTAAGCGCGCCCGGGGCATCCCAGCCCCGGCTGTCGGGGGACGGCTTTGAGGGGGCGCACGGGACTGATTCTTTCCCCAGGGGCGCCGGGAGCTACAGATCCCTTTCCTGCTTCCATCTGTAGAATGGGCCGATTTGACTCGGCTTCTGAGCTGCTCCTCGGGTAACGGCTCTGTGGAAGGCAAACGCGCTGGCCGCCTTACTAATTTGTCGGTGGGAAAATGCACGTGTGTCAACATTTGGTGCGGTCCGGGAGTAGGAGTCGAGCAGCGGTGGGGGGAGAGCCTGAGCTGGCGTCGCCCTTCGCCTCGTCCTTTTCTCTTCTGAGAGCTCATCTTTCTGGGGTTGGCGCTCAGGCAGTCAGCCTGCCCTTTGAATCGCAGAGGAGCCGCCAGCTCCCTGGGTCTATTGGCGAGCTCGAGGTCTGGAGGCGTGGAGTTTGACAGCCCCCCAAATCACAGCCTATTAGAGGCTGTTTCCTCGCAGCCAATGAGAGGACTTGTTGGGAGGGACACACCCACTGATACCATGTGGGCCGGAACTATGTGGACCAATGAAGATTCGAGGTGGATTTTTTTTATTTTTTTTTTCCGAGAATGGGGAGGTAGAGTTGAGGTTTCCAACAGTAATATACAGTGCAGAAAGCTGAAATGCGTTATTTCACAATCTAAAGCTTGTATATATGTTAGTTTGTGAAGAGTCTCCCCCCGCTGAAAGTTCTGAGATGCAAATTTGTAGATCAAGTTTACAGCTGTTTCTTATCTGAGCCGAACTTCTTTCAACTTGTTACCTCTTTCTGGGTCTCCCTAATGAAGCTTATAAATGGCAAAAAGCAAAGTAAGTAGAATGCATGCTAATAACGTGATTGCATTCAAACATGCATATTTGCGTATAGATTATTCTGTTTCATACAGGGAAATTGCTAGATATGCTTTAGATTCATCTGTAAAACCTTGATATTTGGCAGCTTCACTTTTTGCTGTTTCTGTTTATTGTCTTAGACTCAGCTTTTCTGCATTCAGTTAAAGTCTCTGAGACTTTGGGAAGCTTTTTAACCCAACTGTGAGACGCAGTAACTGTGATACTTGTGTTTTGTAAGTCTGAAATGTTCAGGTTCAAAGTTAACTTCTTGTCGGGAACTTTGAACCCACACAGCAGATTGGTAGGGTTGTAAGGAAGGTATCTAAAACCTGAATTTCTGTTTTCTTTCGTTTTTGAACCTTGTTAGAAAATGACTTTATGCATTAGTATTGATTATTTATGAGGTATTAACCTGTTTTACTTCTTTTGAAGCCACATTTCATTTATTTCTCTGATTTACTTTAACAAACTATATTAGAGTTTAAAATGTAAATAGCTAACATATAACAAAAGAGAACTGCTTTGAGTTTTTATTTAGTATTGCTAGCATAAATGGTCTATGTTTGAGTGTATCATACCTCTTGAAATAATTTTTGAGGAATTGAAAATTACTCTCTTAACAATTTTCTCTGCAGGAACGCAGAGAAATAACCTTGAGCCTTAACTTTTGCTTGAAAATCCACTGGAAGCATTATTTAGAATATAAGAAAGTATAACTTTATGCCTGTGTGTTTTGTCAGGTATTGAAATAGGTTTGTTTGTTGGTTTTTTTTTTTTTAATGAAAAACCATAGGTATTTTAAGTTTAGTGATCATACTTATTTATCAGCTTTTAAAAAGAATTCATCAAAATTGGTGTTTCATTAGCCTATTTTTTCCTCAAATTTGAACAAACATTTCTGAAATAAATTTTACATGTTCTAAGCCACATCTGCTGTGTTTACTACCAAAATTTCTTAGTTGAAATTAGGTTTAATTTGAGAGCCTTATACCTTGTATATTAATATTCAAGTATCTTTTTACAAAAAAAAAAAAAGAAAAAATTGCCCAATCAGTTGATTTTTAGGCAATCTAAAACAAATCTTTGGGAAAGACTTTGATGCTGGGAGGGATTTGGGACAGGAGGAGAAGGGGACGACAGAGGATGAGATGGCTGGATGGCATCACTGACTCGATGGACATGAGTCTGAGTGAACTCCGGGAGTTGGTGATGGACAGGGAGGCCTGGCGTGCTGCGATTCATAGGGTCGCAAAGAGTCAGACACGACTGAGCGACTAAACTGAACTGAAAACAAATCTCCTTAGAGTATCTCTCTATCAGATGACTGATAAATTTTACATAAGCAATTATTACAAAGAGTATTTACATGCTTTAAATGAAATTTGAGTGTATCGTTGATAAAATCATCAAAGTTGTACAAATAACTATTTCCTACTTTCAGTCTGCAACTTCAGACTCCTGCTTCTATCTGAACCAGAAGTGCTTTAGGATAGCCAGGTGTCACTTCTCCCAGATAGGCACCTGGAATGCATATGTGGGTAGATGTGTTTCTATTTGGTAATATATTGGGTAGAGTGCAATACACTTTGAAATACTGCATGTTTGAAAACAATGAATGCAACGAAATAGGCAATTCAGTAGTTTTTGATTATTTAAAAAGATTAAATCTAACCCCTCAGTACAAGGACTGTTCACAATCTTGTAATATAAAAATCAGAATAGTGGCAGGTTGATTTTGTTAAACCAGGAAATCTTGTCCACTCTTTCCGTCAAAAGTACCATCACCTCACTCACTGTGCTTATCCTTGGAAAACTTTTCCAAGACATAACTGCTTCCTGTCTCTGCTACTGAGCAACTGTGTGGCCTCAACCAGGTTAGATCTCCTCTTGGAATGCTGGAGTCCATGAAATGATCTTCAAGGGTTGTTCCTTGTACTTTCAAAATGCTAAGATACTAAAGAGCTGACAGTTCTTTCTTCATAACTTCCACACTAGTCATCTGGTCTACCACATGGCTTAGCATTTTATTATCATTTAAAAAGTTTTTATTTTTGCCTTGTGCTGATTGTTCCCTGCATGTTATTGGTCTTAGCTCCCCAATTAAGTTGGAAGTCTTATTATAGATGTCAGTTTTTTTCATACGCTTTGCAACTTGGGTACATGAATACTTGATTGATGTTGGTGAAAAAGGTACAAGTGACATCATCACCACCTCATCAAAGTAGCCATTTCCATCCGTGGGACATACTAGGCAAAAGCCCTTCAGTGGACTCTAGGTAAGGTCTCTATAGGGAGAGTCCTTTTGTATGCTCCTTGGTGTTCTGATTCTTTAAAGCATACGTAAGTAGCACCTTAGGAAGTCAGCTCATTTCCCAAATATTTTGAAACTAATTTTATAGTCCTAATAAAATGCCAAGAGCCTAATGTTTGTAAATGGTGGGGTTATCCAGACTCTGGAGGGCTTGAGTTTAAATTGCATCTGGATGACCTGGGGCTACTTATTTAACCTCTATGCTTCAGTTTCAGTATTGATAAGATGGAGATAATCATACTATGTGATCAGGTTGATGTGAGGATTAAATAAGATATATGTGTATAATACGTACATATATATATATATATATATATAAACGTAAATTCCTGCTTGGCACATAGCAGTTATTTGGCAAATGCCAGTTGTTATCACACATGCAGAACACTGCCCACCACTAACCCATAGGACAAGAGACTGAGCTGGCAGAGACACCTCAGATTGACTTTCTTGTTTAGAAAAAGGTGGGAGTTGGCTAATATAAGAAACTTTGATTATCTATGACACTTCTACTCCCATGGTTACTTCCAACACCCTTTTTCCAATAAAAATATTACATCATACAAAATGGAGGGAACGAAGCAGGAAGAAATACCATCACCCAGAGAAAACGGCTGTTTAAAATGTGCCATTTGCTGAAGGTAATTTTGGATAACACTAAGATAAGATTTTTTTTAATTTTTATTTTATGTTGGACCACAATTGATTTACCATGTTATATTAGTTTCAGATATACAGCAAAGCGATTCAGTTTTGCATATACATATATCGCTTTTCATTTTCTTTTCCATTATAAATTATTACAAAGTATCAATAGTTCCCAGTGCTATACAGTGGGCTTCCATGTGACTCAATGATAAAGAACCTTCCTGCCAACACAGGAGACACAGGTTTGGTCCCTGGGTCAGGAAGATCTCCTGAAGAAGGAAATGGCAACCCACCCCAGTATTCTTGCCTGAAAAAAAATTCCATGGGATGAGGAGCCTGGCGGGCTATAGTCCACGGGGTCACAAGAGTCAGATGCAACTTAGCAACTAAACAACACCAGCAATGCTATCCAGTAGGTCTTTGTTGATTATCTATTTTAAATACAGTACTGTATATATCAATCCCAAACTCCCAACTTACCCTTTTTTATTTGAAAATCTTAGTAAAAGCATTTTCTTACAGCATTAAAGCGTCATTTGTAGTGGTTGTATTACATTCCCAATAATCCATTGTATAGATATACCATAATCTATTTAACCTGTCTCTAATAGCTTTAGGCTGCAGCTTGAGTCTCTAAACATCATAAACACTGCAGCAGCAACAACTTTGTACGTAGCTCTTTTATTTTTGATGAAACTGATGAATATATACTTTTTGGAGAAGGAACAGAAATGGCACAAGAAAGTATACAGCTGTTGCCTTGAAATCCTGGATATTTTAGACTCTAAGGATACTTGTAGATGAGCCACACTACTGAAGAGAGGAGAAAAATGCAAAGGAGATCACTGAGCCAGCAAACACTACTTTCTACATTTGCCGTAGAAAGGCAAATATTTGAGTGTCATCAGAAGACTCAAGGGTGTGAGCTGCCCTCTTCAACAAGCAGAAATAAGGGCTGGAGCAGTGCCTGCAGGCTCCTAGTAGAAGTTCTGGATTCTGAGATCATCCAGATAGAACGCGAGCAGAAAATGGGCGAGAGTTCATTATGCACATAACACATTCATGGGGTATAAACTGAAGAAACACACGTTTATTACCAGTTTTAGCTAGCCACCATTGACAAAGTGTAAGTCTTCACTTTTCTAAATATTAGGATATTTAGCTTTGGCACCTAGAATTTCCCCAACTTCTGAATCGGGCTAATGGAAAAGCCAGGATATAAAGATAAATAGGTAGAATTCTCTGGCTGGAATGGTGTGACTATATATGCATTTTTATTAAAAACATAATCAGAACTTCTAGATGGTAGAGAAGCTTTGCAAATCAAGAACAAAAGACTAGGATGGAAAACAGGGGCACACTCTAGAATTGCCACCTCTGGGATGTGGTCTGATTTCTACGTTTGTCAATAAAGTTACGAATTGTACAATGCACATTTTGACTAGAGATTTATGAATTTAAGGGCCCAAGTGTTCAGTGTCTAAGTGGTTAAATTAGGTGTCAGGATTCATTAGGGACCTGAACACCACTTTTCCCCAAAAGGTCACTAAGTTAATTTCAACGTTAATACAAAACATATTTTGTTTGGCATGGTAACCAAAAATTTTGATGGAAAGAGTGCTGTTAATTTTTAACATGTGGGACATTCAACAAGGGTATAAAACAAAATTGAGCATGGTTTTTGGAGACAGAATTAGTCAGGAAAGAAGAGTACTGGGTTTTTGTTTTTTTGTTTTTTTTGTTTTTTTTACTTTATTTTACTTTACAGTACTATATTGGTTTTGGTATACATTGACATGAATCCGCCATGAGCTCCCAAACATGAAGTACTGGTTTTAATTAACAGGTTTGGGGTTGGTTTTTTGTTTTAATGTTTGTGATAGCCTGACTTTTAATAGTGTGTGTGTATGTTTTAATACAAACCAATTGGTTTGACTTCCATTACATTTAATTATACGCTTTAGCTTCACTGTGTAGGTCAGTGTTCACCTTGGGATGACGATATTCTGAATCAGATAGGGTGCCCAGAATTTCTAAGTAGGGCTTTCCTCTGGATAGTGCAGCTGTCAAGCTTGATATCTCATTACTTAATTTATGAGATCTTTTAGATACTTCAGTTCAGTTCAGTCACTCAGTTGTCTCCGACTCTTTGCGACCCCATGAATCGCCGCATGCCAGGCCTCCCTGTCCATCACCAACTCCCAGAGTTCACTCAAACTCACGTCCATTGAGTCGGTGATGCCATCCAGCCATCTCATCCTCTGTCGTCTCCTTCTCCTCCTGCCCCCAATCCCTCCCAGCATCAGAGTCTTTTCCAGTGAGTCAACTCTTCACATCAGGTGGCCAAAGTACTGGAGTTTCAGCTTTAGCATCATTCCTTCCAAAGAAATCCCAGGGCTGATCTCCTTCAGAATGGACTGCTTGGATCTCCTTGCAGTCCAAGGGGCTCTAAAGAGTCATCTCCAACACCACAGTTCAAAAGCATCAATTGTTTGGGGCTCAGCCTTCTTCACAGTCCAACTCTCACATCTATACCTGACCACAGGAAAAACCATAGCCTTGACTAGACCGACCTTAGTCGGCAAAGTAATGTCTCTGCTTTTGAATATGCTACATAGGTTGGTCATAACTTTCCTTCCAAGGAGTAAACGTCTTTTAGTTTCATGGCTGCAGTCACCATCTGCAGTGATTCTGAGAGTTGGCTGATTGTATGTGTGTATTGCTGCTGCTGCTGCTGCTGCTGCTAAGTCGCTTCAGTCGTGTCCGACTCTGTGCGACCCCAGAGACGGCAGCCCACCAGGCTCCCCCGTCCCTGGGATTCTCCAGGCAAGAACACTGGAGTGGGTTGCCATTTCCTTCTCTAACACATGAAAGTGAAAAGTCAAAGTGAAGTTGCTCAGTTGTGTCCGACTTTTGGCGACCCCATGGACTGCAGCCTACCAGGCTCCTCCATCCATCGGATTTTCCAGGCAAGAGTACTGGAGTGGGGTGCCATTGCCTTCTCCCGTATGTGTGTATGTTTGACTATATTTTCTCCTTGGGAATGTATTTGAAAGCAGTCAATGATTCCAAGGGGTAAGGGAGTGTTCTTTTAGAGGCAGTTACATCAAAATAATGATCTGTGCCTCTAAGAGATTTCTTTATAGTTTGGAAAGAAGGTGAAAAGATTTATGACAATAGTGGGTACTTATAGTGGTCACTTTGATTGACCGAGTAACCAGCTTAGCTATGATTGAGCAACAGCTGTGTGTCCCATTGCTCCCTATGTGTCTTTACAAAAGTATGTGGTCACCACTCCCACACTCGATTTTTACGATGGGGAAAGAAAGACCTAGAGAATTGAAGCAACCTACCTGAAGTCAGTGAATGGCAGAGCCAGAATTCAAAGCCAAGTCTACCTCCATTTTCAGCTAGCTGCCTTTCTTTTCTGCCACATTAAGCCTATTATTTTGGGAAAAGGAAGTGTGTTCTGTAAAACTTGTAGAAGAAATCGGTGTATACAGTTGGTATACCTTTGGCAAAAAACTCATTCATGTGTTTGTGGAGGTAACAGTAGCCGATGTTAAGGGACACTTACTCTGTGCCAGGAACCAAAACATTTTACATGGATTATCTCATACAGCACTCCCAGCTCTCTATGAGATAGGTCCTACTTTATATTTATTTCTTGTGTCCCCCCTAAATTCAGATATCAAAATCCTAACCCTCAAGATAATGGTAGTAAGAGGTGGGGCCTTTGGGAGGTGATTAGGTCATGAGGACTAGCCCAGAGAATTCTCCAGAGGTTAAAAGCAAAAAGACAGGTATCTATGGATAACCTGCAAGGGACTACTGTATGGCACATGGAAGTCCACTCAATGTTCTGTGGCAGCCTGGAGGGGAGGGGAGTTTGGGGGAGAATCAATACACGTATATGCATGGCTAAGTCACTTCACTGTTCACCTGGAGCTGTCACAGCGTCATTGATTGGCTATCCCCCAATACAAAATAAAAAGCTTAAAAAATAACATTTAAAAAAAGACAGCTTTCTAGGAACTGAGCTCACCAGACACTGAATCTTCCAGTGTCTTATTCTTGGATTCCAGGACTGTGAGGGATAAATTTCCGTTTATCCTTGTCCAAGAAACTGAGCAAGGGCTCCAGGACTTGGGAAAATTGAGCTTATATTTAGACTCTGCTGGGCCAGGAGACCAGACTCAGGATCCTCTTGGATTCCCAGGATGAATGGGTAGTGTTCTAGAGTGGAAGGAGCTTTGGAGTCACCAGACCTGGATTCAGAGCCTCATTCTACTCCTTGTTCACAGTGCAGTCTCAGTTGAGATGCTTGACTTCTCAGAGGCTCACTTTGTTGACTACAAAAAACTGACGTCTGTCTTACCAGTGGTGAGGACCAAATGTGGTAAATGGGGCTTCCCAGGTGGCACTAGTGATAAAGAGCCCACCTGCCAATGCAGGAGACAGAAGGGACGTGAATTCCATCCCTGGGTCGGGAAGATCCCCTGGAGAAGGAAATAGGTACCCACTCCAGTATTCTTGCCTGGAGAATCCCATGGACAGAGGAGCCTGGCGGGCTACAGTCCATAGGGTCGCAAAGAGTCGGACACAAGTGAAGGGACTTGCACGCACACACACATCTTACCTGTTGTGAGTACCAAATGTGGGAAATGTAGGTGAAGTCTCATATAGTAGAATGCCTATNGCCTGGAGAATCCCATGGACAGAGGAGCCTGGCGGGCTACAGTCCATAGGGTCGCAAAGAGTCGGACACAAGTGAAGGGACTTGCACGCACACACACATCTTACCTGTTGTGAGTACCAAATGTGGGAAATGTAGGTGAAGTCTCATATAGTAGAATGCCTATATCCTGATATGTGCAGAGTAAAAGATACTTTACTATTCATACTAGCTACTATGTATAAAAAGATTCAGTATTAATTTTCTTGCTATTATTTAGTCACAGAGGCCTTCAAATCTTTCTGAAATCTCAGGATTCTCATCAACCCATCTTGCTCTGACTGAGGACTTTTGTGGACAGGGTTTCAGTATATCCTCCAGCCTGATCTCCTAAATGGAAGCTTCCTTAATTCCTTCTGAGATTTCTGGAAGCAGGACACATGGCTGTGTCATGTCTTTATCTCACTGTCACTGTCATAGATGGCTCCATGGCAACTCTTGAGACCAAGTACGAGCAGGCCCTGCCTGAGAATGATGTGAATAAGAAAGCTGTGTAATTTATGTAACTGCTAATCTAGTGTCAGGACAAAGTTATTTTTAAAACAGGAAATATCTTCCTTTGATCTTTTACCGTTTGATACCTCAGCCCTTGAGTGAGGCAGATAGGCACCATGGAGAGGAGAAAGATTAGGAAAGGGAGCACTTTTCCTTTATAAAAGCTGCACAAGTTGAAGAAGGCTTCAGAATTCAGAACAGCCACATCCAGTGCTTAGGTGTTGTTTTTTAACCCTCAGCCTAGCAAACTTGGTTCTGGCAGAAGATGAGATGGATACTTCTGGGCGCTTGTTGCCTGCAAGACCAGAATATGAACCTTCTGGTGCTGTCTGGCCTTGACTCTAGGCTGAATCTGAGGCCACGGGACTTTAGATAGAGGCTCGGGACACTGTGGACCTGCATGGACCTCTGTAAGCTAAGGCCAGCCTAGGTGGTACCAGTTACCGGGAATCCTGGGGCTTACAGAAAAACAACTGCTTTACAGTCTGAAGTAGGCCGTCCAGGAGTGAAACAGACAGGGACTTGAAGCTCAGTCTCAGTTGACTTGAGAGTCAGCAGTATGGTGAGTCTTCCATCAAAACATAGGCACTCAATAGAAATTATGGGGGTTGATGTTAGATAGCCTTCCTTACACTAAGTCAGAATCCATCTCACAATTTCTACCCTGTGTTCCTTGACAATGCAGCACATCTAATTTATCTTATATAGATATTTAAAGAGAGCTATTTTATTTTGACTTTCCCTTGGGGTCCCACCCTTTGAAGAACAAGAGCCACACTCTCACCTGACAGATTCCTTCACCCGTGTGATTCAGTACAGGTTGTATTGACTTACCAGAAAGTATTAAACTGTAGACTACAGGATGACTTCTTCTGGATTGTCATAAAGGAGATCAGGTAAGTCTTGACCTGGGTGACCTTGAAAACTGAGATTTAATACTCCCCATGGGTCACACAGGTGTCAGGCAGTTTTTATTCCTTTGGGCCCAGGTACCGTGCTAGACTCTGGCTGAGATATTTGATTTCATGTGATTCCAAACTGTAGTGTAGCCTGAAACCAGTTACATGGCTTTATTCTACTCCTATGCTATGGCAGTTCCTTAAGTCCTGAAACTGTGTGTATGAGTCAGAAGGCTTCAACATAGTTAAAACTGTTCACCATTCATATTTCCTCAGCTACCTCCATTTGATGAAAAACATCTAAAGAGATACCATGTATTTAGCAGGAAGATAGCATGAGTTTGGTCAGGGAGATATCACGTCTTGTTTCCTTTCATGGAAGCTTTTTACTGTGAAGAAGTAGCCCAAATGTGATTTATTCTTTGCAGTGAGCACATAATATTTCATCAGCAGTCTTTAAAAAACTTTTTTTCTTAATTAGAGGATAATTACTTTACAATATTGTGATGGTTTTTGCCTTACAGCAACATGAATAGGCATTAGATATAATATGCCCCCTCCCTGTTGAACCCCTCTTCCACCTCCCTCCCCATCCCACCCCTCTAGGTTGTCACAAAGCACTGGCTTAGGGTGCCCTGCTTCATACATTGACCTCCCACTGGCTATCTGTTTTACCTGTTGGTGACGTATATGTTTCAATGCTATTCTCTCAGATCATCCCACTCTCTCCTTCCCCCGCTGTGTCCAAAACATCCCTGTCTCCTTTGCGTCAGCAGCCTTACAGAGTGGTTCAGTTCAGTTCAGTTCAGTTCAGTCGCTCAGTCATGTCCGACTCCCTGCAACCCCATGAATCGCAGCACCCCAGGCCTCCCTGTCCATCACCAACTCCTGGAGTTCACTCAGACTCACATCCATCGAGTCCATGATGCCGTCCAGCCATCTCATCCTCGGTCGTCCCCTTCTCCTCCTGCCCCCAATCCCTCCCAGCATCAGAGTCTTTTCCAATGAGTCAACTCTTCGCATGAGGTGGCCAAAGTACTGGAGTTTCAGCTTTAGCATCATTCCTTCCAAAGAAATCCCAGGGCTGATCTCCTTCAGAATGGGTTGGTTGGATCTCCCTGCAGTGCAAGGGACTCTCAAGAGTCTTCTCCAACACCACAGTTCAAAAGCATCAGTTCTTTGGCGCTCAGCCTTCTTCACAGTCCAACTCTCACATCCATACATAACCAGAGGGCACCATTAATAAAGATGCCAGAACCAGCTTGGGCAAACCAGGAGTTCCAGTGGTGTGCTGGAAGTGGCTACTACAGGCTCTGGGAGCCGGCTGTATACATTACATCCCACCTCTGCAGTCAGTGTCCTTGCATTGACAGCTTGAAACTGGCTACAGTGGGTGTATTTACACAATGGAAATTGGCAAATGCTGAAAATCAGGGCTTTATTTTCAGAGATCCAGTTGTTAAGTATTTACCACTGACCATAATACAAGTCACATGTCACTCAGAGAAGAGTCCCAGAAGGCAGCAGTAATACAAACTGAATTATCACAGCTTTGGAGGCAGAGAATGGGAGAAAAAGCTCAATATATCTTCTGATACTTAGGACACTACCAGAATATGAGACATTAGATGATGGAGCCTCATTCTCAGGAAGGAAAGTATTCTACAAATGTTTGAAAACACACTGTAATAAGGGTAGAATTTAGACTCACATACAGTCAACCCTCTGTACCTGCAGCTTCTGTATTGGCAGAGTTCAGCCAACTACAGATTCTATTAAAATATTTGAAAAAGAATTCCAGAAAGTTCCAAAAGGCAAAACTTGAATTTGCTGTGCACTTGCAACTATTTACATAGTATTTACATTGTATTATGTATTATATGTAATCTAGAGATCATTCCAATGGGGGGGGAGTGCAGGTTCTATCCCCAGTGTACAGGAGGATGCATGTAGGTTGTATACAAATACTATGCCATTTTATATAAGGGACTTGAGCATCTGAAGATTTTGGTATCCACTTGGTGGGGGGCGGGGCGGCAGGGTTCAGAGTTCTGGAGCAAATCCCCCTTGGATTTTAGATGAACAACTATTATCTGCTTTACTTTTTCCCTCTGAAATTTCTACATCAAAAATAGTTAGGCTTGGGACTTCCCTGACAGAAGTAGGAAATGGCAACCCCCGTTCAGTATTCTTGCCTGGAAAATTCCATGGACAGAGGAGCTTGGCAGGCCCCACTCCTTGGGATCACAGAGGCAAACATGGCTGAGCACACATGCACACATGCTTCCCTGGTGGTCCAGTGGTTAAGACTTTTGCCTTCCAATGAGGGGGTTGCAGGCTCTATCCCCAGTAAGGAAGCTAAGATCTCACATGCCTCACGGCCAAAGCCAAAGCATAAAACAGAAGTAATGTTGTAACAGATTCAAAAAGACTTTAAAAATGGCCCCCACAGAAAAAAATCTAAAAAATAAAATAGTTGGGCTCCGGTAACTCAAATGGTAAAGAATCTGCCTGCAATATAGGAGACCTGGGTTTGCTCCCTGATCAGGAAGATCCCCTGGAGCAGGGAATGGCA
>SJYX01008380.1:149045-190944 GCA_006410675.1 Oreotragus oreotragus
GATCTCCTTGCAGTCCAAGGGACTCTCAAGAGTCTTCTCCAACACCACAGTTCAAAAGCATCGATTCTTTGGTGCTCAGCCTTCTTCACAGTCCAACTCTCACATCCATACATGACCCCTGGAAAAACCATAGCCTTGACTAGACAGATCTTAGTCGGCAAAGTAATGTCTCTGCTTTTGAACATGCTGTCTAGGTTGGTCATAACTTTTCTTCCGAAGAGTAAGCGTCTTTTAATTTCATGGCTGCAGTCAACATCTGCAGTGATTTTGAAGCCCAAAAAAATAGTCTGACACTGTTTCCCCATCTATTTCCCATGAAGTGATGGGACCAGATACCATGATCTTAGTTTCCTGAATGTTGAGCTTTAAGCCAACTTTTTCACCCTCCTTTTTCACTTTCATCAAGAGGCTATAGGTATCAATCCAGCCCCAGTTGAGCCTTGCTGATTTAGAATTTCTATGTTGATTTAGAATTTACTGCTCTTAAATAGCAGGGTGGAGTTGCCAGAATATCTTCATTTCATGTTTCTGGTTACAGTGGGCAGCTTGAAATTTGTCTCAGCCATGAGGAGAAAGAACTTGGTATGTAAATTTGCTTCCAAAACAGGATCTCTCAAGCAAAAAAGTGACTTCTCCATTTAATCCCCAGTTGAATTTTACTCCAAAGGCAGCTCATTGTGCTCCATTTATTCTCTCACTGTCCTGAAGAACTGTTTGGAGAGTGTTGGGATTTTTGTTTTTAAATCTTTTTATTTAGGAAAATTTCAAACATTATACAAAACTAGAGTATATCATGTAACTAACTGCTAAGTACTCATCACTCAGTTATCAACTCATGTCCAATCTTATTTTATTTAGGCTATTACATGCAAATCTTCCCCTCCCAAACTGGGTGATATTGAAAGCAAATCTCAGATATCATATCATTTCAGTGGTAGATATTTTCATGTATATGTTTAAAGGATAAGAATGCTTAAAAAAATAGGCATAATCTGTTATTTGCTAAAAACATTAACAATGTATTATATCCAATTGAGAAAACAGTATTTTATGATGCACAATGAGATGAATAAATTCAGTTATCTAGTCATGGTTAAAATCGTTGCATCCTATTTGTTGATAGCTGAAAATCTGATATTGCGTTGCCCTGAAGGATTCCTTTTCTTTTTTGGGGGGGGTAAGGGGGGGGTCCAGTACCTTTTATTATTTGTTTATCATTAATTTTTAAACATTTCTTCATGGTCTGAGATTTTGAAACCTTTCTTGGGATGAAATAGTCCTGTGCCCCAAAACAGATGCTTTAGGATCACTCCAAAATCACTGAGATAGAAGCATCTGGTGTCTCCTATGTAGGTTTTGTCTTGAACTTGAGAAGTTTGTTGTTTAGTTGCCCAGCTGTGTCTGAGCGACCCCATGGGCTGTAGCCTGTCAGGCTCCTCGTCCGTGGGATTTCCCAGGAAAAAAGGCTGAAGTGGGTTGTCATTTCCTTCTCCAGAGGATCCTCCCAACCCAGGGATTGACCTTGTGTCTCCTGCATTGGCGGGTAGATTCTTCACCACTGAACCACTAGGGAAGCCCTGATTGAGAGGTTGGGATCAGTCTTACAAGAACTCCACCCTCCTTTCTTCTGAAGTCAGTAGGGTGAGAACAGGCAAGCTAGCACTCACATTGGAGATAAAGACAAGTAGGATGTAGGTCCGCACTCGGGCCTGGCAGTCTGGAGGTGCTAGGTTCAGGGTTGAGCCAAGAGGGATATTGCTGCAATTTGTGAGATATTTGTAATTCCAGGCAATCTCTCCACCGATGACCCTGTATTTCAAGTTAACCACCAAAGAGAAAAAAAAGATCCTGAATCCATCTAGTGTCACTCTTGTTTGTCAAGCATTCCTAGGGATCAAATCAGGTAAACGTCAGTGAATTCTTATTGATATAACTGTAGTCATGTGGTTAAGACTGTGCTTCCAATGCAGGGAGCATGGATTCAGGCCTTGGTCAGGGAACTAAGATCCCACATACTGCGTGTGTGTGTGTGTGTGTGTGTGTGCGTGTACGTGTGCATGTGCACGTGTGTGTGTGTGTGCGTGTGTGTGTGTGCATGTGCGTGTGCGTGTGTGTGTGTGTGTCACATAACTAATGTTTGGGTGGGTTCATTAACCTCTCTGCGCCTCAGTTTTGTTATCTGTAAATTGAGCATAATAACAGTGCCTACCTCATTCGGTTATGAGAATTAAATATTGCCTGTGAAGCTCTTGGCACAGCACCTGGCACATAGTATGCCCTTAACATTAGTTGTTACAATGCTGCTGCATTTTTTATAGACCCTGGAATAAACTTCTTCAGAAAAGAGACCTTTGATTGGCGTGTGTGCAGCCCTGAAGTATTTTTTGAAATTTGGCCTGTGTGTCTATGCCCACATATCCAGATAAACTTGCATAAGCTAGTACTTGAGCACACATTTACCACACTCCATTAAATTTTGGGCAAGGCTTAGGCATATTTGGTTGGCAAATGCTCTCACAAGTAAATGGATAACCTGTTGCATCCTGATTATTGTTGTCTTAGAGTTTTAGCATGTATAAGATTTAGAGGCTTTTTGTTTGATTTTTTTTTAATGTTTACTACAAGTAAACTGAGGAGCTGTTAGATATTTTACTATTCAGCTTTTTGTGATACATTTCCAGTAAATCTTTTCAAGCTACCGCATCAGTTTTGAGTCAAGAAATCTCTGAGATTGTAGGGAAGACTGCTGCAAAACCAGTTTGGATTTACACCTACTGTCTGTGACTCAAATTTGTCTCCATATTGTGTAATCCAAAGAAAATGCAGAGATAAACTGGATGCTGAGGTTCCTGACGCTGCACCTGTCATCCATAAATGACAGTTTGCCAGTCTTTATGTTCATCAAAACAGCATCATTCTTATTGGTTAACTTAACGTTAAATACGTGATATATTTTGTAAAATAAACCAACTTAAGTAAGATATTGTTTTTACCTCTTTCATATTTGAGATCCAGAGTAAAGATGTTTTAAAAAAAAAAAGCTCCCATGCTCAAGAGTTTGACAGTCTCACCTTAGTGATAGAGAAGGGTACCACACCTCCAAACTAAGTGGCACCAGACAGATAAAGTATTTTGAATACTCATATATCTGTGAAGTTTGAATCTCTTTTCCCAATTAGATATTACATCTGGCTGTTCCTGCTGATCACAGCGATCATCACTTCTGGCATCTTGGCAGCAATAACCCAGAAGGCAGCTGAGAATCTGGAAGGAAACAAACACTTCTGACCCGCCAAAAATCAGTGTTGGAAAGTAGATCAAGTTGGAGATGCTCGTGCATTTGGCACTTGGAGTACTTCCTGGACTCTTTTGAATCTATTTACTTTCACCCGAGTCACAGCTTTAACAGGCTTGATTTTCTGGTTTCTCTGCAATCATACATAGCAGGTTAGGGATTGACATTACAGTACACTGACAGCAGCCAATAAATTAACAGCAATAGCTGAGAAGAAAGACATAGAAAGCTATAACAGAGACAGATGAATACTCAAACCATAGCAGCTTGGGAAGCACAAGTTTATGTGGTACTTGAGGGCATCAGTATATAGTGGGTACAGTAATTGATTCTCACATGACCCCGAGTCATCAAAAGAGCTAAGATTTTCTTCATGTTTCTTTAAGAATATGAGAAGTGAGTCATGCATTTTAGAAAGATTTCCTTCAAAAACTATTTATAATTTGGCATTTATATCTTAAAAGTCATTGGTAAAATGCATGGATTGGGTCAGAGCTTTGTATGTGTTATGAAATGTGCTTTATTGAGACATATACACATACAATTCACCCATTTAAAGTGCCCAGTTCAGTGGTTTTCAGCATATTCACAGTGAAACCATTAACACAATTTAGGCTAAATCATCACCCCCTAAGAAAACCTGATTAGCAATCACTCCCCTTTTCTCCCACAGCTCCTAATCCTGCTGCTGCTGCTGCTGCTAAGTCGCTTCAGTCGTGTCTGACTCTGTGCGACCCCGTAGATGGCGGCCCACCAGGCTCCGCCATTCCTGGGATTCTCCAGGCAAGAACACTGGAGTGGGCTCTTTTCACTTAGCATAGTGTTTTCAAACTTCACTTGTGTGTTAGTTTGTTTCAGTATTTCCTTCCTTTTTATTGCCAAATGATATTTCATCGTATGGACATGTCCTATGTTATTTATCCATTCATCAATTGATGTACATTTCTGTTGTTTCCACTTTTTGACTATTATATGTAATACTGCTCTGATTATTTACATACAAATTTTTGTGTGGGCATATGCTTTCATTTCTCTTGGGTATATACCCAAGACTGCAATTGCTAGATTGTAGACAAGCTTATGTCTAACCTCTTACAAAACTGCCAGACTATTTTCCACAGTGACTGCACTGTTTTATATTCTGACCACTGGTGTAGGAGGGTTCCAGTTACTCCATATCCCCATCAACTCTTGTTATTTTCCATTTTTTAAATTATAGCCATCCTAGTGGGTTTAAAGAAATACCTCATTGTGGTTTTGATGTGCATTTCCCTAAAAACGTGCCCTTACATCCCTCCAACACTAGCATCCTGTGATTTTGAAACATTTAGTAGGTTCAAACTTTATCTGCAGCTTAATTAGAAGGTTCCTGAATGTCTGGGAAGTGTTAGACTTTTCTGTGCTCAAAAGAGAACCCTGCACAGAACTGCTGCCCTTTGTAAATATTAAAGGATTGTTTTAATTAAGTAATGTCTGGTACAAGGATGATGTGAATTTCACTCATAGCAGAATTTTCAATTCTTCTTTCCAGACTTCTTGATTAATGATCAGTCCTTGCAGAGGAGAATGTAAGTGCCAGGAGACCAGGTTCATTGCTGCATCCTGACTCCACCATAGTGCCTCCCAGTCTACAGAACAAAATGTCTGTTCACTGAATTGGTGGCAGCATAAGCATGTAAATTGGTCTTAGATCACTGAAGGAGGGTCCCTGTGACCTCCTCAATTTCAGCTTGTATTGCCATGTGAGCAGTTAGCACATCTTTTCTCAGTCCCCACCCAGCTAGACCTGAAAGGTTTGCCAGGCTTTCCCAGCTAACATTAATGAACAAAGCTCATTTCTGGTAGCCCTGTTGTTCTCTGCAGTGCCACCTAGCAATGCTGTTCTCCCCAAAGCCTCTCTAATTAACTACTCCCTGGTATTAAATTGTCAATAGCGTCCCTAGAGTAAGGAAGCATGCTCTGGTGGCTTGTCAAGACACAAAGCTAAACCTCTTGGAAATTTAAACTGGGATTTGTTTAAGGAGGTAATGAGATTACCATCTTGAGCTTCAGTGCAGGGCATTAGGAAGCTGGAAGAACCATTCTTAAGTGGATGCTGGGATCAGCTCTGGTGGCTGAAACGGTCACACTGGAGATGGTCATACTGCACTGCCTTCAGGCCCCCTGGCACATCTCTGCATGGTCAAAACGGTGGCATCTTCTTTTTAATTCATGGACTGTATTTCTGATGAATTGTTGTTTAGTCACTAAGTCATGTCTGACTGTGACCCCATGGACTGTAGCTCATCAGTCTCCTCTGTCCATGGAATTCTCCAGGCAAGAATACTGGAGTGTGTTGCCATTTCCTTCTCCAGGGGATCTTCCCAACCCAGGGATCAAGTCCATGGCTCCTGCCTTGCAGGTGGAGTCTTTACCGCTGAGCCACCGGCAAAGCCATTTCTGATGAGTAGAGTGGTGTAACTAAAGGTGAAGACCACATGGAAGATCTGTAATTGCATACATCTCTTGCCACCCCAGGTGGTGCAGTGGTAAAGAATGTTTCCTACCAAGGCAGGAGACTCAGGTTCGATCCCTGCATCAGGAAGATGCTCTGGAGGAGGAAATGGCAACCCACTCCAGTATTCTCACCTGGAAAACTCCATGGACAGAGGAGCCTGGTAGGCTACAGTCCATGGGGTCCCAAAGAGTAGGACACAACTGAACATGCACACACACACACCCGCCACCCCCCACCCCCAACACACACACACACACACTCAGCCTGAGAATATTGCAATGGAATGGGAAACAAATTTCATCTGCCTTTCATTTCTCCTCCTTAAGACCTGTTGCAGGAAAGCAGGGCTGGACTTCAGGGGTGAGGGCTAGAAGATGACTTTGATAGGCACTGCGGTGACATCCTCGCTCTTCTGACTTCTTGTAAGAAGGTGGAGTGGAGAGAGAGATTCCAGGACCTTGGAAAAGAGATTGCACCTCACTGAGCGTCTCAGCAACTCGTGGAAGAGACTCGAGGAAAAGTTTGTTTTAGCCTCAGGGGTTTGACATTTTGGGTCCCTTCATGTCTGGCTCCCAGAGAAGGCAGTGGCACCCCACTCCAGTACTCTTGCCTGGGAAATCCCATGGGTGGAGGAGCCTGGTGGGCTGCAGTCCATGGGGTCGCTAAGAGTCAGACACGACTGAAGCGACTTAGCAGCAGCAGCATGTCTGGCTCCAACTTGGCCCCACGTCCTCCTGGCCCCGATCCAGGCTAAGAATACATTTACTGGTGCCACCACAGTGGTGCCCTGCAAGGCTTTTTTTTTCCCCTCCCAAATCTTAACTTAAAACAAGAGAGACATAACTTTCACGTCAGTATACCTGTTTGTTCTGATTTCATGTGGTTGTCTGTGCCATGGGTTGCAAATCAGAGAGTATCTGCCTGCCTGACCTAAATACATGAGTGCTGTTGCCAGAGCTTACTTCTTTATGGAAGAATGCCTGGTTGCCTTTAAAATGGAAGTCATTGAAGAGAGGAGCACATGATGAAATTTCATTATATGTGTAACGTTTCGAGACCCATGTCCGTTGGGTTCAGTCCCTATTTAATGATGACTGGAAACTTGAGAAGCTGTATTTAAAATGTGAAAATCACCTGCAGCACTCGTGTTATACATTGTCCAGAAATAATTTCATTAGCAAGTGATGTTTCCAAGTCCCTCCTGGGAATGGGGACGTCAGCCGGGTCATTACCGTGCATTGGCCTCGGTTGGCAGCCTGAGCTCCCTGGCAGTTATGAGCAAAGACAGCTCATTCAGACTCTGGCTCTCACTTTCAAATTGTGGTCCAGTACTTAAGAGCGTTCCAGAGCATTAGTTTCGATTCAGCTGGAACTTTGGTTTTGAACTTGACCCATGAGAATTCCAGGGGCCCCTCCTTGAAAACATTTGTCTCTAGTCCCCCTGCTCTGGGCTCTCCAGGCGATGGCCTAGGAGTCTGTATTTTTAACAAGTGCCTTGGATGTTTTTTATGATGAGGCAAATTCGAGAAATACTGTTGTTGATGGCAGTCAAGGTTTTTGTTGTTGTTGTTTAGGTTTTTTAAATATTTGTTTTTCTTTCTCTCTTTATCTGGCTGCACCAGATCATAGTTGCAGCACCCTGCATCTTTGATCTTCACATGTAGGATATTTAGTTGCAGCATGTGAGATTTAGCTCCCCAACCAGGGATGGAATCCAGGCCCACTGCTGTGGGAGAGGAGAGTCCCAGCCCCTGAACCACTAGGAAAGTCCCTACACAGTCAGTTTTTAAAACTAAAGATAATTGAAACATTTGACTTTAAAATTTAGTTGCATGAAATACTAAAATGGGAGTTGCTTTCGGAAAATACAGTTGTAAGAAAATCATAGAGTTCCAGTTCAAATTGCACATGCAAAGTAGACCCTGATTGGGTTTCACATCATTTCTAACCTGGGGTTAGGCACAGAGAAGAATATAAACAGAGTCTCACTCTCATGGATCTCAGGCACTCTTGACTTTGTGGGCCTCTTGCTCCATTTTTTTAAAAAAATGCATTTTACGACTGTTGCTATAAAGTTGGATGTGTTGTTATGTATGATATCGTTTTCTTTGACCTGAAAATTCATGTTTTCTTCTGATTTTTTTTTGTGATTGCTTAAAATATGGTAGGCATGTAACCTGTGGTGCCTAATGGTTAGCCGGAGCGCCTGTATGGCAGAGGTGATGAAATCCAGAAGTTAGTTCTGGTGACTGTTGTGCTAATACTTCTGCTTGCCTTGGGAGTTCTGAAAGGATTATCCTCTGAAAGGACTCTTCTCGCTATTCTGTTCCCCTTTTGCATATGAGAATATGATCGGCCCTTTGGTTCTTTCCCACCGTCTGGGAGAGAGGGAGAAAATTGATGGGCATCTGAGGCTTGTCAGGGGAAGAAGGGCTATTGTCACACAGCGATGTGGGCTCTTTGCCATGGTGAGCCATTCCCACAAACATACCTGTGCTTTCTTAGGTGTGTTCTGAATTCCAAGCTTAACATTCAGGGTGGCAAGGGTGTGCCTTGCCAACAGTGGGGGAAATCAGGTCTCTTCCTACCTGAAAGAGCCCTGGTGATGTCAAGCACCTAACTAGCTAAACAACTCTGCTCTTGAGTGTCAGGCTTTCCCTGTCATTCATTTTCTTTTTTTTTTTTAATGTGGACTGTTTTTAAAGTCTTTATTGATTTTGTTACACTATTGCTGCGTTGTTTATGCTTTGGTGTTTTGACTGCAAGTTACGTGGGATTTTAGCTCCCCAACCAGGGATGGAACCTGCACACCCTGTGTTGGAATGTGAAGTCTTAGCCAGTGGACAGCCAAGGAAGTCCCTTTTTTTTTTTTTTTTTTTTCAACCTTTTAAGTTGAAATATAGTTGCTGTACAATATTATATAAGTTAAAGGTGTACAATAGAGTGATTCACAAATTTTAAAGGTTATAGTCCATTTATGCTGCTGCTGCTGCTAAGTCGCTTCAGTCGTGTCCGACTCTGTGCGACCCCATAGACGGCAGCCCACCAGGCTCCCCCGTCCCTGGGATCCTCCAGGTAAGAACACTGGAGTGGGTTGCCATTTCCTTCTCCAATGCATGAAAAGTGAAAGTGAAGTTGCTCCGTTGTGTCCGACTCTTAGCGTCCCCGTGGACTGCAGCCCACCAGGCTCCTCTGTCCATGGGATTTTCCAGGCAAGAGTACTGAAGTGGCGTGCCATTGCCTTCTCCAGGTCCATTTATAGTTACTACAAAATATTGGTTATATTCCATGTGCTGTACGGCATATCCTTGCAACTTACTATAGCTAATGGTTTGTGCCTCTCACTCTCCTACCCCTTTCTTGCCCCTGTCTCCCCACTGGTAACTGCTAGTTTGTGCTCTATATCTGTGAGTCTGTTTCTTTTTTGTCATAGTTACTAGTTTGTTTTATTTTTTTAGATTCCACATATAAGGAATAGCATACAGTATTTGTCTTTCTCTGGTTTAGTTATTTCACTAAGCATAATACCTTCCAAGTCCATCCACGTTGTTGCAAAGAGCAACCTTTGATTCTTTTATTTTGACTGTGTACTATTCCATTGTGTGTGTGTGTGTGTGTGTGTGTATGTATGTATATATATGTGCATGTATGTATATATATTTGTATGTATCACATCCTCTTTACAATGCTGTCTTAGATTTTGGTAACAGGCTTGACATGAGCAGAATATTGCTTGAGAAAGCAGTTGTTGAGATTAGTAGTCCAAATTCTTGAGATGAGGAAATGCAGGCATACTTTTTCATGAGCAAGACCAGAGATCTGCTCTCTGTTCATTGAAGTGAAATTAAAACTTTTTTTTTTTTTGCTTTTTCATCATTACAGAGAAGTTTTTGATTGAGACTTATAAAATAACTCTGCTTATGAAGTTAAACATATTGATTGTAAAAATTGAAAAACATCCCATCAGCAAAGCCAGAAGAAAAAACCTCATAAGCCTACTATAATGGGCTTCCCACACGGTGCCAGTGGTAAAGGACCTGCCTGCCAGTGCAGGTAGGCATAAGAGATGTGGATTCGATCCCTGGGTCAGGAAGATCCCCTGGAGGAGGGTACAGCACCCCACTCCAGTATTCGAACAGAGGAGCCTGGTGGGATATGTCCATAGGGTTGCAGAGTTGGAAAGGACTGAAGTGATTTAGCACACACTATCCCTAATGCCTGTTAACATTTTGGCCTGAAGTTCCTAGTCTTGTTTTCTGGGAACAAGTAACTGTTTCATTTTTACACAAAACTGTAATCATACAAAATGTGCCACTTAATCACCCGCACTTTTCACCTAATAATATATAATGAACATTCTCCTCATGCCATTAATTGCTATCTTATAAAATTATTTTGGTGGTGATATATTGTTCCTTCGTGTTAATGGGTAATCATCTATAACCAACCTTTTATTTTTGGACATGAAATTCATTTCCTCAGTAGTAGTAGTTGTAAACCTTAATGGTTTTTAAGGTAAATTTTTGAATGCATGCATAATTATTTCTATAGGGTAAAGTGGAACCAGTGTATCAAAGGGCATAGGAATCTGGTGCTTTTTAGTATAAATTTCCAAATAGCCCAGAGGAAGGATTACAACCGTTTATTTTCCCATTCCTACTCTGGAAATGCTTGTGTTCTGAAACCTTTGTGCTGTGCTGTGCTTAGTTGCTCAGTCGTGTCCAACTCTTTGCAGCCCCATGGACTGTAGCTTGCCAGGTTCCTCTGTCCATGGGGATTCTCCAGGCAAAAATACTGGAGTGGGTTGCAATGTGACTAAAATTTCAAGAAATCTGGTATGCATTAATTTTAAAGAAACCATGACTCAAGTTTCTTTGCATAGAGTATTTAATGTTTAGCAGACTGCTCTGTGTACAATAATTATGGGTTTCTTTACAATGTTATGGAAACCCTTTTATTAAATTTTACATTTACCATTTTCTTCGAGGTCCTTAAATAGTTCTTAGGTTTTCAACTCTTATATTTTATGCTGTTAAAGCTATGCTTTTGGAGGACTTTGTGTATGTGTAATTGAGATAATGAAATGTAAGAATTGGTAAAGCATCTGTCTACAATGCAGGAGACCTGGGTTCAATCCCTGGGCCGGGAAGAATCCCTGGAGAAGGAAATGGCAACCCACTCCAGTACTCTTGCCTAGAAAATCCCACAGACGGAGGAGCCTGGTGTCCATGGGGTCGCAAAGAGTCGGACACGACTGAGCAACTTCACTTTCACTTAGTTAGCTGGGTTAGTCTACTTCATCTTACAGATTAGTAAATGGCTCAAGAAGAAAACTTGCCTACAGTCATTCTGTCTGTGATTGACAACTCAACTCAGACCAGCCTAGCGAAATGGGGAATATGTGGGCTCAAGAAACTGAAAGTAGTTTCTCTTACCTACTGTGATCAACCTTCGGTAATCCCTTGATCTTTCCAAACCTCAATTTTGTTATCTGTAAACAAAGTGTTGAATTTGACCAAAGATCCCTTCCACCTCTTAAAGTTCAATGCTTCCATGAATAAATTAGCAGAGAATTTCATTATGCTGTCAATCAAATTTAGACACAGTGAGGGGGGTGGTTAGCACTGAGGAAAGTTTTAAAGAAATACAGTTTGTATTACACACTTGGATCTAAATTAAAGTTGTTATTGGTGGTGTTTTTAGCTTGCAGAAGTCCTTAGGCAACTTGAACATAATCGGTATTCACATAGTATAAAAATATCTTCCAAAGTACTTGAAAAGTCTCTTTTCTGTTGATTACACAATCCTCAAACTTCTTTCCCACCTATTTATTGTTTGCTTGGCAATCTGTTAACAAAGAGTGGGGAAAGAAACTCAGTCCTTTTGCTCCCTATTCACAATTATTACAACAAATTTCAACTTGGTGAACCTAGGGAAAACTGCGAAACTGTCCTGACAGCAGCAAGTTGCTGAGTCAGACCTGCCCACAGAGGGACTAATCTTGAGTACTGAGCACCTACTTTACACACGTGATGAAATAACGATGGTAGGAAACCTCCCTCACCAGAAACACCTTAAAGCTCTGTAGGTTGTTCGAAAGGAGGTGGATTTTCTCATGCCAGGCTCCCTTAGTTAGCTCTTTATTATTGTTTGACTGGTAAGAAACCTCTCTCTCTGTGTTTGATTTTGGAATCTTCTCAGTCTTTACTCATTTATACTGTTAGAAACTCACTGTGAAACCCTTGCAATTTCATGCAGGAAGCATAAGTACACCCTCAGAGACTATTGTAGTGTTCTGAGAAGGTCTTTAAGAAATAGGCTTTGTCTTAAAGCCATTGACCCCCAATAAAATCTTAAAAATATTTTCACCACATCATGTAGAATATAGCTTCATTTCAGGGTTTTCACTACTAATCAGATGGCCAGTTCAGGTTTGTGCTTGGAGAAGTTTTCAGGCAAATAAATGCAACAGAGCCAACATACCTTTTTGTTAACACTCAACGACCACATGGTTATCAACAATATTGACAGTCCCTGGATCTGGTTCTACAGGAGAGAGGGAGGGTTCCAGGGGGAAAACCAGCCAAAGATTTTCATGGAAAGTTATAATAGTCAGGTCGGGGAAGATCATCCTGCAGTGGTGATAAGCCACTTCAGTCGTGTCCTACTTTTTGTGACCCTAGGGATTGTAGCCTCCAGGCTCCTCTGTCCATGGGATTCTCCAGGCAAGAATACTGGAGTGGGTTGCCATTTCATCATCCTCCAGTAACAATCCCCAAATCTCAGTACCTTAAAACAATAAGGTTTATTTCTCCTTCACACTGTAAGTCCATTGGCAGTGACCGGGGCTCCAGTCTGCCTCATCTTCATTCTACATCCAGGCTGATGGAACAAACATTATCTTGAGTTCTGCTGGTTATGGTAATAGGGAAGGAGTTCTGCAGGCTCTGACACTCACCCTAAGTGTTCTTGCCTGAAAGTAACACACACCATTTCCATTCCCAACTCACTAGCTTAGGTTAGACACATTGCCCAGCTCCATTAGAAAACGGCCAGGACCTGCAGTGTGACCCCGCGGGCCAGGAGGGACGGGGACCAGCGGCACTAGTGACTGCCACAAGGTGCTGTTCTGATTCCCAGGTATTTGGCTCACTCTCTTTCCTCCACGGGAAATACTCATCTCCTCCCCAAAGGGAGAGAACCCACGGTCCCACCCAGTCGAAGAACCGAGATGGTGCACAGTTGGCACGAGGTTGGGGGGGGAAACAAAGTCATTTCAACATCAACTCTAGATGTGGGTCCTCTTGATCTAGAGGCTTCTGAACTAAAAAAAAAAAAAGCATCTGGTCTTAAAAGGGAGGAGTAAAGAGTGAGTGCAGACATTCTGTATCTAGAAGGAGCATCACTTCTGGCAAACACAGAAGAGTTTTTTTTTTTAGTAAATTTATTTATTTTAATTACTTTACAATATTGTATTGGTTTTGCCATACATCAACATGAATCCTCCACAGGTATACACGTGTTCCCCGTCCTGAACCCTCTCCCTCCTCCCTCCCCGTACCAGTGGTTCAGCTGAATTTATCAAAGCATCTGCATACCCTGGATTAAAGACAACATGAGTCATGGATGGTGACTGCATTCGGATTTCTTTTTTCCTTTCTCTCTGTCTCCAACCACAGCTTGTATATGGGAACTATTGTTTAGATAGCCCTTGATATCGGGAAGATAAATAAAACTGAACATTTAAAATATGATAGTCTCCTATAAAAGCATTAAAATGTGAATAGAAGGGCATTTAATTTTTTATGAAGGTAAGGAATGAATCTAGTAAGTGAAAGCAATTTCTATTGCCGTTTAAACTATAGTTTTCCAACCCTTATTCCCTTTTACCTAACCCAAACTGCTAATACGACATTTAACTGAATTTTCAAAGCTCTACACTTTCCCCCACTGTTTTGCTGAGTTGCTAACAAAAGCTTTGGAATGGAGGAGGTGACGCAGGAAGAAGAAACTGGAATTATAAATAATTTATAAAATGCTTAGCTGTCCCTAGACACATTTTAAAAAGGGAGACCTCTTTTCAGTTGCCTGTACTTAAATTAACAACAGCTAGCCCCATAAAGGCCACAGGGGCTTTTCTGGGTTACATACAACTTGTTCTGTCCATTCGGCACTAAGATGCCTTATTTTCCATTATCACTGAATTCTTATTTTACTTCTTCATGTACTAAAAGTTTAAGTATAGAATTTTCTCATGCTTTTCTCTGACATTAAATTAACAACAGCTAGCCCCATAAAGGCCACAGGGGCTTTTCTGTGTTACATACAACTTGTTCTGTCCATTCTGCACTAAGATGCCTTATTTTCCATTATCACTGAATTCTTATTTTACTTCTTCATGTACTAAAAGTTTAAGTATAGAATTTTCTCATGCTTTTCTCTGACTTCTTGGAGAAGGAAATGGCAACCCACTCCAGTATTCTTGCCTGGAGAATCCCATGGACAGAGAAGCCTAGTAGGTTACAGTCCACGGGGTCGCAAAGAGTCGGACACGACTGAGCGACTTCACCTTCACCTTTCTCTGACTTCTAGCCTCTACCTGTACCATCTACTTATCCCACCATCCTCTGACAATATAAACAACCTGAAGGGGTGGCCTTCTCTACCTTCCTCTGGGCTCATATAATCATTAACACTTGGGGTCTGCCTTCCACCTGCCTGCCCACTGTCCTTCGTTCCTCCTTCCTCTTTTCCTTTCTCCCTTCCTTTTTTTCCCAAACCAGATGGAGTCAATAAGTTATTTACACTGCTAGGTATCTGGTATCTCTAGTATAGATCTCATTCATTCTTTCTAATATCTGCCTAATATCCCATGGTTTGGAAAGTCATACTTTATTGAAGTTTCTCTCTTAAAGGGCATGTATGTTGTTTCCAATTTTGTTTTGATCTTGCTTTTTTTTGTTTTTCTTACATTTGGCCACTGTAAGGGGTGCAGTGGGCTTCCCAGTTAGCTCAGTGTTAAAGAATCTGCCTGCAGTGCAGGAGACATGGGTTTGATCTCCGGGTTAGGAAGATCTCCTGGAGAAGGAAATGGCAATCCACTCCAGTATTCTTGCCTGCAGAATCCCATGGCCAGAGGAGCCTTGCTAGCTTCAGTCCATGGGAATCACGAAAGAGTTGGACACAACTTGGTGACTAGTCAACAAGAAGGGGTGCAGTAAACCTCTTTATACCCATCCTCAAATACTGGTCCTTTAAAAAATATGATCCAGGAGAGGAATTAACTGCATTTTAAAATGTATATGTGCTTTTAATAGATGTTGGCAGAGTCTGTCAAAAATGGTTATCCTAGCAGTGTTCCAAAAAACACTTCTCCCATCCTATTCAGTAGTAGGTGTCTTTCCTACTTGTACAAGAATGGATTATACCTGCAACCTTGATTGCATAACTGGGCACCTGTTGACATACTACAGTATATTTCAGTGGGGTTTAAAACTAGGGCTCTGGTTGGCCTATTTGATTGTGGGTGGTTGTGATTTTTGTGTATGTGTTTCTTAAAAAAAAAAAATCCTTGGGAAGTTTATGAGAGGGAGGGAACTGGAGGCCATTCTTACACAGTCCACTCCTTTCACAGATAAGGAAATTGCGATCCAGAGAGGTGAAGGAAGTTCATGTGAGCTAGTTACTGGCTGCTGCTTCTGGGAAGCAGTTGTTCAGAATCCTGAATTGGGACTTTACCTATTACACTGTGGGTTGGGCTTCCCAGGTAGCGCTAGGGGTAAAGAACCCTCATGCCACTGCAGGTAGGCGTAAGAGACATGGGTTCAATTCCTGGGTCGGGAAGATCTCCTGGAGGAGGGTATGGCAACCCACTCCAGTATTCTTGCCTGGAGAATCCCATGGACAGAGGAGCTGCAGTCCACGGGATCGCAAAGAGTTGGACACGACTGAAGTGACTGAGCACGCACGCGTGCACGCTGTGGGCCATGCTGACAGTGATCTTTAGANAGATCTCCTGGAGGAGGGTATGGCAACCCACTCCAGTATTCTTGCCTGGAGAATCCCATGGACAGAGGAGCTGCAGTCCACGGGATCGCAAAGAGTTGGACACGACTGAAGTGACTGAGCACGCACGCGTGCACGCTGTGGGCCATGCTGACAGTGATCTTTAGAGAATGGACCAAGAAACATCATCTGTGAGCCAGGGATGAACGGTTCCCAGGTTTCTCTTCTCTCCTGCTAGGATAGGCAAGCTTCCCAGTCTACGCTGAGCTGTGTGGGATTTGCTTTGCAAACTTCTGCAAAGATAAGAGGACATTTGTTAACAGCCTTGTTACCAGAATTTGCTTCTCTTAATATGTTCTTGAAAAAAAAAATTATTTATGTAGCTGCACCAGGTCTTAGTTGTGGCATGAGGGATCTTTGATCTTCACTGAGGCACACAGGATCTGTAGTTATGGCATATGAGAACTCTTAGTTTGCAGCATGTGGGATCTAGTTCCCTGAACTGGGATTGAACCCCGGGCCCCCAGCATTGGGAGCACAGTCTTAGCCACTGAACCAACCAGGGAAGTCCCTGCTGTTCTTAATCTTTTAGGGAGTTTGGGATTTATCATTAGAGTTGCTGCTTACCAAGTGTGGAGTAGCTGGCTTGGATCAGAACTCAAATGACAACAGGGAAGCACAGGAGAGAAGATTCTAGGCAGGACTGGCTTCCTCCTATGTACTCCTTCCTCCTCCCTTCCCAGTATACCAATGGAGAGGGCTAAATAGTGGGGCTGCCTAGAAAGAAGACTTCCTATAAGTCCTAGTTCTGTTCCTGGCCATGTAATCTCTAGGTATAATGTGCACAACGTGACCAGGGCCCAAATGGCTGTTCTCTAGGGCTGAATAAAATAAGCTTTTTGAAAGAAGCCACTTTAACTTCTTGAGTCTTTAAACTCAGTTTTGGTGTTTTTTAGTTTAGATCTGAGTATAGTTGATTTAGAATGTAAACTCAGTTTTACTGTAAGGTTCAGATTTAGCCCATACAGTCCACTGAGGAAGAGGAAAAGGGATCTCCAAATTTCAGATTCCCATTTGGGTTTGCCCTGTGTTTACTACAAAGCATTTGACAGTCCAATATTAATTTTCCAGGTTGCCTCTAAATAAAGTCAGCCGGTTCAGGGAGCTCAGCCCATTCCTCACAATAACAATAAAAATAATTACTATGGAAATTCATTTTGTCATAGGTAAGCCTCT
Organism: Oreotragus oreotragus; assembly: GCA_006410675.1. Classification (NCBI taxonomy): domain Eukaryota; kingdom Metazoa; phylum Chordata; class Mammalia; order Artiodactyla; family Bovidae; genus Oreotragus; species Oreotragus oreotragus. The sequence goes on from SJYX01008380.1 coordinate 166,079, forward strand.
CCAGCATTTATTAAATATAAATATGTATTTATATATAAAAATATTACACAAAACATGCCTCTGTGTTGTATACCTGGTCAGGAGCTGTGCTTATTTGTAGGCTTGACCATCAGTGGTCATGTTTCTTGTGGTTTAGCAGTTTGCAAGCCTGCAAACTGGAACGTCTGGGGAACTTAAAAAAATACTCATGCCTAGGTCCTCCCCAAGAATTAAATCAGAATCGATGGGGGAGGAGACACAGGGCTGAGGTAAGGACTTCTGGGTGGGCAACTGGAGATGGAGAGAGAATCTCTTCCTTAGTAAAGAAAGGAATGAGTTATAATTCGATCTGTTCTTTTGAGAAGCCTGTTGCCATTGGAATCTGCCCCTCAGCTCTTATAACCCACTGTCTCTCCTTTCTCCTTCCTATTTATTCTGCTGAGTGAAGCAGTGGAGTCACATTGTATAAAAGTCAGCTCCTGAAGGCAAAAATTGTATACCATGAAAATTATCATCCATGAGTGCTCTGGGAAGAGAGCATGAGGCTTAGGGGTCAACATACCATCTCTTGGTACATACAGATGGCATAGCAGCATTTCCTCTGGTGTCAGATCATTGTTTCTTTCGCTGAAATTCGGATAAAATAGCTTTTGGGAGCCAGAGTGTATGCAAAATATGTATCTTTAAGTATTGAAATTGCACTCCATTTGGTGACATTCTGGAGCCCTGAGAAGCAAGCAGCAGTTGACTGCCTTAGAGAATCCTATTCTTATCTCATAGTCAATTCTGAGGCCAACTCTGGAGTGGGATGAAAGCAGAATCATGGGCACCATTTTAAAGCGTGTGTTTCACCTCCCCTGTCTCTTCTTTTAGGCACTTAGAGTAGAATTCCAGTAAACTGAATGGTGAATGCGCATTCACCACTGCATTTCAGCATTGACTGTTTCTCGAATGTACAGAATTCATGGCCACTCTTTCTGTCCCCTAGCGTTCCCGTGGTTCGGCATGGATATCGGTGGGACGCTGGTTAAACTGGTCTACTTTGAGCCGAAGGATATTACAGCTGAAGAAGAGCAGGAGGAGGTGGAGAACCTAAAGAGCATCAGGAAGTATTTGACTTCTAACACGGCTTATGGGAAAACCGGGATCCGAGACGTCCACCTGGAACTGAAAAACTTGACCATGTGTGGGCGGAAGGGGAACCTGCACTTCATCCGCTTCCCCAGCTGCGCGATGCACAAGTTCATCCAGATGGGCAGCGAGAAGAACTTCTCCAGCCTGCACACCACGCTCTGTGCCACGGGGGGCGGGGCTTTCAAGTTCGAAGAGGATTTCAGAACGGTATGTCCGCGTTCAGTTCAGTCGCTCAGTCGTGTCCGACCCTTTGCGACCCCATGGATCGCAGCTTGCCAGCCCTCCCTGTCCATCACCAACTCTTGGAGTTCACCCAAACTCATGTGCATCGAGTTGGTGATGGCATCCAGCCATGTCATCCTCTGTCAGCCCCTTCTCCTCCTGCCCCCAATCCCTCCCAGCATCGGGGTCTTCCGCTTTAGCCCTGTGCAAACCACAAAACCACTTCTTAGAGAAACAAAGGAAGCCTCTCCCATGCCCATGCCCATGGGCATGGCGTCTCCAATGGAAGAACTAGGCTACTGGGCTTGGCAACTTTGGACAAGTTTACCTCACCTCTGACTGCTTCAGCGTCCTCATCTATATGAGAATAAAAACAGTTCCTACTTCATAGGGCTGAGGGGGATAATGTGTACCTGGCACTTACAATGCTTAGTGAATATTAGCTGCCGTCTTCAGTTTGGTTTCAATTGTGTCTGCACAATGTGATGTAAATCACCTTCTAAAGTATTTTACTTTTCCACAGACTCTTGAGTCTTGTGAAAAACATAATTATTGTACCAGTTTCATAGATATATAGACTGAGGCCTGCAGGAAAGACTTTTTATGCATCTTACTAAAAATGATTACATATTTCTGCCCATTTGTTCTGTGTCTTTTCTGTTTTATGAATGCCCTTTAGAAGTTTTGCCCACAAACAAAAATGAAAAATCTTTGATATTACTTACAGGTAAATTCCTTCACAAATAAGATTTAGGCAGTATGGTTCTACATAATAAGAATAGTACCTTATCCTGGGGGCATCCTTGACAGTCCAGTGGTTAAGACTCTGCGATTCTAGTCCAGAGCGTGTGGGTTCAGTCCCTGGACAGGACACTAGGATCCCGTATGCCACATGGTGCAGCCAAATAAATAATACCTGTTCCTGATGGGCAGCATATTCTGCCTCTGTATTGCTTATTTAGATTTGACAGAGTTGGCTAAATGGAAGATATGCATGAGTGACACAGAGTCCTAACTTCCTCCTTATTAAGCAATCTCTAACACCTATGTGTTCCAATTTCCCCATTTCTTTAGTCTAGGTAATCTCTTTATTGTCTAGGTTCATCTGACAGGGAATACAATGAGAAGAAAGAAAAATAATAGAGATAATAGTGAAATTTAAATGAACAGAAGTGTCTGAACGTAAAAGAAGGAAGGGTTGAAAGATTCTGGGACTAGTCTTGCCAGAAATTTTATCATTAATAAATAAGTTAGTAAATCAATACCTTATTCATTGTATTTAATAAAGCTCTAATGCAAATTTATTTGCACAATCAAAAGGAGCATCATTTATCTCATTGATAAGTAGTTTCTACAAGAGCTAGCAATAGAGCCCTGGAACATTCCCTTCAATCAGATTGATTATATTCAGGTGTTGACTTTTCCTTTTGTGTCCATGTTCCCTACCCAGCAGTAGAATTTGATTCTGCCACTTACTTAAATGATCCATGGAACCTTTTCTCCACCAAGTTCAGTTCAGTTCAGTTGCTCAGTCGTGTCCGACTCTTTGCGACCCCATGAACCGCAGCACGCCAGGCCTCCCTGTCCATCACCAACTCCCAGAGTCCTCCCAAGCCCATGTCCATTGAGTCGATGATGCCATCCAACCACCTCATCCTCTGTCGTCTCCTTCTCCTCCTGCCCTCAATCTTTCCCAGCATCAGGGTCTTTTACAGTGAGTCAGCTCTTCATATCAGGTGGCCAAAGTATTGGAGTTTCAGCTTCAACATCAGTCCTTCTAATGAGCACCCAGGACTGATCTCCTTTAGGATGGACTGGTTGGATTTCCTTGCAGTCCAAGGGATTCTCAAGAGTCTTCTCCAACACCACAGTTCAAAAGCATCAATTCTTCGCCACTCAGCCTTCTTTATAGTCCAGCTTTCACATCCATACATGACTACTGGAAAAACCATAGCCTTGACAAGATGGACCTTTGTTGGCAAAGTAATGTCTCTGCTTTTTAATATGCTCTCTAGCTTGTTCATAACTTTTTCCAAGGAGTAAGTGTCTTTTAATTTCATGGCTGCAGTCACCATCTGCAATGATTTTGGAGCCCAAAAAAATAAAGTCAGCCACTGTTTCCACTGTTTCTCCATCTATTTGCCATGAAGTGATGGGACCAGATGCCATGATCTTCGTTTTCTGAATGTTGAGTTTTAAGCCACCTTTTTCACTGTCCTCTTTGGGGCCCAATAATTGAAGAGTTTTGAAACTGAGAAGGTTGAGATCTAGCAGCATGAAAATTAAGTGCAAATTCATAAATGAAAAAGCACTGATCCTGAATTCTAATGCTATTTCTGCATTTAACTAGCTGGGTGCCTTTGGATAAATCATGTCCCTCCTGTGGGACTCAGTTTCATCATCTTCAGAAGGCAGCAGAAGGTGGCTACAAGGATAAGGAAACTAAAGCTAAAGAGCCATGAAGAGGCATTCGTAGTGCCCTCTTAGGTGCGAGCTGAGTGTTGGCTCAATTCTGATTCAGCAGATGCTGACCCACTGCTAATGCTGTGAGCTTCCCAGGTCCCTCAAGGTTGCCTGTGTCCATCTCTTCTAGGGAGCCTGAAGTGAACCAAGGTGACCTAGAGCATTTAAGCAAGCTCTGTCAAAGGCTCTATCCCTCCTCTGGGGTAATGCCCGGGAGAAAGTTACTCAATTTCTGTTGGTCATGAGCAAGTGTGTTTCTCAAGGTTCTGACCTGAGAAGGGTCATGTCTTATTTAACCACAAAAAAGAAGCCTCTGTCCGGGAGAAATATCAGTAACCTCAGATATGCAGATGACACCACCCTTATGGCAGAAAGTGAAGAAGAACTAAAGAGCCTCTTGATGAACGTGAAAAGGGAGAGTGAAAAAGTTGGCTTAAAGCTCAACATTCAGAAAACTAAGATCATGGCACCTGGTCCCATCACTTCATGGAAAATAGATGGGGAAACAGTGGCTGACTTTATTTTTCTGGGCTCCAAAATCACTGCAGATGGCGAATGCAGCAATGAAATTAAAAGACGCTTACTCCTTGGAAGAAAAATTATGACCAAGCTAGACAGCATATTCAAAAGCAGAGACATTACTTTGTCAACAATGTCTGTCTAGTCAAGGCTATGGTTTTTCCAGTAGTCATGTATGGATGTGAGAGTTGGACTATAAAGAAGGCTGAGCAGCAAAGAATTGATGCTTTTGAACTGTGGTGTTGGAGAAAACTCTTGAGACTCCCTTGGACTGCAAGGCACTCCAACCAGTCCATCCTAAAGGAAATCAGTCCTGAATGTTCTTTCATGGGGTCTCAAAGAGTCGGACACGACTGAGTGACTGAACTGAACTGAACTGAATGCATCTATAATAAACAAGGTACATATATAGGAGAGCAGGGAAATGTATTGATGGTTTTTCTCTTTTCTTATTGCTATAAAGACATCAGAAAGAATGAGAACTTCTTTTTTCCACGGGAAACTCAAAACTGAGTTTCACAGACTGAATTTTCCATATCTGGGGCTTCTCTTCCACCTGCCTAGGGAGAGAAGCTTCCCTTTACTGCGAAAATGAGGTTCGCTTAGGTCCTTGTGACGGGACCATCCTAGACAGCAGAGGAAGAGGCAGGGCATCCAAAGGGAATGACTGCAGTGACCTCTCAGAAGATCCAAATCACACTCAGCAAAAATCAAGCGCCAAAACAAACCTCTAGCTGATAAGATCAGAATACTTGCCACCTAAATATATATCATAGTGAAATTTTAAAATGTGATGCTTCTTATATCCAAACTGTGTAGTTAATATAATATACTCACATAAAATTTCACAAAAAATTCTAGAACCTGTTTTTCACTTCATATCTTTATCTTTTTTCACATCAATAAATATAGTTACAAAATCATTTTAATACCTACGTAGTGTTTTTTGGATAGATGTTCCATAGTTATTTTATTGATAAACTATTTTTGGACATCAGTTAAATCCAAATCTTTACTACTGTAAACAACTGTGCTGTCAAGCTCCATTATCTTTAACAAAATGAAAGAGTAAGTCAAGGTGACCTGTGCTTTACCAAGACCAAAGCCAGGAAGCCTAGAGGCACAGTTGACAGAGGTTGTACCTAGGATACTTATTTGCTTCTCCATGAAGGATGAAAGGTATCAGTAAGATCTGCCACAGCATATGGACTCTTTACAGCTTTCTGATAGCTTGCTCTCTAACACTTATTTTTCAGTGCTTTTTACTTTGTTTGGTTTCCTCAAAGACAGGTAGCATCTTGCAAGCAAGGCAACAAATATATTGTTTTTCATAGTCTCAGACTCTCTTCAATATTCTGCAAACAGTAAATGCATAAAAATATAATTACAATTATACTTATTTTCCTGGCCAAATATATACTAAGATAAAACCATGGACTAAGTTTGTCTTTAAAATTATATTATGACTTGGCTTCTCTAAAAACCATAAACCTGTGATGGTTGAATGCTGTTTCTAATATCTAAAATTTGATTTCGTGATAGTTGGTTAGTCCTCTGCTATTTTTTAATGCAGTTGGACTATGAGTGCACCCTCTAATATCAACAAAGACAGACAATTTTGCTATGCAACCTGTATGCCCACTTATCTTCCTGGTGGTTCAGATGCTAAAGAATCTGCCTGCAATGCAGGAAATTCAGGTTTGATCCCTTGGTCTGCAAGATCCCCTGCAGAAGGGAATGACTATCACTGCAGTATCCTTGCCTGGCAAATCTCATGCACAGAGGAGCCTGGCTGACTACAGTCTATGGGTAGCGAAGAGTTGGACACAACTGAGCAGCTAACACTACACACACTATGATTCAATAAATATATCTGATATAACTTGATAAGCTCATGTTTTATTGTATTTTACTGCTGAAATTTTTTGGTTTCTATCAGTTCCAAGGAGTTGAATTTGCTTAAATATATGCAATTGTGTCCCCAAGCAGAAACTTCAAATACACTTAAATAAATATAAACATTGAGCAAAAGATATTGAGAGAAGGAAATCCCATGTACTGAATCCAGCAACAGAATCTTGATATAATGCCAAACCAAATCAATGAAATATTTGATATAAGTTTTCCTTAATCCCATTCTCCCCTAGCTGTTGTGCTTTTCTGTCCAAATGGCTCATTAGCTATTAATACAAAACTTCAGACAGACAGCTGGTGTGTCCTATTGCCTCGCTTCTGGCTGCTTTTCCCCTGAACTCCATAGGCAAGCAATGAGTTCCCAATATTGAAGAGTTATTTTTCCAAGTAACTAGGAATTAGCTCTTAGTGTAGAATCTAAATTTATCATCATGTACAACCTGGTATTTAAATATCTTAATCTGAAAAGTTTCATATAACTAGGAGAAGGTGGAAGTATCCAGAAGAAACTCAATAGTCTCATAAGGCAAGCCTTGCCAACACAGTGCTATAGGGTGAGTCCATTGCTCCCCAGCAAAGGTGTCTATTCAAACTTCACCGAGTTTTAAATCCTTTAACAGGGTCTCAAAAATCCATATTCACATAAATTATTTACTGGATAAAGAATGCAAGAAAAACCACTGTTTTTCCTCCCATCCTGAACATGTTACAAGTGTATTTTCTTTTTTCTTAGCCTTTAAAAAACCGTTTACTTTGTATTGGCGTATAGTTGACTAACAATGTTGTGTTAGTTTCAGGTGTACAGCAAAGTGACTTAGTTACACGTATACATGTGTCTTGTCTTTTTTCAACAGACTGGTTCCAAATTGGGAAAGGAGTGTGTCAAGGCTGTATATTGTCACCCTGCTTATTTAACTTCTGTGCAGAGTACATCATGTGAAATGCCAGCCTGGATGAAGCACAAGCTGGAATCAAGATTGCCGGGAGAAATAACAATAACCTCAGATATGCAGATGACACCATCCCTATGGCAGAAAGCAAAGAAGAACTAAAGAGCTTGTTGATGAAAGTGAAAGAGGAGAGTGAAAAAGTTGGCTTCATTGAAATATGTATACTATCATGTAAGAAACGAACCGCCAGTCTATGTTCAATGCAGGATGCAGGATGCTTGGGGCTGGTGTATGGGGATGATCTGGAGGGATGATGTGGGGTGAGAGGTGGGAGGGGGGTTCATGTTTGGGAGTTCGTGTACACCCATGGCAGATTCATGTCAATGTATGCCAAAACCAATAGAGTTGTAAAGTAAAATAAAGTAAAATGGAAGCTCTAAAAAAAAAAAAAAAAAAAATGAGCACCCAGGACTGATCTCCTTTAGGATGGACTGGTTGGATTTCCTTGCAGTCCAAGGGATTCTCAAGAGTCTTCTCCAACACCACAGTTCAAAAGCATCAATTCTTCGCCACTCAGCCTTCTTTATAGTCCAGCTTTCACATCCATACATGACTACTGGAAAAACCATAGCCTTGACAAGATGGACCTTTGTTGGCAAAGTAATGTCTCTGCTTTTTAATATGCTCTCTAGCTTGTTCATAACTTTTTCCAAGGAGTAAGTGTCTTTTAATTTCATGGCTGCAGTCACCATCTGCAATGATTTTGGAGCCCAAAAAAATAAAGTCAGCCACTGTTTCCACTGTTTCTCCATCTATTTGCCATGAAGTGATGGGACCAGATGCCATGATCTTCGTTTTCTGAATGTTGAGTTTTAAGCCACCTTTTTCACTGTCCTCTTTGGGGCCCAATAATTGAAGAGTTTTGAAACTGAGAAGGTTGAGATCTAGCAGCATGAAAATTAAGTGCAAATTCATAAATGAAAAAGCACTGATCCTGAATTCTAATGCTATTTCTGCATTTAACTAGCTGGGTGCCTTTGGATAAATCATGTCCCTCCTGTGGGACTCAGTTTCATCATCTTCAGAAGGCAGCAGAAGGTGGCTACAAGGATAAGGAAACTAAAGCTAAAGAGCCATGAAGAGGCATTCGTAGTGCCCTCTTAGGTGCGAGCTGAGTGTTGGCTCAATTCTGATTCAGCAGATGCTGACCCACTGCTAATGCTGTGAGCTTCCCAGGTCCCTCAAGGTTGCCTGTGTCCATCTCTTCTAGGGAGCCTGAAGTGAACCAAGGTGACCTAGAGCATTTAAGCAAGCTCTGTCAAAGGCTCTATCCCTCCTCTGGGGTAATGCCCGGGAGAAAGTTACTCAATTTCTGTTGGTCATGAGCAAGTGTGTTTCTCAAGGTTCTGACCTGAGAAGGGTCATGTCTTATTTAACCACAAAAAAGAAGCCTCTGTCCGGGAGAAATATCAGTAACCTCAGATATGCAGATGACACCACCCTTATGGCAGAAAGTGAAGAAGAACTAAAGAGCCTCTTGATGAACGTGAAAAGGGAGAGTGAAAAAGTTGGCTTAAAGCTCAACATTCAGAAAACTAAGATCATGGCACCTGGTCCCATCACTTCATGGAAAATAGATGGGGAAACAGTGGCTGACTTTATTTTTCTGGGCTCCAAAATCACTGCAGATGGCAAATGCAGCAATGAAATTAAAAGACGCTTACTCCTTGGAAGAAAAATTATGACCAAGCTAGACAGCATATTCAAAAGCAGAGACATTACTTTGTCAACAATGTCTGTCTAGTCAAGGCTATGGTTTTTCCAGTAGTCATGTATGGATGTGAGAGTTGGACTATAAAGAAGGCTGAGCAGCAAAGAATTGATGCTTTTGAACTGTGGTGTTGGAGAAAACTCTTGAGACTCCCTTGGACTGCAAGGAAATCCAACCAGTCCATCCTAAAGGAGATCAGTCCTGGGTGTTCATTGGAAGGACTAATGTTGAGGCTGAAACTCCGATACTCTGGCCACCTGATGCAAAGAGCTGACTCATTGTAAAAGGCCTTGATGCTGGGAAAGATTGAGGGCAGGAGGAGAAGGGGACGACAGAGGATGAGGTGGTGGGATGGCATCATCGACTCTGTGGACATGGGTTTGGGAGGACTCTGGGAGTTGGTGATGGACAAGGAGGCCTGGCGTGCTGCGGTTCATGGGGTCGCAAAGAGTCGGACACAACTGAGCAACTGAACTGAACTGTTCCTTCATGCTGCTCTAGCCTAATAAACAGATTGGTGCAGGGAGCAAGTCTGGAGTACTTGCCTAGCAGTCCAGCCATCTATAAAAGAAAGTATCAATATTTGGGCTGCCTTCTGTTTGCATACTCAGGTTTTGTTATTTTTCTCACTCACAAAACATTTGAAATTGAGCTCTCTTTCGGGTCTCTCTTAGCTCTCCTGTGTAAGGAGCACAGAGCCCCTACTGTGATCTGTAGTTCAGAGTCAACCATTTTATATGCAGATTATTCTTGAGCTTAGTAAGATAACCTTTTCTGCCATTTCCAGTATGACTTACAGAGCCAGTGTCAGCAAAAGCACCTGGGAAAGTGTGGGGTATCATACAGATGTATTTTTATTCATTTTGGGAAAAACAATTTAGTGACTCATTTCTCAAGGGCAGGAGAGTGATATAATGGGGTAGGTCCATAGCATACTCCCATAGAGAGCAGGCATGAAACCTCCTGGGATGGTTTTTTTCAGATTTATGAACATACATATGTATGTATGAATGCATTTATTCATTTATTCATTCAGCTATTTATTTAGTTACTTTGAACATTTATTGTATTGAAGTCTAGTTGATTTCCTAGTTGAATCTAATTGAATCCACCTGCAATACAGGAGACCCTGGTTCAATTCCTGGGTTGGGAAGATCTCCTGGAGAAAGGATAGGCTACCCACTCCAGTACTGGGCCTCCCTTCTGACTCAGCTGGTAAAGAATCCGCCTGCAATGCGGGAGACCTGGGTTCGGTCCCTGGGTTGGGAAGATCCCCTGGAGAAGGGAAAGGTTACCCACTCTAGTGTTCTGGCCTGGAGAATTCCATAGACTATATATAGTCCATGGGGTCGCAAAGAGTCAGACATGAGTGAGCGACTTTCACTGGTTGATTTACTATTGTGTGTTAATTTCTGCTGTACAGCAGAAAGGTTCTCTGTATAGATACACATATACACCTTCTTTTTCATATTCTTTTCCACTATGTTTTGTCAGAGGATACTGACAATAGCTCCCTGTGTTACACGGTAGCACCTTTTTGTTTAGCCTATCTTATATATAATAATTTTTGCTATTTAGTTATTTTTGACAGAGGGAAGCACATAAGGAGAACCTCTTCCAGTTGTATCCTCAACATGTCTTGTGTTTATAATCCTTTTTTTTTTTTTCTAATTTCAGCATACAGGGAATCACTGAATTCCTTTGAGAAATTAGAGCCTTCAGTTTGGAAATGGGTTTCCAAATGTATCTCAGCTTAAGAAGATTGAATTATTTTACCTCTTGTATAAGTTGTATAACTCATGTCTAACTCATCTTTCCAAGGCATTTTCACACAGCCGTCTCATCGGGTTCTTGAAAAGAGCCCTGCAAGTTAACTAGGGCAGCTGGTACTGGGGAGAGTTTGTGATTTTACTGAAGGCCTGTTGCACTGTACTATGGTGTGATCATGCATTCATACCAACTCATCAGCTCCAACGTCTGTGTGTTTATACACAGACCGGCAGCGTCTAGATCACTTGGGATATTGTTAGACAGGCAATCAGAAACTCTGGGAGTGGAGGCCCAGCAATCTGATTTAACAAAGCCTCCAGGTGTTCTGATGGTGCCTAAAATTTGAGAATCCCCATTGCACCCATGCTTGCTTGGGTGACTCTGAAAATGGGTAAAACAGAATTAGTTTACCGTAGTAATAATTTGAACAAAAGTGTTTTTTTGTTTTTTGTTTTTACTTTATTTCTTCCCTTAGCCCCATTATTTACAGAGTTTGAGTCTTAGGGCTAATTTTGATTTCTTGTTTTTAAGTTTGGGGAATAGTTTAAACTTAATGATTTAAGAACTGGCAGAACTCATACTTTCTTTTCTTCTTGGCTGCACTATGCGTCATGTGGGATCATAGTTCCCCGTCAGGGACTGAGCCTGGTGCCCACTTCAGTGGAAGTGAAGGGTTTAACCATTGGACTGCCAGGAAGTCCTGCAAATCATATTTTCTGAAAGTGCTAAGGAGAGTTACACGCAGCGGTGTGCTGGAGTCGGCTCCTATTGGCTCACGAGAACCCACTCTGTCTTCCCAACTTTGTGCTTAGTGACATTGTGTTGGCAGCTTGAAGCTGGTCTTGGTGGGAGTGATGATACAACTGAAATTGGTAGATGCTATAAACCAGGGCTTTTGCTGCCCGAGAGCTCATTGTTAAACATTTACCACCACACCTTGGTGACAAGGTTATGTTCACATTAACTGAAGCTTCATCTGCATATTTGCTGCATCTGATATTTCAGATCTACCATCATCTAAGACCCATTATAGAGATCACCATTAAGAATGCGTATAAAATTCATAGGAATTTACTGCCTATTAGTGGGAAGTCAGATGTAGCTCACAGCTCTTATGGTGCCCTTCTACATATAGATATATATTTAATTTAAACTAGCTTCCAGCATTTAAAAATTGGAAGTTTCACATAAAAAATCTAGATTTCTGACTCTTGAGAAATCTGATCATTTGGCAGCATTGAGCCCCCATTATCACGTGGGCTGCACTGAATTTTAAACACATGTGGATTGCCTTGTGTGCCACAATCCCCATCCTTCTGTTACTTGAACAGAAGTCAAGTCCCTTGTTTAGTCAAGGGGCTTTACTCCTTTACTGGCTCCGGCAGCACTTGTTTTTGTTTACCCCCAGCATAAAGAAAACCAAGTCCCAAGAAAGAGCATTTCTCTGTAGCTGAGATCTGAACACGCTGTCCAAGTAATGATTTGACTCATGGCTTACACTTGGGAGCCTGTCCTATTTCCTGGATGAGAAAGACCTTCGAGGGAGGCCTCCATAGGTCTCAATGAAAGTGACTAATATTTCTGTTTCTCAGTGGGGGGCGCATGACCTCAGGCTTCAGAAATATCCGTCATACTATGAGCCTATTTGCAGGGCAGGAAGAGAAATGACGACGTAGAGAATGGACTTGTGGGGAGGAAGGAGAGTGTGGTACCAACTGGGAGACCAACACTGACATAAATACACTGCTGCGTGCAGAAAAGCCAGCTAGTGGCAGGCAGCTCCGCAGCGCGGGAGCTCAGCCCCGTGCTCTGTGCGGACCCAGAGGGGTGGGAGGGATGGAGCAAGGAGGCTGAAGAGGAAGGGAATGTAATATACTCGATTCACGCTGTTGAACAGCAGAAACCAACACAACATTGTAAAGCAGTTATACTCCAACGAAAAATAAAAACAAATACCCATCCCTCAGTAAAATGCTATAGAAGAGATGTCTGTTTGCAGCTAGCACGTTATTTGAAAGTGATTTTGAGGGGAAAGTTGAGATCTTTCCTTTCAGAGCAAAGTCCCATGCTTTATGTGCCTTGACAGGTTTTTCTTTTTCCTGAGCAGTTTCAGGACGTCTCCTGGACACACTTTGTTCACGTTTGTGATGTTAGTTCTGGGCATGACTTTCAATATTGTTGATGGACCTCTGATTAATTTTTAAGCAGGTTAACCTATGGCCCCAAGACTGGCTGATGAAATCGCTACTTTTCAGTGTGGGGTGATTTAAGAGGGGACAACTTTCCCTGTTCTATTTAAGAAATGTTTATTAAGCCATTATAATGGACAGGCCTTTGAGCGTGGTGCGCAGGGGCACCCAGTGAACCAAAAAGCAAACCAGAACGTGACCCGTGCTGTGAGTGCGATGGAAGATGTGGATATACCGCTAGTATTACCCCCGAACACGTGAATCATGATATGCATCTCACCCAGAATTTCACTTGGTGGAAAATGAAATGTTCAGAATCATTTGATAGATTTGCTTTTTATCATCATGTGTTATTTAGAATGCTTTTTCCTGTATATCAAGAAACCGTCCACCATCTTGCTAGTAACCTATTCTGACTCTGCTCTGCAGATAAAGCTGCAGTAGATTTTGTTGTCTGGGACAGTGAGGTGACAAAAAGTCCAAAATTTCCTTCTAGCTATTAGCTTTCAGAATGAAGATGATGCTTTGGGGGCAATATATCTAAGTATAGTACTCGTGTAGGTTGTTTCCAGATCCCAGAAGCAGGATTCATTGTGAATGAAGACAGGAGAAGAGCAGCAGCCCTTTGCTAGTTGTGCCACTTAGGGAAAGTTACTTCAGGTCTACGAGCCTCAAACATAGCATTAGGATAATGATACCTCTTCACAGGATTTTTGTGAGAACTAAATGATCTAGTATAAGGGTTGGGCATATAGTAAACAATAAATACTAGTTACTATTTTCTTAAAGAGATTTTTAAACATTTAAATTAGACTCTATAAATTATCTTCCATTGTTGATTCAGTTTCATGTTGGTGAATATTAGATTGTTTTCTTTTTTTCCTATACCAGCAGTAATATCACTCTTGAGGACCATGAATAAACTTTTGAGGATGCAAAGTAGCCATTGCCTGCTAAGGCTAGCCCTCAGTTAACTCATTCCCCTTTTCTTTTTCCCCCCAGTACCTAGGAGAAAAGGAGTTTTTGTTTCTCAGGAGCATAAAAGGACACTCTGCGACTACCTAAGCTATTAGTAAAAGAGTCACTGTTTTTCAAGTCCTTTGTATTTGCCAAGCCATGTGTAAGCATTTTGTTTTATTTTTTAAGATATTTATTTGTTTGGCTGCCCTGGGCCTTAGTTGCAGCACATGGGACCTTTATTTATGGTATTTGAACTCTTAGTTGCAGCATTTGGGATGTAGTTCCCTGACCAGGGATCAAACTTGGCCCCCCATGCACCGAGAGGGCAGAGTGTTAGCCACTGGACCACCAGAGATATCCCAGCATTTTATATATTATTATCATGTAGTCTTCAACACTATGCTGGGGGTATCATCCCCATTTTACAGAGGAGGAAACTGAGGCTTGAGAAGTTAAGGAACTAGCCCCACATCCCTCAATTAGCTAAGTGTTAGAGCTAGCATTCAAAGTCAGGCCCCTCTAACTCCAAAGCCTGGCACCTAGGAAAAGGAGAGCTGGGCTATTTGGGCTCAAAGGAGATTGTCCCCAGCCCCCAGGCTCACGTGCCTCCCTCAAAACTGGGCATCTTTTCAAGGAAGTGTAGAAGTCTTTCTGCTTCCAAAACATTCTCGCTCTCTTCACCCCATGGTATGCTGGGTTAGTTTCCTGTGCCTGCTATAACAAATTACCACCCTTCTAGCGGCTTAAAGCCACAGAAATGTATTCAGTCACAGTGCTGGAGGCCAGAAAGACGAAATCAGGGTGTTGCTAGGACCACACTTCCTTCAGAGACTCTCGGGCAGAACCCACGTTTTGCCTCTTCTGGCGTCCCGTGGCTGCTGGCATTCCTGGCCTGTCAGGCAGCCCTGCAGTCTCTGCCTTCTGTCTTCATGCAGCCTTCTCCCCTGCGTCCATCCAGCCTTCCCTGTGTCTTATCAGGAAATTGTCCGTGGACTTAGGGCTACCCAGATAACCCAGAATGCTGTCTTCATCCCAGGATCCTTAATTTAGTTACATATGCCAAAGACCTTGTTTCCAAATAAGGTTACAGTCACAGGTTCTGAAAACTAAGATCTGGGCATATCTTTCAGGGGCAAGCATTTAACCCACCCCACATGCTAGTGGCTGGTTTTCCATTGGAATGACTGAGTCTCAACAAGATTTCCCAGTGCGGTGCTGGAAGAACGTTTCCATGCCTTTCACATTCATGACGCCTTAAGACCAAAGAAAAGCCCCCAGGACGTCCCCTGAGGTGGTGACAGCCTCCCTCCCACGGGCTTGTTCTCTTTCAGATTGCTGACCTGCAGCTCCACAAACTGGACGAACTGGACTGTCTGATTCAGGGCCTGCTTTACGTCGACTCCATTGGCTTCAACGGCAAGCCGGAATGTTACTACTTTGAAAATCCCACAAATCCCGAATTGTGTCAGAAAAAGCCGTACTGCCTGGATAACCCGTACCCCATGTTGCTGGTGAACATGGGCTCAGGTGTCAGCATCCTAGCAGTGTACTCCAAGGACAACTATAAAAGAGTTACAGGGACCAGGTAAATGCGGTTTCCACCAGGAGAACCTTTCTGTGCTTATTACACCCCGGCCTCTTTCTTAAAGACCAGTTTCTGAAAAGGTTACTTACATTGAATACATTTTTAAAAGAAAGATCTTACCTCCTCAACCAAGGATTTATTGGATGTGTTATACAGGGTGATTGAGAGAAAGGTTAATAAAACATAGCTCTTGCTCTGGTAGGAAACTGGTCAGGTGCGGGAAAAGGGTCACACAACCCAGAAGCCAGGTGGAAGGATGCTTGTGATGGCCAGAGGGCTGCAGAGAAACCCTTCCTTTGGAACTACCTTGGTGTCTAGCCCAGGAAGAATTGCTTGAAATAATGTCATTCCAATCAGTGAGCCAGACTGTTGACAGTGCTTTTTACCCAATGCTCCTGCTGCAAACTGGAATAGTCAGCACACCTCACTGGGAATTTGGAAGTACAGTGGATAGGCAAGCAGCCCTGTGTGATGGCAGTGGGGTGGAGCGAGTGTTTCTTTCTGTAAACACACCCTACGGGCACGTGGGCTCAGCTTCCTGTTCATGGGGATTGAACACGGAACAAAGATACAGGGTCAGAAGTCTTTGAGAGATCCTAGTGTAAACAAAATGGCAAGGGTTTTCTTTACTTGTAAGAGGATTAGAATGAAGCTTCTTAGTGGACCACAAGAACCCATTTTTGGAGGAACGATTTAAGGAACTAGCACTGTGTGACATGTGCTTTGAGACATGACGTTGAAAGTGTTGTTTTTGATAGACAAAGATACCATGTAACTCCCCTGAGCCTCAGTATCCTTGTTTGTGCCACGAAGTGAGTTGTTTCTTAATTTGTACCTGCCTCTCCGGTACCGACATTCTGTAATCCTATTCAGGCCTGAGGAGGCGAGCATTGCTTTTCTCCTGTATTAACATGACTTGTGATGGGTCTGCATAAATCAGTGGTTCACCACTGGGGAAGGGAAGACAGCCANTAGCATACTCCCATAGAGAGCAGGCATGAAACCTCCTGGGATGGTTTTTTTCAGATTTATGAACATACATATGTATGTATGAATGCATTTATTCATTTATTCATTCAGCTATTTATTTAGTTACTTTGAACATTTATTGTATTGAAGTCTAGTTGATTTCCTAGTTGAATCTAATTGAATCCACCTGCAATACAGGAGACCCTGGTTCAATTCCTGGGTTGGGAAGATCTCCTGGAGAAAGGATAGGCTACCCACTCCAGTACTGGGCCTCCCTTCTGACTCAGCTGGTAAAGAATCCGCCTGCAATGCGGGAGACCTGGGTTCGGTCCCTGGGTTGGGAAGATCCCCTGGAGAAGGGAAAGGTTACCCACTCTAGTGTTCTGGCCTGGAGAATTCCATAGACTATATATAGTCCATGGGGTCGCAAAGAGTCAGACATGAGTGAGCGACTTTCACTGGTTGATTTACTATTGTGTGTTAATTTCTGCTGTACAGCAGAAAGGTTCTCTGTATAGATACACATATACACCTTCTTTTTCATATTCTTTTCCACTATGTTTTGTCAGAGGATACTGACAATAGCTCCCTGTGTTACACGGTAGCACCTTTTTGTTTAGCCTATCTTATATATAATAATTTTTGCTATTTAGTTATTTTTGACAGAGGGAAGCACATAAGGAGAACCTCTTCCAGTTGTATCCTCAACATGTCTTGTGTTTATAATCCTTTTTTTTTTTTTCTAATTTCAGCATACAGGGAATCACTGAATTCCTTTGAGAAATTAGAGCCTTCAGTTTGGAAATGGGTTTCCAAATGTATCTCAGCTTAAGAAGATTGAATTATTTTACCTCTTGTATAAGTTGTATAACTCATGTCTAACTCATCTTTCCAAGGCATTTTCACACAGCCGTCTCATCGGGTTCTTGAAAAGAGCCCTGCAAGTTAACTAGGGCAGCTGGTACTGGGGAGAGTTTGTGATTTTACTGAAGGCCTGTTGCACTGTACTATGGTGTGATCATGCATTCATACCAACTCATCAGCTCCAACGTCTGTGTGTTTATACACAGACCGGCAGCGTCTAGATCACTTGGGATATTGTTAGACAGGCAATCAGAAACTCTGGGAGTGGAGGCCCAGCAATCTGATTTAACAAAGCCTCCAGGTGTTCTGATGGTGCCTAAAATTTGAGAATCCCCATTGCACCCATGCTTGCTTGGGTGACTCTGAAAATGGGTAAAACAGAATTAGTTTACCGTAGTAATAATTTGAACAAAAGTGTTTTTTTGTTTTTTGTTTTTACTTTATTTCTTCCCTTAGCCCCATTATTTACAGAGTTTGAGTCTTAGGGCTAATTTTGATTTCTTGTTTTTAAGTTTGGGGAATAGTTTAAACTTAATGATTTAAGAACTGGCAGAACTCATACTTTCTTTTCTTCTTGGCTGCACTATGCGTCATGTGGGATCATAGTTCCCCGTCAGGGACTGAGCCTGGTGCCCACTTCAGTGGAAGTGAAGGGTTTAACCATTGGACTGCCAGGAAGTCCTGCAAATCATATTTTCTGAAAGTGCTAAGGAGAGTTACACGCAGCGGTGTGCTGGAGTCGGCTCCTATTGGCTCACGAGAACCCACTCTGTCTTCCCAACTTTGTGCTTAGTGACATTGTGTTGGCAGCTTGAAGCTGGTCTTGGTGGGAGTGATGATACAACTGAAATTGGTAGATGCTATAAACCAGGGCTTTTGCTGCCCGAGAGCTCATTGTTAAACATTTACCACCACACCTTGGTGACAAGGTTATGTTCACATTAACTGAAGCTTCATCTGCATATTTGCTGCATCTGATATTTCAGATCTACCATCATCTAAGACCCATTATAGAGATCACCATTAAGAATGCGTATAAAATTCATAGGAATTTACTGCCTATTAGTGGGAAGTCAGATGTAGCTCACAGCTCTTATGGTGCCCTTCTACATATAGATATATATTTAATTTAAACTAGCTTCCAGCATTTAAAAATTGGAAGTTTCACATAAAAAATCTAGATTTCTGACTCTTGAGAAATCTGATCATTTGGCAGCATTGAGCCCCCATTATCACGTGGGCTGCACTGAATTTTAAACACATGTGGATTGCCTTGTGTGCCACAATCCCCATCCTTCTGTTACTTGAACAGAAGTCAAGTCCCTTGTTTAGTCAAGGGGCTTTACTCCTTTACTGGCTCCGGCAGCACTTGTTTTTGTTTACCCCCAGCATAAAGAAAACCAAGTCCCAAGAAAGAGCATTTCTCTGTAGCTGAGATCTGAACACGCTGTCCAAGTAATGATTTGACTCATGGCTTACACTTGGGAGCCTGTCCTATTTCCTGGATGAGAAAGACCTTCGAGGGAGGCCTCCATAGGTCTCAATGAAAGTGACTAATATTTCTGTTTCTCAGTGGGGGGCGCATGACCTCAGGCTTCAGAAATATCCGTCATACTATGAGCCTATTTGCAGGGCAGGAAGAGAAATGACGACGTAGAGAATGGACTTGTGGGGAGGAAGGAGAGTGTGGTACCAACTGGGAGACCAACACTGACATAAATACACTGCTGCGTGCAGAAAAGCCAGCTAGTGGCAGGCAGCTCCGCAGCGCGGGAGCTCAGCCCCGTGCTCTGTGCGGACCCAGAGGGGTGGGAGGGATGGAGCAAGGAGGCTGAAGAGGAAGGGAATGTAATATACTCGATTCACGCTGTTGAACAGCAGAAACCAACACAACATTGTAAAGCAGTTATACTCCAACGAAAAATAAAAACAAATACCCATCCCTCAGTAAAATGCTATAGAAGAGATGTCTGTTTGCAGCTAGCACGTTATTTGAAAGTGATTTTGAGGGGAAAGTTGAGATCTTTCCTTTCAGAGCAAAGTCCCATGCTTTATGTGCCTTGACAGGTTTTTCTTTTTCCTGAGCAGTTTCAGGACGTCTCCTGGACACACTTTGTTCACGTTTGTGATGTTAGTTCTGGGCATGACTTTCAATATTGTTGATGGACCTCTGATTAATTTTTAAGCAGGTTAACCTATGGCCCCAAGACTGGCTGATGAAATCGCTACTTTTCAGTGTGGGGTGATTTAAGAGGGGACAACTTTCCCTGTTCTATTTAAGAAATGTTTATTAAGCCATTATAATGGACAGGCCTTTGAGCGTGGTGCGCAGGGGCACCCAGTGAACCAAAAAGCAAACCAGAACGTGACCCGTGCTGTGAGTGCGATGGAAGATGTGGATATACCGCTAGTATTACCCCCGAACACGTGAATCATGATATGCATCTCACCCAGAATTTCACTTGGTGGAAAATGAAATGTTCAGAATCATTTGATAGATTTGCTTTTTATCATCATGTGTTATTTAGAATGCTTTTTCCTGTATATCAAGAAACCGTCCACCATCTTGCTAGTAACCTATTCTGACTCTGCTCTGCAGATAAAGCTGCAGTAGATTTTGTTGTCTGGGACAGTGAGGTGACAAAAAGTCCAAAATTTCCTTCTAGCTATTAGCTTTCAGAATGAAGATGATGCTTTGGGGGCAATATATCTAAGTATAGTACTCGTGTAGGTTGTTTCCAGATCCCAGAAGCAGGATTCATTGTGAATGAAGACAGGAGAAGAGCAGCAGCCCTTTGCTAGTTGTGCCACTTAGGGAAAGTTACTTCAGGTCTACGAGCCTCAAACATAGCATTAGGATAATGATACCTCTTCACAGGATTTTTGTGAGAACTAAATGATCTAGTATAAGGGTTGGGCATATAGTAAACAATAAATACTAGTTACTATTTTCTTAAAGAGATTTTTAAACATTTAAATTAGACTCTATAAATTATCTTCCATTGTTGATTCAGTTTCATGTTGGTGAATATTAGATTGTTTTCTTTTTTTCCTATACCAGCAGTAATATCACTCTTGAGGACCATGAATAAACTTTTGAGGATGCAAAGTAGCCATTGCCTGCTAAGGCTAGCCCTCAGTTAACTCATTCCCCTTTTCTTTTTCCCCCCAGTACCTAGGAGAAAAGGAGTTTTTGTTTCTCAGGAGCATAAAAGGACACTCTGCGACTACCTAAGCTATTAGTAAAAGAGTCACTGTTTTTCAAGTCCTTTGTATTTGCCAAGCCATGTGTAAGCATTTTGTTTTATTTTTTAAGATATTTATTTGTTTGGCTGCCCTGGGCCTTAGTTGCAGCACATGGGACCTTTATTTATGGTATTTGAACTCTTAGTTGCAGCATTTGGGATGTAGTTCCCTGACCAGGGATCAAACTTGGCCCCCCATGCACCGAGAGGGCAGAGTGTTAGCCACTGGACCACCAGAGATATCCCAGCATTTTATATATTATTATCATGTAGTCTTCAACACTATGCTGGGGGTATCATCCCCATTTTACAGAGGAGGAAACTGAGGCTTGAGAAGTTAAGGAACTAGCCCCACATCCCTCAATTAGCTAAGTGTTAGAGCTAGCATTCAAAGTCAGGCCCCTCTAACTCCAAAGCCTGGCACCTAGGAAAAGGAGAGCTGGGCTATTTGGGCTCAAAGGAGATTGTCCCCAGCCCCCAGGCTCACGTGCCTCCCTCAAAACTGGGCATCTTTTCAAGGAAGTGTAGAAGTCTTTCTGCTTCCAAAACATTCTCGCTCTCTTCACCCCATGGTATGCTGGGTTAGTTTCCTGTGCCTGCTATAACAAATTACCACCCTTCTAGCGGCTTAAAGCCACAGAAATGTATTCAGTCACAGTTCTGGAGGCCAGAAAGACGAAATCAGGGTGTTGCTAGGACCACACTTCCTTCAGAGACTCTCGGGCAGAACCCACGTTTTGCCTCTTCTGGCGTCCCGTGGCTGCTGGCATTCCTGGCCTGTCAGGCAGCCCTGCAGTCTCTGCCTTCTGTCTTCATGCAGCCTTCTCCCCTGCGTCCATCCAGCCTTCCCTGTGTCTTATCAGGAAATTGTCCGTGGACTTAGGGCTACCCAGATAACCCAGAATGCTGTCTTCATCCCAGGATCCTTAATTTAGTTACATATGCCAAAGACCTTGTTTCCAAATAAGGTTACAGCCACAGGTTCTGAAAACTAAGATCTGGGCATATCTTTCAGGGGCAAGCATTTAACCCACCCCACATGCTAGTGGCTGGTTTTCCATTGGAATGACTGAGTCTCAACAAGATTTCCCAGTGCGGTGCTGGAAGAACGTTTCCATGCCTTTCACATTCATGACGCCTTAAGACCAAAGAAAAGCCCCCAGGACGTCCCCTGAGGTGGTGACAGCCTCCCTCCCACGGGCTTGTTCTCTTTCAGATTGCTGACCTGCAGCTCCACAAACTGGACGAACTGGACTGTCTGATTCAGGGCCTGCTTTACGTCGACTCCATTGGCTTCAACGGCAAGCCGGAATGTTACTACTTTGAAAATCCCACAAATCCCGAATTGTGTCAGAAAAAGCCGTACTGCCTGGATAACCCGTACCCCATGTTGCTGGTGAACATGGGCTCAGGTGTCAGCATCCTAGCAGTGTACTCCAAGGACAACTATAAAAGAGTTACAGGGACCAGGTAAATGCGGTTTCCACCAGGAGAACCTTTCTGTGCTTATTACACCCCGGCCTCTTTCTTAAAGACCAGTTTCTGAAAAGGTTAGTTTCATTGAATACATTTTTAAAAGAAAGATCTTACCTCCTCAACCAACCAAAAAGGATTTATTGGATGTGTTATACAGGGTGATTGATAGAAAGGTTAATAAAACACAGCTCTTGCTCTGGTAGGAAACTGGTCAGGTGTGGGAAAAGGGTCACACAACCCAGAAGCCAGGTGGAAGGATGCTTGTGATGGCCAGAGGGCTGCAGAGAAACCCTTCCTTTGGAACTACCTTGGTGTCTAGCCCAGGAAGAATTGCTTGAAATAATGTCATTCCAATCAGTGAGCCAGACTGTTGACAGTGCTTTTTACCCTGAGATAAATGCTCCTGCTGCAAACTGGAATAGTCAGCACACCTCACTGGGAATTTGGAAGTACAGTGGATAGGCAAGCAGCCCTGTGTGATGGCAGTGGGGTGGAGCGAGTGTTTCTTTCTGTAAACACACCCTACGGGCACGTGGGCTCAGCTTCCTGTTCATGGGGATTGAACACGGAACAAAGATACAGGGTCAGAAGTCTTTGAGAGATCCTAGTGTAAACAAAATGGCAAGGGTTTTCTTTACTTGTAAGAGGATTAAAATGAAGCTTCTTAGTGGACCACAAGAACCCATTTTTGGAGGAACGATTTAAGGAACTAGCACTGTGTGACATGTGCTTTGAGACATGACGTTGAAAGTGTTGTTTTTGATAGACAAAGATACCATGTAACTCCCCTGAGCCTCAGTATCCTTGTTTGTGCCACGAAGTGAGTTGTTTCTTAATTTGTACCTGCCTCTCCGGTACCGACATTCTGTAATCCTATTCAGGCCTGAGGAGGCGAGCATTGCTTTTCTCCTGTATTAACATGACTTGTGATGGGTCTGCATAAATCAGTGGTTCACCACTGGGGAAGGGAAGACAGCCAGCCCCTCAGGGGAGGGAGGTTTGACAGTGTTTGGAGACAATGTTTTTTTGGTTGTCACAACTGAAGATTCAGTGATACTGGCATTTGGTGACCAAGGGTGTTGCTAACCATCCTACAATAGCTCCCTACACCAAAAAAGTATCAAGTCGCAAATGTTAACAGTTAGTGATATAAGGAAACCCTGGTACACACATCCTGACTGATCCTGCGTGTGTGTGTGTGTCAAGTGCCTCCAGGCAACACACTTTCTTACTAAGAATACAGCACTAAGCTGAAGAATCACAACTGGCCCCACAGCTTCATTAGGACTGTCAGAAGTATCAGAGACAAGTAAATATTTTGGCTAGGCTGGGTTTCCCTGAAGAGAGTGATCTCCTGAGAAAGGTATAATCTTCAACTACAGACTTCTTCCCACAAGGACCCAGCGAATGGGTAGAGCTAGTCCCAAGGTAACAACAAGCTAACCGTTGTCCACAATTAGAGATATTTATGGTTTTGTTGATTAACACTAAACAGAGTCATGATTTATATCACAGGTACATGCTCTCAACCTTAGAGGTCCCAAAGATCTGGTTGTCTTTGAATAATGAGCCAAACTGTGATGTTTGGTATCTGATATATGTGCAGTAATGCCTGTAAATTCCAATGACTGGTAAATGCTGGTTAATGACCAGTGTTTTGCAATCAGCGAATACTGTTTGGATGTCCAAGCTTTCTGACCAGCTCCCTTTAGTCAGTAGTTTTGGAAAGCTATTGCAGGAGACTGAAGGTTATGAGAGAGCCCTTTCCAGGGCTGCCACAGGCTGGGAGGGGAACAAAATATCAAGTCTCTGGACCCCAGGTCTTCTTTGTCCAACCAGTTATTCTGCCAAAGGTTTTTTGTTTTGTTTTTGATCCAAGTTAAAAAACTACTTATCTATAAACTATAGGCATACCTCAGAGAAATTGCAGGATCAGTTCCGGACTGCTGCAATAAAGCCAGTATCATAATAAAGCGGATCACATAAATCTTTTGGTTTCCCAGTGCATTTAAAAGTTGTGTTTACACTATATTGTAGTCTGTTAATTGCACAATGATATTATGTTTAAAAATACATATATATATATATATACCTTGATTAAAAATTTTTATTCCTAAAAAATGCTAACCATAATCTGAACCTTCAGCAAGTCATAATCCTTTTATAATAGTAATTCCAAAGATCACAGATGTATAATTTTAGTGCATCCTAGATTCGTAGCAACATTTCATTTCTGTTGACACAACTCCAAGTGTAGCATTCAATGAAAAAAAAAAAAGCAGAATTTAACAGCTTATATTGTTAGAATGTGTAATCTATGAAAAGAGGAATGTAAAGACTTTTCAAGCTTCAATGAAATGAGCAGTGCAGCTTATTTCATTCCTTTGGAATCTATTTTAAGGGCATGAGCATTCATGTAATTGGATTCTTTTACTTTCTTCCTGAAATTCCTCACTACAAGTTTGTTGGTTTTTTTTTTTTTTTTAAAGAATGATGTTTTGATCTCTGATTTGCTGAGGGTTTTGCTATGTGTCTGCTGAAACAAACATGCATCTGACGATGCGCGAGAGAATCACTAGGCTGGATAAAGGGGGGGCAGGTGGAGGACGTTGATGAAGTGCTCTTCTGCACCTGTACTTTCTCCTCCCACCTGCCGTGTCCCAGCTGTGCCCGTGCACGCTTGCTTTCCCCATTCAGTCACCTGTCATTTTCCCGTCATACAAAACCCTTGTCCCTTTTCACTCATGACCACACATCAGATGATGAGCTGCCTTCTTTCTAAGTCAGCCAGTGCCTGTAAGTGCTTATATGTTTGGAGTCAGTTGCTGAACACCTTGAGGAATACAAATACCTGATTTCAAAGACAGGATATTAGCGTGGATGAAAGGTAGAAACTAGAAATGGGAGCCAAGCTTT
>SJYX01008380.1:193172-228331 GCA_006410675.1 Oreotragus oreotragus
GTTTTTTTTTTTTTTTTAAAGAATGATGTTTTGATCTCTGATTTGCTGAGGGTTTTGCTATGTGTCTGCTGAAACAAACATGCATCTGACGATGCGCGAGAGAATCACTAGGCTGGATAAAGGGGGGGCAGGTGGAGGACGTTAATGAAGTGCTCTTCTGCACCTGTACTTTCTTTCCTCCCACCTGCCGTGTCCCAGCTGTGCCCGTGCACGCTTGCTTTCCCCATTCAGTCACCTGTCATTTTCCCGTCATACAAAACCCTTGTCCCTTTTCACTCATGACCACACATCAGATGATGAGCTGCCTTCTTTCTAAGTCAGCCAGTGCCTGTAAGTGCTTATATGTTTGGAGTCAGTTGCTGAACACCTTGAGGAATACAAATACCTGATTTCAAAGACAGGATATTAGCGTGGATGAAAGGTAGAAACTAGAAATGGGAGCCAAGCTTTATTTTTAAATATATATATACATATATACATGTATATATACATATATATACATACATATATATATATACATATATATATATGTATGTATATACACACACACATACACGCACACACACACATATACACACACATACAGAGAGAAAACAAGACAAATTCATGTCACACAAGCCCAAAAGTGTTCCCATTAAACCACGCTAGCTATGTGAGGCAGACTGAAAGCTAACAACATCTCATGATGCACCATGTTAAATGTAAATCAACACAAACTTTCTTAGAGGAAATCCAAAAATTTCTGCTGCGACTGAGTTGTCAAGGCAGTAATGCCCATGGAGCTCTGTTTGCCCTCATGGTACTACACCTACAGTTAGGATAGCTGTGACTGGTGCCTAACTACCTAATTTGCTATGAAGACACATCATTTCAATCAAGTATGTATTTTTGTAAGAATCACTATTTAAGACATATTACAGTTACACCTTAGATGTAAATTCTAAAGAACTGGGTGTCTGTAATCTGGTACCTTTTTGGTAAGAACTTGTTGACAATAAATATAGTTTACCCTAAATTTTCTTTCTTTTTTTTTTTTTTTTAGATTTGAGTTTTGAAAATAACCTCGATCTCAATTTGAATTTTCTCTTAAAAGCCAGTATCCAAACACATATGGAATCCCCAGGGCTGGCAGTTCTTGGAATTTCAGAACAAATTGCTATGCATTTACTCTTCTGTAAATAGAGAGTAAGGCCCATTCGTGGCCATATCAGTGTTCTTCTCTGCCAGGCACTCACTGCTGACAGTTTTATTCTGAATCTGCTTTTCTTACCCTCAAATAACTTTGATATTAATATACAATTGAGTTCCCTCTCAACTATCATGATTGGTTGCGAATTTTGTCTCAAAAGACTGTTGTAGAGGAATTCCCTGCGCCCCCGCCCCCACAAAAAAAAAAGAAAAGAAAAGAAAGCTTTTAAAACATGGTTCAAGCACTGAGACCATTTTAAGATCTCTGTTACTATTTTTTGACTATCGGATGGTAAGTAAAATACTAATAATCTTCTCCAAAGTTTACTAGAAAAAAAATCAAATATGAGATCCGTCAATTGTTTCCTTTTTGAAATTTCTGAGAATCTTCAGTGACATGACTTCTGCTGGAGAAGCAAGGCCTGAGGAAAGATACAGCTTTGGGACTGGCTATTCCTGGCAATGCCCCTGTTCAGTTTTGTCATCATAGAGTCTGTCTCTCTAGATCTGAACTATGCTGCATGTATACACAGTTTCTAAGTATTTGTATTTAGCTACATATGTTTGTTTGTTTGTTTTTTTAGCTACATATGTTTGTATTTTTTTTTTTTAATAGCAGTCATTTCTCTGGTTTCTTGCCACTTTCACACCACCCAAATTAAGGGAGCTAGCTCATGATTTGGCCCCATTTTCTAGGTGGGATGATCACATGAAGCACTTAGGTCAGCGGCTGGTTGAAGGTCTCACAACGGAAATCAGTGAGAGTCTTTCTCTGGGTTTTGTCCTTAAACTTCAGGGCAAGTTTTCCTTGATGTTTCTTTGAGTCTCTGCCCTCTTTTTTTTTTTTTTTTTTTCCAATCCGATCTACCCTAAAAGCTCTTTTTCACCCAGCACTTTAATTCAAGTGCCCCTTAGTTTTTCTTCTGTTTTTATTCACCCGTATTAGTGGTCTTGATGTAGTTGGGGACTTGGACGGGCAAAGTCTTCAAGTAAAACTTAAAAAATAAACCTTATTGTTCCTTCAGTCTTGGAGGTGGAACATTCCTAGGCCTTTGTTGCTTGCTGACTGGTTGTGAGACCTTTGAAGAAGCTCTGGAAATGGCAGCTAAAGGCGACAGCACCAATGTTGATAAGCTGGTGAAGGACATTTACGGAGGAGACTATGAACGATTTGGCCTTCAAGGATCTGCGGTAGCATCAAGGTAGAGATTAAGTAGCTAGGAGCAGTAGTGATTAAACACAAGGCAGTCTCTCCACCCTGGCTGTTCATTTTTTTTGTGTGTGGTTTTTTTTTTTTTTGTTTGTTTTGTTTTTAATGTCAACCCACCAGCGTGGTGCAAGGATCTATGGTATTGGAGCTCAGACTTGATCTCCTGCCCTTGATGAAGCACTGAGATGTTTAGCTTTGGATACCTGTGCTTAAAATAAGGCAGCTTTGAAAGAAGGTTCTGGAAAACTGCAACAGTTTCCCCTGTTCCATTCTTGTCCAGATATCTAGAGGCATTAAAAAAAAAATTTTTTTTTTTCCCCCATTAATAGCCATGCTACTTTGTCCCTATTAAGAAAAGGGCGGCCAATCATCCATATGGTAATCCTGTCAGCTTGTAAACCATGATAGCTAAATCAGGTCGTTTGAGCTTGGTCAGAGTTATTCATAAAGCTCTCCGCTGTACTTTGGTGGAAGCATGGGGCTGCCTGAGGATGATTTTGAACACTCGCTAATATTTCCAACATAGCTTTGGCAACATGATGAGTAAGGAAAAGCGAGATTCCATCAGCAAGGAAGATCTCGCCCGAGCTACCCTCGTCACCATCACCAACAACATCGGCTCCATTGCTCGGATGTGTGCACTGAATGAGGTAAGGCCTGAAACCCGGGACAGCCACCTCTCATTCATAACCACCATTTTTGGCAGTGCAGTAACTGTTGCCCCTCACAACACTACAGATCCTTGGAAAACCTGCTGTTTCTCATAATCATACCTTGTAGAACATGAGGGATGTGTGTTGGGGGAGGGAGAGGAGTATGTGTTTTATTTTTAAGGAGGCACTGGGTGATGACAAATAAAACCATCTAACCAGGGTAACACAGTAAAAATGACAGTCCATGTTACAACCTCTCCAACCTCATGGACACACACCTATTGAACTGGGAGGGAAATTTCACGCATCCTTGTACACAATTGCAGGTAAAACATTCCACTTGCAATATTCGATATTCTCTCTGCTTTCAGCTTCTTTACAGTGTTGCCTTGTGGCATGGAGTTCAAGCAGCATTGTACAGGGCTATCAAAGCACAGAGAGCTTGCTACAGCTGAGGCCAGCCAGAGCCCCAGGCACAAGAAAGGGCAGAGGTGGTGACTGACAAAGCTTTGGTAACGTGTTTTAAAACACTGCAAAATTACTTTGAGAAGAATAGAAACCTTTTCTGAAATACAAGATGCGTCAAGTAAAATAGCTCTCACCGAGTTGTATTAGGAAGACGAGAAAGAGGCATTAGGATGTGGAATAAGTAATAGTAAAAGTATTAAAGAATCACTGTAGCATCAGTAGTGGGCTTCCCAGGTGGTGCTAATGGTCAAGACCCTGCTTGCCAATATTCTTGCCTGGAGAATCCCACGGACGGAGGAGCCTGGTGGGCTACAGTCCATGGGGTCACAGAGTCAGATACGACTAAGGCAATTTAGCACCGGAGCATCAGTAATAGAGTTTTCAAAATATGAATTTTCATAGAAATGTGACATACATACAGAAGAGGGCTCAAATCACAAGGGTGCAGCTGACGAATTGTCAGATACATGTGCATGTGTGCACACACACACCTGTATAGCCACCACTCAGATCAAGAATTAGAACTCTACAGGTAACTGCAGAAACCCTCTCCAGCCCTCTTCTAGTTCAACAGTGGAATATTAAACAGGGTAGGAGGCAGCCTGTATGACAGGTGAGTGACAGCCCTGCCTTGGAACTCTAGGGTTATGAAAGAGACACACTCCTTTTACAGTATTGAACAGAATTTGTCACTGGCCTATGGATCAGTGTCATGCTTTTTGTAAGCCCCCCATTTCAATTGGAATTTAAATGAGGGTGGTATTCAGATGAAAGTATGTATTCCAGAGACATACCTTTTCAAAGTCCACTGTGGTAATGGGATTCACTTTAACAGAGAATTTATTTTTTGACATTAACCTTTGAAGAAGGTTTTCCTAAGAAGCCAGACAAGCCCTAGGAGTAGTGTGTGTATAGTTGGCTGTGCCCATAAACTCTCAAAGGTCACTTGGGTGGAATGTCTCCCATCCAATAGAGCAATAGGTGCCGTTTCCCCTACTTTCCAGAGAGCTGCAGTGAGCCAGCAAATCTTTTGACAGGTATCATAATCACTTTACGAATAGAGTAACTGATTTTATTTTCAACTTTTATTTCAGTGTCAATACCATTCATTGTTGGAGTATAGTGTAGCCATGGTACATACTATTAATAGTTGGAGTAACCCTTTTGAATGTTTCTGTGGTGTTGAATGAATGAGCGGACTCACGGATCACTTGGGGCCAGGGTTCTGGTAGCCAGCGTCCTACCAGCCATTGCTTTGCTCCCTGGAGTCACTGGTTGGAGGATCTTTGATTCCAGCCGTTTCATGGAGGGACACCACATTTATTGACTTTAAACTGTTTTTCTGTGATTATTGGAATGCTGTCAGATAGTTCTCTACCAACCTTTAAAGTTTGTATTCTTCTCTTTTTTTTGGAATAGAGAGTACAAACACATAATACAGAGCTCTGAAGACACCACAAGTACAGTATACATGGAAATGAGTCACCACTGGCATCCCATCCCTCAATTTTAACCTCACTAGAGGTACCCATTGTTTTTAGTTTTTCTGTTTTGTTTTGACTCTACACCATCTGCATTATAGGATAAACATACTGAATAAATATTTGATTTTTGAATTAAATGTCAGACTTTTCTTTAATGGAGTCTGAGTATTATATCTTTTCTACTTCCACATTTTGAAAAAGAATTCTTGCATGTTTTCTTTGTCTGTTTTCTTTTTTTTTTTTTTTTTTAAACATTTATTGCCTGGAGAATCCCAGGGACGGGGGAGCCTGGTGGGCTGCCGTCTATGGGGTTGCACGGAGTCGGGCACAACTGAAGTGACTTAGCAGCATATCTTTGACCCACCTGGAATTTATTTGAAGTAGGAGTACCTGTCACATTCTAATGCCATTTCCCTTTCTTCTGGCTTCCTGCCAGAGCAACGCAGGACTGAAAGTATGAGCAAGTCCTACCTGGGCAGTTCGTGGCTACAATTCTTATTTGTGGAAACGTTAAAGTTACCTCCCACACCTCTACCCAGGGAAAATTTTCACTGTGGTGGATAGATTTGTTCACATGTATTGTTGAAATCTGCGACAGTTAGAAAGTGAAGTTCCCACACTCTGGTTGCTCTTGATAGATTGAACAGAAAATAATGCCAGATCCCAAGACTCTGTTCCCTTTTATGTGAGTGACCATAGCAACCGGCTCTGTGAGTGAGTGATGGTGAGCAGTGTCTGTGTGGCAGACAGGCTGAGTTCAGTGTGAGGTGTGTGTTCAGAATGCAAATCTATATCCATGACAACAAAAATATAAATGTACTTTTCATTATCTTATTGTAACTCACATATTGATCAAACAGGATATTTCATCATATATCCTAAAGGGTGGATCTAGGTATCCTTTCTCTTTTGTATTCCCAGTGTTTGCAACAGAGCAAGCTGACCAGACTTGTTAGATGAGTAACTCATACCATAACCATTTAATTTATGAGTTGGTTGAGAGTTCTCTGATAGCCAGTGGTTGGGATTTGCTGCTGCCATTGCAGCACCAAAAACTTTTTTTAAAAAGAGATAAAATTTATTAAGAAATAATTTATAAGTTGATAATATTTTAGAATTGGAAGTTTGGGGGATTGAAGGAATGCACAAGCAATTTAGATGAGTTTGAACTCCAGTTTTAATTTCATATATGAAATGTTGGGAGGTGAATTTTATATTAGACCCAAGGCAACCTAACATAATACCTGTAAACAAGCCCAGTATCAGTCTCTGCCTCACCCATGCAAATTGTGGAATGAACTATGAGGTTGGTTTGGCTTCATCTTGGAAATCCTGAAATAATTCTGCTTAACAACAACAAATTCACTCTGCAAGGTCCTGGAGCACAGTGATATACAAAGCATTGGGTCTGTTAAATGCTATTTTTATGCCATGGTTCACTGTTTCTCTTTCGTTTTTTCTTTCTCCAGAATATTGATAGGGTTGTGTTTGTTGGGAATTTTCTCAGAATCAATATGGTCTCCATGAAGCTGCTAGCATACGCCATGGATTTTTGGTCCAAAGGACAGCTAAAAGCTTTGTTTTTGGAACATGAGGTAAGTTGAGTTCACATGGACTTAATTGTCCTCTGTGCACATTTTTGTGTTGTCTAACATGTGAGCAGGTTCCTTAGTTTGTATTTATGCAAAAGATAAGGAAGACAGTATACAAAATGGAAGCTCTGTTATCCAACAATCAAGACTGCTGCTGCTGCTGCTGCTAAGGCACTTCAGTCTTGTCTGACTCTGTGCAACCCCAAGACGGCAGCCCACTAGGCTCCTCTGCCCCTGGGATTCTCCAGGCAAGAATGCTGGAGTGGGTTGCCAATTTCCTTCTCCAGTGCATGAAAGTGAAAGTGAAGTTGCTCAGTCTTGCCCGACTCTTAGTGACCCCATGGACTGCAGCCCACCAGGCTCCTCTGTCCATGGGATTCTCCAGGCAAGAGTACTGGAGTGGGTTGCCATTGCCTTCTCTGACAATCAAGACTAGTAGATGGTTAATTTTTTTTTTTTTTTAAGTTAAAAAAGGAGTGATCCTAGGAGAACACCTCCCTACTTTCAACATTCTATTTGAATATAAAATGTATAAATGTTCATTTGCTCACCAATTTTTTGAGGTAGGTAGGTCCAAGACCTAATTTTGAGCATGGGTTCTGTTGATGGGAGCTTTGTAATTGTCTTTTTTTTTTTCATAATCCACAGTATTATGTACCTTTTTTTATTTTTGGCTTGTTTCTTTAAAGTAGATCAAGAAATTAAAGATGCTTATGAAGTAATTTGGTTGCAAAATCATTCTAAGTTATCCCAATCTTTCATATGTACAATCTGCCTAAATAGAGGGCAACAGTTGTGATTACCTTTTTCAATCTTCATTGCATTTTTTTTCAATATTGAGATAGAGTTAGCATATAACACTGTGTAAGTTTAACGTATAGAATAATGATTCAATATATGTATATATTACAAAATGGGTTATTATTACTAGCATAAGTTTAGTTATCATCCACCACCACACATTATTACAAAGATTTTTTCCTTGTAATGAGAACTTTCAACATTTACTCTTCTAACAACTTTCACTATTATTAACTAGCTTTTTCATCTTTTTAAAGAATTTAACTGGATTTTCTTAGAGGTGACCATTCATCTTGTACTCTTTTTATTGGTTTTGGTGGTATATAATTACATTTAGATTATTACATTAACAATGAAATTGTCATAAACAAATTTGAGGATAAACACAACTGACCCTTGGCAAATAAACAACTCAGTCAGTGAGAACAGAAGTGTTCAGACTACTCTTAGTAACCTGGTGGCCTTGAGAGGCTAGTGTGCTAGACATTAGGCAGCCTGTTTACAACGACTCTTTGAGACCCCATGGATTGTAACCTACCAGGCTCTTCCAACCATGGGATTCTCCAGGCAAGAGTACTGGAGTGGGTTGCCATTTCCTTCTCCAGGGGATCTTCCTCTCCCGCATTGGAGGCAGATGCCTTTACTGCCTGAGCCACCAGGGAAGGCACAGAAGTAGAGAGCTCTGATTAATTCAGAGTCCCTTATATCCAGGTTCCTACACTAATAGAAATTGGAGGTTTCTAAGGGTGAGTAGAGGGGCCCTCTTTTTTTCCCACCTTCTCTATCCTCCTTTAAAATCAATACTGTAGGGTTTCCCCCTGTGGCTCAGTGGTGAAAAATTGGCCTACCAGCGCAGGAGACACAGGTTCAATCCCAGTCTGGGAAGACCCCCCATGCCGTGGAGCAAACACTGAGCCAGTGCTCTCGGGCCCACAAGCTACAACTGTGGAGCCCATGAGCCACAACTGCTGAAACGTGTTCGCCACGCTCCTCAACAAGAGAAGCCGCTGCAGCGAGAAGCCTGGTCACTGCAACTAGAGCGTAGCCCCAGGTCACCACGAGAGGAGAGCCCACACAGCAACGAAGACCCTGCACAGCCAAAACTAGACTAATTCATTTTTAAATGGAAGAAAATAAAATCAGTGCTGTAGAAAGCAGCTCTTTATCATAGCAGGGACCCGGTGCCCTGGATAGAATGCAGCAGGAAGAACAGGGAGAGTCATAAATTCCCATTGTAATGAATATTGTGTCATTTTTCTCATTTCCAGATTGAAGTATTTATTTGAAAAGTTGCTGATGCATTTGTAAGTTATTTAGGGCTCTCTAAACCTACATTCAGTTTTATTAAAGCATATAAAACAATAGGAAGTTAAATACAAAAGAGTTAAAGGCCAATGATAGACATTAATCCTAAAGAAAGTTTTTGGTTTTGTGTTTTTATGCAGGCTGAGAAATGATGTTAATTTTTTTGGTGGGGAGGATGGGGCATCAGAATTTTCACTTTCCTTCCCCCAGCCAGAGCATCTTTGTGGGGAGGATGGGGCATCAGAATCTTCACTTTCCTTCCCCCAACCAGAGCATCTCCCTTTCTATCTACTTAGTTAATCGATTTTCCTTGTAAAGTTTTGTTTAAAAAAATAAAATGAAAAAAGAAAAGCACTCTTCTGGATATCTGTGCTAAGTCGCTTCCGTTGTATCCAACTCTTTGCGACCCTGTGGACCGTAGCCCACCAGGCTGCTCTGTTCATGGGATTCTCCAAGGAAGAATACTGGGATGGGTTGCCATGCCCTTCTCCAGGGGATCTTCCTGACTCAGGGATTGAACCTGCCTCTTCTGCAGCTCCTGCGTGGCAGGTGGATTCTTTACCACTGAGCCACTGGGGAAACTCTAGTGTTACTGTATTCAACAATCAAAAATACAGAACACAGTTATTTTATCTAGCATTTATCTGCTTTATCTGGCAACCCTAAGTTATGATCCTCTTGGACTGAGAAAACAAACGCTGGACGCCATCAGGGATTAAAAGCCATCTACAGGGGCACACGGTAGTCAGTTGATGGTAAGCTAGGGAGTAAGATCCAATGTTTTGGGGAAACCCACTTCTCTGGGTATAAAGGCTTATCCTTCATACAGTCTTAGGCCTCTGGATGATAGCTATGCTTTGTTACTAAGTGTTAAACTCAGTCTCTATGGCCATTGAAAATAGAGCATTTTTGTATCTCCTTGTAGGTACTTCTCAGAAAATTCTCTACCTCCTTGGGTTCACTCTGTTAGGCAGGTCTTTCTGGAGGAAGGTATGCAGAGAGGACTTGTGGGAGGGCTGGTAAGGTGGCTTTCCTGCCCTGCCTGGAGTCCTCACTCAGTCTCATTCATTTCACTTCTGTGAGTGAGCATCTCCTAAGAGAAGCGGACTCCCCAGGTGGCTCGGTTGTAAAAGAATCTGCCTGCCAACGCAGGAGACACAGGAAACGCTGGTTTGATCCCTGGGTCAGGAAGATTCCCTGGAGGAGGAAATGGCAACCCACTTCAGTATTCTTGAAAGAGGAGCCTGGTGGGCTACAGTCCATAGGGTTGCAAAGAGTCGGACCTGACTGAGCGCGCACACGCATGTATCTTGGAACCTAAAAGAAATAGTCCAGTAGAGCAGTTGAGAACACAGGCTCTCACTCACTTGGAGACCTTAGTCAAGGATTACTTCTCCATTCTGTTTTAGCTTTTGTAAAATGAAGTAATAATAGTATTTGTCTCATAAAGTTATTGTGAAATTAAGTGAAGAAATTCATGTAAAGTTCTTAGAACAATTTCTAGCTTATAGCAAGCCCAATAAATGTTAGCCGTTGGCAGTGGAGGCAGAGATCCCTGCTGTGTAGTGTTCTGACATCTGCCACCCATTTCTGCAGGAAGTAACCATGGAGCCAGGCAAATACCAGAGGCGAGGCGCCTCCTGCCTTTTGGAAACCAACTTCTCTAAATAGTTCTCGTTTTCAGGTTCTTTCATTTGTACAGATGAGAGAAGCTTAGAGTTCCTTCCCGTGAGACATAACAACTTCAGAGTCAGATAGATTTTCCGATTGAAGCCCGGGACAAGGCATGTGACCCTGAAAGGATAATTTACTTTATTACCTTCCATTTCTCATCTGTGGAATGGGGGGTAATAACGTGAATTTTGCCATGACAAGGATTAAAATGAAATAATTATAATCCGAAAAGTCCTAAAAATGCTCAACAGCAAGGTAGTAGTGTAGACTGTGGCGCCAGAGATTTTTCTAAGCACTTTACATCTGTTAACTTGTTTAATGTATATAAGCAAATAGATACGCAGTGCATTTATTATTATTATTCTATCATGTTCCATACCAGAGTTCAGGTTTTAAATTTCTCATTATCTACAGCTTCCCAGGTGGTGCTAGAGGTAAAGAACCCGCCTGCCAATGCAGGAGACAGAGCCACAGGATCAGTCCCTGGGTCAGGAAGGTGCCCTGGAGGAGGGCATGGCAACCCACTCCAGTATTTTTTCCTGGAGAATCCTATGGACAGAGGAGCCTGGCAGTCTACGGTCCATAGGGTCTCAAAGAGCCAGACATGAATGAGTGACTGAGCATGCACGCACAGACAGCATTAGTGGGCAGCATTCCTCAAATTATGAAAAGCGGAAGGTATTGGGCCAAGGTTCAGACATAATCATACAGAAGTTTTTTCTCACTGTTGTAGGGTTACTTTGGAGCTGTCGGGGCACTGTTGGAACTGTTCAAAATGCCTGCTGACCAGTAGAGATGAGCCATAGACATGGAGCAGCCCTCTGTGAGGACAGGGACGCAAGCTCTGCTGCTGGAGAGGGTGAGAGCCACTGGGACGGAAGCCAAGCCATTATGGCAGATGAGCCTGCTGGATTTGTACATAGTTTAAAATCCTTCTTGCTGATCTTTTACTCTTGGGTTTTGAGCTTATGATTCAAAGTGGGGAATACAAGAGTTTTTTCTGTATACTGTATTTTTAAAAAAAGAAAAACATTTGTGCAGCGTGGCCAAACCTACCAATTTTATGCATTGACTTTGAAAAATGGAATGATGTTTAAAGAAGGACCTGAAATGTAAGTGCTGGTTATTTTTCTTCTGGGGTTTACTGATCAGTGTGATAATTTTTAATTTCATTTAGTAATGACTCTAGAAGATTTTACCTTGACATATTTTTCATGACGTTTCATGATTTGCTGTTGGTTTCAAATGAAACTACAAATCTGGCATGTTTTACTGTGAACACTATTTTGTTTGTTTGTTTGTTTGTTTACCTTTTTTTGGTCTTGTTTTTTCTGTTTGATTGTCTTATGGAAAAAGAGAATCCTTCCCCGTTTCTGTCCTCGGATGACTCCCCTCCCCCTACCCCCGCAACATATTCGTTCTTTAATGTCCTTGTTCATATTAATCAAGGTGCTGACCAACTCAATACAGAGTTAAGCACGAGATCTAAAGCTCTCAAAAGTGCCCTTGAAGAGAAAACTCTGAAGAACTGTTCATGAGTTTAGTGAGTCTGGCAAAAGTTGAAAATTATTAATATATGCAATTTTGTCATCACCCTTATGAATATAAAGTGTTGCATTGAATTTCTCTTATGTTAGGTTATAATATTACATTGAAATGTTCTCTGGTTAAACGTCCTCATCCATGCAGAGCATGTGAGTGGCAGCGAATCCTGTGCAAGACGCTGGAATTTACAGGGAAGGTCTCCCGGTAGACAACTGTTCACACTGAGATGTTTAGGAGAAGTCATGGGTTGAGGGGTCATGTAGTAATATCTGTGTTTTGTACATGTATGTGCCTAGGAGCTTTGTAACAATGCATCTTAAATAATAACAAACTTTTTTATTTAAAATATTTTAGACTGAAAACTGTATTTCAATCCCACTTTCTAAAATTAAAAAAAAAATTATGATACTGATCTATATATTTTTTTTCTGTTTGAAAGATATCATTGGGACCGATGGGTAACTTTAAAATGAGAGCTTTGTACAAATATTGAAACACATGAGATCTAATGATTTAGAACTAATTAATCTTTTGAATTGAGCATATTGTCGAAAGGGATTTTTGAAGGGCAGTACCATTGTTCCATGATGAAACTTTCCNATGGGTAACTTTAAAATGAGAGCTTTGTACAAATATTGAAACACATGAGATCTAATGATTTAGAACTAATTAATCTTTTGAATTGAGCATATTGTCGAAAGGGATTTTTGAAGGGCAGTACCATTGTTCCATGATGAAACTTTCCTTCTTTGCCTTCTGGGCACCATCTTTAATTTCCATGTCTTCAAGTCTTGAAGAAGTTGATGTTAATGAAAGTATACACTTGTCTGGTTGAAATAAAGCCTGTTTCTGTTGTGATTTGTTTTAGCGTATATGTCATTTTCATATCTTAACCTTTATGTCCATATTATCTGCTTTTGTATCATAAAATGATTATGTGTTATACTTTAGCTACTCTACATTTCATAATTTGAAGCTTTCACATAAGCTTGGTAAGGTCCAAAACACTGTCTTCAGTTAAAGCTGTAGTATAATCCTATGCAAGGATTTATTTTTTTAATGTAGCTTTATTGTTCTTACACAACTAACTCCTTATTCCCAAAAGATCACTACTATATTTGATAATTCTGAAAGAGTTTCAAAATTTAGTCATCACAAAAACATTTGATCAACTTCCACCTGGCTTAAAAAAATTCCAGAAACTAAGATGTTTTTGAAAAAGGTAAGTGTGAAAACCCACATATCGTCTGTGACAGTACCTGTTTCAGATTGTTCTCTCCTGCCATTCCTACTCTCATCCATCAGGGAATAGCACCCCTTGGATCATGGTTTCATGGTTCTTCAAAAGAAATCAAGGCATGTTAGTGCAACTACATAGTTTTTAAATTATCTGGAATCACTTGTTCTCTCATTACAAATGTATATAACATTGGTTTAGCTGAGGAAATAAATTACTCCATTATACAAATATCAATTATATGTCGGCTACTTATAGCCAGCCTTTTTTTTTTTTTTTTTTAGAATGAGGGAGTAGTACCCAGAGGAATTTTTTTACATTCACTTGAATAACAGACACTTTGGCTCAACATCCTGAAGAAATTTGACAAGACTAAGAATGCTAAAGCTGAAACTCCAATACTTGGCCACCTCATGCGAAGAGTTGACTCATTGGAAAAGACCGTGATGCTGGGAGGGATTGGGGGCAGGAGGAGAAGGGGACAACAGAGGATAAGATGGCTGGATGGCATCACCGACTCAATGGGCGTGAGTCTGAGTGAACTCCGAGAGTTGGTGATGGACAGGGAAGCCTGGCGTGCTGTGATTCATGGGGTTGCAAAGAGTCGGACACGACTGAGCGACTGAACTGAACTAAACTGAAGAATGCTTATCTTGAACTCCATGAAGTCAGGGTGACCAGAAGGTCCACAGCAAGGCATCTGGTTGTGAGACAGCTTCTGTTTGAATCCAGCCTATCCACTGATGAGCT
Source organism: Oreotragus oreotragus (assembly GCA_006410675.1). Taxonomy (NCBI): domain Eukaryota; kingdom Metazoa; phylum Chordata; class Mammalia; order Artiodactyla; family Bovidae; genus Oreotragus; species Oreotragus oreotragus. Next base: position 207,080 of record SJYX01008380.1, read on the forward strand.
GTGTGGGCAAGTAGTTAACCCTCTCTTTAAACCCGCTGTCTCATTCATATGTGTGCATATGCGTGCTAAGTCGCTTCAGTCATGTCCGACTCTTTGTGACCTTATGGACCATAACCCACCAGGCTCCTCTGTCCATGGGATTCTCCAGGCAAGAATACTGAAGTGGGTTGCCATGCCCTCCTCCACAAGATCTTCCCAACTCATGGATCGAACCTGCGCCTCTTATGTGTCCTGCATTAGCAGGCAGGTTCTTTACCACTAGCGCCACTTGGGAAGCTGTTTTTCACTTATAAAATGAGGCAAATAGTAGTTTTTACCTGTATACTTAAAAAGCTTAGCACAGGTTGATACGCAGTATATACTTCATTAATGCTAGCTATGCTGAAGAAAAAAAATAGATGTTTTTTTAAACGAACAGGTTAAATCGGTGACTTCTAACCTGGAATGTGGGGAACCCATTTTAGCATGAAAATACTATACAGTCTCAATATGCTAGTCTATATCTACAGCCCCACATCCACAATTCTGAAATCCCAAACTCTTAAAATTTATCTTGATAATTCATTTCACAGAAAAAGTTGACTTGAGCTTTATTTATGACACTTTGGAGGTCTCTACACGTTGCAAAGAAATTAATGTGTTTGATTACAAGGTACTGCCCCAGACCCTACTGAGGGTGTTAATTAAGTAGGGAAGCATTCTGAATTTTGAAACACATCTGGTGCCAAGAGTTTCAGATAAAGGAATTGTGAAAATATTTACTTGTATTCTTCAGTTTATGTATTCTTCATCCTTCTTTACATGGATTCAGAGTCCCTTTGTTGAGAACCATTGTTACAGGTGATTTTTACTTGACATCATTCAGTTGTACAAGGAATATTAAGCATATATTAAGTTATATTAAGTTATCTTGTGCCAGGAAGGGGCACTGAGTATACTAGGAGGAATAGGTTATAACCGCTTCTTGTCAAGTGCGGGAAAGACAGACATCTTAAACCAACCATATAATTTCAGGTGTCATTCATTCATTCACAAATATGCACAGCAGTAAACAAAACTGAGACCCATCCTCAGAGAGCTTACATTCTGGAAGGGAAGACAGCTAACATTAGTAATCACATAATGTTATATCAGTACTACAAAGAGGAAAAAGTAAGATAGAGGGGCCAGAGAGCGAGGAATTCTGTTGAGAAAATGAAAAGGAGAAATTTCTTTGGTTAGAATGCTCAAAGACAACCTCTCTTAGGAGGTGTTGCTGGAGCAGAGTTGAATAAAGTTGAGGACACACCATGGAAACACCTGGGAGAAATTCTTTCACTCCTGGAAAATGTCAATGGAAGTGGTAAAGAACTGTAGGAGGCCGGTAAGCCTGGAGTCGACAATGGGCAGGGTGGTGGGAAATGTAGTTCTAACAGTAGCTGTGGACTAGGTCCTGTGTGAAGTCTTCCAAGTGAGGGCAGAAAGCTCCACTTGGAGGAGACATTGGGTCCTCTCCTCTGGAGGAGGGTACAAGAAAAGGTTTCACAGAGCCTTATCCAACAAGCCCAGAGCACCGAGCGGACCAGGAGGGGAGAGAGCAGGCTGAGAGAAGCATTGAGGGAAGCAGCAGCTTTGCCTATTCAGGAAACCAGATGCTGTCTGCTCCAGCCAGGCTGTGGTTAGTGAGAGAGCAAAACCAGATGCGGGAGAGAGGGCAACAGCCAGAATCTGAGAGGACTCGTATTCTGCATGAAGGATGTTGGTCTTTTCTGTAGTCAGTGTGGAGCCGTCAGAGAGTTTCAAGTAAAGTGAAACTAGAATTAATCTGGCTTCGAAGTGATAGTAGAGCAAAATGTCCTATTAACGTGAGTAAACCAGGTATTGTCCTTTTGAATAGATACTATTCCATTATCATGGTTACTTTATTTCCTCTACTGTGCCAAACCTCCCGCAGGAGCTGCTTAGTGGACCACATTTCTCTGTAACTAAGATGGTTATATAAACTCTTGAGCATTTTCCCACAGGACAAAGGCTACGACTAGTAGCTACAATTCTCTTGTGGTTCTGTTTAGTGAGCGGGAAGGTTTCACCATCAGAGATTACCATAAACTCCATTACTGGTAAGAACTGTTTAGAGAGAAGGCACTTTTCCTCCCAGTGATCAGAAGATGATCCTTCCAAATTTGTTGAAGAAGATTTAATGAATGCACATTTTCTACAGGGTCTTCTAAGTACTCACGCATTCTCTCCTCATCTATTTACTTTTGACTGAATGCCTATGATCTGGAAGGCACTGGGTAACATTTAGAATACATTCTTTTGTGAATAAGACAAGATCCCTTCTTTCATTTGGCTTCCATCTGGTAAGGGAAAATTGACTTTAAGCAGAGACCAATAAATAAATGAGAAAAGAATCAGATAGTGATAAATGCTACAAAAGAAACAGGGTGATATAACAGGAAAGAAAAAGACTTCCCTTAGTCATGGGTATAGGGCTATGCTCAGTCGCTTCAGTCATGTCTGACTCTTTGCGACCTTACAGGTGTAGCCCACCAGGCTCCTCTGTCCTTAGGATTTCCCAGGAAAGAATCCTAGAGTGGGTTGTCATGCCTTCCTCCAGAGGATCTTCCCAACCCAGGGATCAAACCTGCGTTTCCTGTGTCTCCTGCACTGCAGGCAGATTCTTTACCCACTGAGTTGGCTGGGAAATCAGATGGGCACGAAATACAAATATGATTAAGTTATGGCCTCAGCTTCTAAGGAATGCCAGTGAGTTCATCTTGCTTTCATCCATTACCACCACCTCCATGAAAATGAAAGATATTTGGGGGAAGCAGTTTGATGGCTAACCCATTTCATAAGCTCTGAGTACTTAATTTAGTTCACACATGTGTGATCATAGTTCTCTGACCATGGCTTGAACCCACAACTCATGGAAGCACGGGGTCTTAAGTACTAGACTACCATAGAATTGCCTCATCTCAGAGTCTCTTATAAAGCTTCTTGAAAATTCAGAAATAAAAATTTAAGCAAGGATATATTATCAAGTTGGAGAATGCTAATTAATTTGAGACACTCAAAATATGTGAAAATTAAACAATGCACTTCTAAGTAATCAATAGGTCAAATAAGAATCACAAAGAAAACAGAAAATACATTGAATGAAAATTTCAACACAACATGCCAAAACTTTGTTGCCTGCAGTTAAAGCAATGTTTAGGGAGAAATTTATAGCTATAAATATTCCTTAACCATAAAAAGGAATGAAGTACTGGTATCTATTACAACATGGATTAACCTTGAAACTACTATGCTAAGTGAAAGGGGCTAGTTTCAAAAGGCAATCTGCCTTCAATACAGGAGACACAGTTTTGATCCCTGAGTCAGGAAGATCCCCTGGAGTAGGGTATGGTAACCCATTCCAGTATTCTCGCCTGGGAAATCCCATGGACAGAGGAGCTTGATGGGTTACAGTCCATGGGGTAGCAAAGAGTCAGACACAACTGAGAGATTAAACCATCACACAATATAGAGACAGAAAGTTAATTAGTGGTTTCCTAAGTCTAAGGATTTGGGAGAAATGAGTTACTGCTCATTGTTATGAGGTTTCTTTTTTGTGATGAAAATGTTCTAAAATTGATTGAAGTGGTGCTGTACAACTCAGAAATCACTGATTATACACTTTAAATAATTAAATGGTATTTGAATTATTTTTCAGTACAGCTATTTTTCACAAGTTACATTTGAAAGTTGAAAAACATCCTTTAGATATAGCACAAAAGTGAAATTATGTACGTTAATCGGATATTCTTTATTTTAACCTATGGTATCATTTCAATTTCATAAAATATCCTGCTCATTATATTTGGGAGTGCGAAGTTAAGTGGGCCTTAGGAAGCATCACTACGAACAAAGCTAGTGTAGGCGATGGAATTCCAGCTGAGCTATTTCAAATCCTAAAAGATGATGCTATGAAAGTGCTGCACTCAATATACCAGCAAATTTGGAAAACTCAGCAGTGGCCACAGGACTGGGAAAGGTCAGTTTTCATTTCAATCTCAACGAAAGGCAATGCCAAAGAATGTTCAAACTACTGCACAATTGCACTCATCTCACACGCTAGTAAAGTAAGGCTCAAAATTCTCCACACTAGGCTTCAACAGTATGTAAACTGAGAAATTCCAGATGTTCAAGCTGGATTTAGAAAAGGCAGAGGAACCAGAGATCAAATTGACAACATCCATTGGATCCTAGACAAAGGAAGAGAATTGCAGAAAAACATCTTCACTGACTACACTAAAGCCTTTGTGTGGATCGCAACAAGCTGTAAAAAAATTCTTTTAGAAATGAGATACTATACCACCTTACCTGCCTCCTGAGAAATCTATATGCAGGTCAGGAAGCAACAGTTAGAACCGGACATGGAACAATGGCTGGCGCCAAACTGGGAAAGGATTACGTCAAGGCTGTATATTTCACCCTGCTTATTTAACTGGTATACAGAGTACATCATGTGAAATGCCAGACTGGATGATGGACAAGCTGGAATCAAGATTGCCAGGAGAAATGATGAAAGGGAAAGAGGAGAGTGAAAAAGCTGGCTTAAAACTCAACATTCAAAAAATGAAGATCATGGCATCTGGTCCCATCACTTCCTGGCAAATAGATGGGGAAACAGTGGCTGACTTTGTTTTTCTGGGCTCCAAAATCACTGCAGATGGTGACTGTAGCCATGAAATTAAGACACTTCTTCCTTGGAAGAAAAGCTATGACCAACCTAGACCGCACATTAAAAAGCAGAGACATTACTTTGCCAACAAAGGTCTGTCTAGTCAAAGCTATGGTTTTTCCAGTAATTATGTATGGATGTGAGAGTTGGACCATAAAGAAAGCTGAGTGCCAAAGAACTGATACTTTTGAACTGTGGTGTTGGAGAAGACTCTTGAGAGTCCCTTGGACAGACCGCACATTAAAAAGCAGAGACATTACTTTGCCAACAAAGGTCTGTCTAGTCAAAGCTATGGTTTTTCCAGTAATTATGTATGGATGTGAGAGTTGGACCATAAAGAAAGCTGAGTGCCAAAGAACTGATACTTTTGAACTGTGGTGTTGGAGAAGACTCTTGAGAGTCCCTTGGACTGCAAGGAGATCAAACCAGTTAATCCTAAAGGAAATCCGTCCTGAATATTCATTGGAAGTACTGATGCTGAAGCTGAAGCTCCAATACTTTGGCCACCTGATGCAAAGAACTGACTCATTGGAAAAGACTGTGATGCTGGAAAAGATTGAAGGCAGGAGGAGAAGGGGATGACAGAGGATGAGATAGTTGGATGGCATCACTGACTCAACAGACATGAGTTTGAGCAAGCTCCAGGAGTTGGTGATGGACAGGGAAGACCTGGCATGGGGTTGCAAAGAGTTGGACTTAACTGGGCAACTGAATTGAATTCTCTTGTACGTTCCTTGAATCATCACATTTTCAGACACAATAACCAAGTGCATTTAGTCAAATATGTATCACAGAGTTGATGTGGTAACAATAATAAGTCATAAATGCCAGCAGCCTCAGTCCCAGTTGTCTCCATTTTCTTTTTTTTAACAAATGAATTTCTCTTTTAATTTTTGCTCTTACAGCTTAAGAAGAGTTTTAATTTTCCCCTTTGGTTGTAAAGCAACTAGAAAGAATTGGATCTTTTTAATATTAGACTTTTCCTTCTCTCTTTTCTTCCCTTTGCTTTCCCTCTGTTCGTGAAATTTGCTGCTGCTATTCTAACCAGGTTTGGCATCTAAAAAATTCTTGCCATTTGGCTGCCATAATGTGTCTAATGAATTATGTCTATTTTAGCATGTTCCATAGTGAGGCAGGTGGTATATGTCTTCTTCTGTATCTTTAAGAGATATGTAAATTGTAATTTTAAAAGGAAACTTAAATGTTGAAATAATTGCTTTTTCATTAACTACTCAAGTTAACGTTCCCTGACTGGTTAATATTTTTTCATGGAATGTTCTCAGACTACACTTTCTAGCATTTATGTTGTGTGTACATGCTTGTGCTTGTGTGTGTGTGTGTAGACTGGGGAAGAGATAAAGCCCAGTGTTAATCCTGCCAGAAATGCATCTGGAATTTATATTAGAACTATAATTTACACAGAGTATATTTTTAAATTCAATACTTGAACAGTTTGTCAAATGTCACATTATTTTAAAAATAGGCCAAAAGTATTTTTGTATTAAGTTCCACAAGTGTATGGGTTGAAATTAGGCAAGTTAAACAGGATCGTGAATATTAAACAGAAATATTTTTAAGCAGTCTCCTTTGAGGTTTGAAGACTATTTATGTTGGAATTATAAATTTTGAAACAAGCAGTCACTCTTGTCTGTCTGTTCATGTGCCAGCGTCAACACTGAATTTATCAAGTAGTTATTTATGCAATGTTTAGACAAGCAAAATGAGATGGAGAAGGGAGGCAATTATCTGTAGATCCTACCCACACAGCTTTCAGTGACAGCAGAGAAAATGGCTTGGTTGTTGAGAACAATTGAGTTTTGTTGACTGTACCCTGAATTCAGTTAATTACACAATTCTTCCTGTCCTTTAGCCTGTGTTTCTACAGCCAATGCCTGACCTCAGCTGTCCTGACCTCACAGCCTCGACCACTGTCATTAATTAACCATGACGACTACTCAGCAAAATCAGACTGGAGGAATATCTGTGCATTACAAAGTTGGTCTCAGAGAACCTTAAGGACCATTTCATCTGTGTTTTCGTGGCCATAGAGAAACACATTGAATATGACCAAGATATGACCACCCTTTGATATTAAAAAAGTCAACCTTTCTAAAATGGTATATGACATTAAGATTTGCTTTAAAAAGAAAAAACTAAATTATGTCTAGTTTTGGGATGCCAAGCAAATTCCATATATATTTGCATACAAACTTTAAGACTTATCAACTCATTATATAATGCTAACTACTGATTAATTATTGCTCATGTTTTTTTTTTTTTTTTCCCATGGTATAGTTTAATTATAGAACAAAGTATGAAATACCAGTCAGGAACAGTCTTTAAAAAGCAGCAAAAGTAGGCAACATAAAAGCCAGAGAATCTGAAAGGCATCTTCTTGGAGTCACCAGGAAAAACAATTTTGATATTCATTAATGACCAATTTCATTGAAAAATGAATTGGACTTTATAGCCCTTATAAACAAAGCTTAATTATTAAGTGTTATTCTAATTGTTAATTAGGTTTATTTATACTCTGCTGCTGCTGCTGCTAAGTCGCTTCGGTCGTGTGTGACTCTGTGCGACCCCATGGACGGCAGCCCACCAGGCTCCCCCGTCCCTGGGATTCTCCAGGCAAGAACACTGGAGTGGGTTGCCATTTCCTTCTCCAACGCATGAAAGTGAAAAGAGAAAGTGAAGTCGCTCAGTCGTGTCCAACTCTTCGCGACCGCATGGACTACAGCCTACCAGGCTCCTCCGTCCATGGGATTTTCCAGGCAAGAGTACTGGAGTGGGGTGCCATCACCTTCTCCATTACTTATTTGGAGGATAATTGCTTTACAATGTTGTGTTGGATTCTGCCACACAACAACGTGAATCAGCCATAGATATACATGTGTCCCCTACCTCTTGAACCTCCCTTCCACCCGCCATCCCATCCCACCCTTCTAGGTTGTCACAGGGCACCAGGTTGAGCTCCCTGTGTCATACAACTGCTAAGGTTTTAATGTCAGCTTATTGATTCACTACTGCAAGAGAGAATCTGGAAGCAATAATGGAGTCTTACATTTCAACTCAGGGGAACTTACTTTTGATTGTTCAAGTGGTAAGTTACAGAACTATGCTAAAAGCTTCACCGAAAGCAAGTATGAGAAGTGGAAATTACACTTCATGCTTTTATTCTCATTTTTAATTCCTAAATAAATGTTGAACAACTGTTTAGGGAATATCAGTTAGGGAGGAGTCAATTTATTAGCCTGCTTTGAACTCTTTTGAACTCTCACAGTTTCTGACCTGGCACTGGATGAAGTGGGAGAGCTTGGGACAGGGGTGACCTTTAACATTCTTCCAAACCTGCGTTTCTGATTCTAAGAATCAGACACTGAGCCTGCCCTTTATAAAGTCATCACTTTTATGAGAAAAAAAAAGTGTTAACACAGAAAAGAGTTCATAACAAGGACAGCTCTGAGGATTAAGCCGTTCACGTGCCTGGCTTTCCATGTACGTAACCTCCTTTACTGTACCCAGCATATGAACACAGCTGGCATACCTGTCTCACCTCACAGAAAAGATCAAGGCTTAGAGAGGTAAAGGAGCATACCCATGATCATGTACCAGTCACCAAGAATCTTGAAATGGCCTTCTGAGAAAAATCAAGGTTTCTCTGAGTTCAAACAATCCAGATATTTGCTTCCATTTTCCTAAAGGGATTATATATAGACACAATACTTGATTGTGTAACTATCACTGCTATCATTCATCTTACTGAAATTTCCTCATGCCCAGGGTCAGAATTTCACATTGGCTGATCTGAGGTCTCAGTTCAAGGACTTTCCTCCTTATTCAGTTAATATTAACATTCCACCACTTGGCCTTTTTCTTTTCTTCATACTTCCACCACACTTTACACAAACATTGATGCTAGACTTGTGCATCTAGAGTTCTTAGAAAACAAGAAACTTACTGACTAAACTTTTCTGAGGTTAAAATAATTTGTATTTCATCTGGTCCAAGAAGAAATACTTGGGTCTACAAAACAGTGACTTGTCATTGTGAAGACTCATACCAAAATTATTTTTGTAAAATGGAATAATTATTGACTTCTGTATCAATTTCTTCTATTATGAGTTGAAATAAATTCTGTTCTAGTCAATCCCTTATACTTCTTAGCTGTGATATGACTTAGAAAACTTATATTTCTCATGAAACAGCTCATCTTGAGGTGATTTTTTTAACCAGTTCAATTATTTTGAAAAAGAGGTATATAGAAATTTTGACATTTGGCTTTTAATATTTCTCATTAGATTTAAAATATTTAGTTTCAGCAAGTAAACCTTTTTTCAATAGCTAATATTTAAATGACATACTATTTTTGTCTTGATTATAATTTATATTAGGAAGACCTTGTCTTCTAAATCCACTGCCATCCTTAAAGATAGTTAGGAGTTCTTTTATTGAGTTATTTGTATTCCTGTTCAACATTTTTTGTCCTTAGAAACGATGTAGGTCAAAGACAGTTTTCTTTTTTTCAAATGAAATCCTACATTCTCAGTAACTTAGCCCAGCATAATTACTAAAACAATTGTATAATCTCAGACGTCAAGTGGCTGTTCTAGAAGGAGATGCCCAGAATACAGAGTATCTTAAAGTGTGGTGTAGGCCAACATGCCTCAGAATAACCCAGAGGGTTTGCTTAACATGACTATTTGCAGGGGTGGGGAAGTTGCTTCTCAGGAGGCGCTAGTGGTCAAGAGTCCACCTGCCAATCCAGGAGATGTAAGAGACCCAAGTTTGATCGCTGGGTTGGGAAGATCCCCTGGAGAAGGGCATGGCAACCTACCCCAGTATTCTTGCCTGGAGAAGCCTAGCAGGCTACAGCCCACAGGGCCACAAAGAGTCAGACACGCCTGAAGTGACTTAGCACACAAACATGCAGGACTATTTGCGGACCTCCCCCAGACTGCCTGTGCCTGACTCTCTGGGCCTGGGGTCCCAGAACGCATTAAAAAAGATCTTCTAACTGTTAGAGATCTAAAGGTTGAGACTCACTGTCATAACAGTTATGTTACCACTAAGATTGAAAATCATATCCACACTTAAATGAGACTTCCTGAGTTTCTGGCAGGTCATACCTAGTTGTAGGAAAGCAACATTGTTTGATGATCAACTACGGGTTAAATAAACCCAGTTGCTGTCTATATGCTGAAAATGATGGCACCACATGGATGTCAGTCCACCACGGCCACTACATAACAACTGGCAGCCTTCAAAACAACAGACACAGACAGCACAGTTTAATAGCTGGGTGTTCAGTTGCCATTCCACTCCCGCATTTTGCTAATACCCGCTTTGGTGTCTAGTTTTTAGGAAAGAACGTCTCTTAGCTGGGCAGTTACTCCTCTTAAGATTGTCAGAGGTTTGTCTCGAATGAGATGCACTATCCCGCAGCCATGAAATCAGAAGATGCTTACTCCTTGGAAGAAAAGTTACGACCAACCTAGATAGCATATTCAAAAGCAGAGACATTACTTTGCCAACTAAGGTCCGCCTAGTCAAGGCTATGGTTTTTCCTGTGGTCATGTATGGATGTGAGAGTTGGACTGTGAAGAAGGCTGAGCGCCAAAGAATTGATGCTTTTGAACAGTGGTGTTGGAGAAGACTCTTGAGAGTCCGTTGCACTGCAAGGAGATCCAACCAGTTCATTCTGAAGGAGATCAGCCCTGGGATTTCTTTGGAAGGAATGATGCTAAAGCTGAAACTCCAGTACTTTGGCCACCTGATGTGAAGAGTTGACTCATTGGAAAAGACTCTGATGCTGGGAGGGATTGGGGGCAGGAGGAGAAGGGGATGACCGAGGATGAGATGGCTGGATGGCATCACAGACTCGATGGACCTGAGTCTGAGTGAACTCCGGGAGATGGTGATGAACAGGGAGGCCTGGCGTGCTGCAATTCATGGGGTCGCAAAGAGTTGGACATGACTGAGTGACTGAACTGAACTGAACTGATTCTCACTCCAAGTATAGAAGCAACGAAAGACATCTTCATGAGGTCAGCCTGCACTTACTCTGCTGTCATCTCTGTTTACTAAATAAACACTTTGCATTGTGGAAGTGCTCTGCAAACACGCTGGAAACTTTAAGGACAATTTGCACAGAAACTTAAAGATTTCATCTCTCTCCCAAAGGCCTTTATACTAACTGGCAGAGGCAACACTGGATAATTATTTCACACTGTGGGAAAGTAGCAATTATACCTTGCAATCATGTCGTCTTTTTCACCTACTACTACTACTAAGTCGCTGCAGTCGTGTTCGACTCTGTGCAACCCCATAGATGGCAGCCCACCAGGCTCCGCCGTCCCTGGGATTCTCCAGGCAAGAATACTGGAGTGGAAAAAAAAAAAAGAGAATACTGGAGTGGATTGCCATTTCCTTCTCCAGTGCATGAAAGTGAAAAGTCAAAGTGAAGTCGCTCAGTTGTGTCCAACTCTTAGGAACCCCATGGACTGCAGCCCACCAGGCTCCTCCGTCCATGGGATTTTCCAGGCAAGAGTACTGGAGTGGAGGGATCCTCCAAATTTTCTCCAATAGCAACGACAACAATCTACGACAAAAAACTCAGTTTTCTAACAGCATGTTCATAGAGGTCTCCATGACAGAAGTTAGTAAATTCAACAAGTACTTATTAATCACCTCTCAAGAGCCTGGTGCTTGTGTTTGGTCCCCAATCCCATCTCTGGGTTGGCAGAATCCAGGTCTCTCTCATTATCTTGAAAAATGTCTTTGCATTTATTTCCCCCTGTTGAGAAAATGAAAGTCATTATTACTTCCTTTTTAAAAATTTTATTGAAGTATAGTTGATTCACAATGTGTTAGTTTCAGGCATACAACAAAGTGAATCAGTTACACATGTACATATATCCACATTTAAGGTTCTTTCCCATATAGGCCATTACAGAGTACTGAGTAGAATCCCCTGTACTGTACAGAAGATTCTTATTAGTTATCTATTTTATATATAGCAGTGTCTATATGTCAATCTCAACTTCCCACTTTATCCCTTCAACCCCCATATCCCCCGGTAATCAAGCTTGTTCTCTACTTCTGTTTTATAAATAAGTTCATCTGAAGCCATTTTTTTTTTAGATTCTACATATAAGTGATATCATATGATATTTGTCTTTCTGTGTCTGATTTACTTCACTCAGTACTCATGGTTCCATCCATGTTGCTGCAAATGGTACTGTTCTGTTCTTTTTAAGACTGAGTAATGTTCCATTGTATATATGTATCATATCTTCTGTATCCATTCCTCTGGTCATAGACATTTAGGTTGTTTCCTTGTTCTGGCCATTGTAAAATGCACTACAGTGAACACTGGGGTACATGGATCTTTCCAAAGTATGGTTTTCTCTGGGTGTATGCTCAGGAGCAGGACTGCAGGATCATACGGTAGTTCTTTCTTTCGTTTTTAGAGGAACCTCTGTGCTGTTCTCCATAGTGGCTGTACCAATTTACATTCCCACCAACTGGGCAGGTGGCTGTTATTGTTCAGTCACTAAGTTGTGTCCAACTCTTTGTGACTCCATGGACTGTAGCACGCCAGCCTCCTCTGTGCTCCACTATCTCCCAGAGTTTGCTCAGACTCATGTCCATTGAGTCAGTGATGCTGTCTAACCATCTCATTCTCTGTTGCCCCCTTCTCATTTTGCCTTCCATCTTTCCGAGCATCAGGGCCTTTTCCAGTGAGTTGGCTCTTCCCATCAGGTAGCTGGCCAAAGTATTGGAGCTTCAGTATCAGTGCTTCCAATGAATTCTCAGGGTTGATTTCCTTTAGGATTGACTGGTTTGATCTCCTTGCAGTCCAAGGGATTCTCGGGAGTCTTCTCCAGCACCACAATTCAAAAGCATCAATTATTTAGTGCTCAGCCTTCTTTATGGTCCAGTTTTCACATCCATATATGACTACTGGAAAAACAATAGCTTTGACTACACAGAATTTTGTCAGCAAAGTGATGTCTCTGCTTTTTAATATGCTGTCTACGTTTGTCACAGCTTTCCTTCCAAGGAGCAAGCATCCTTTAATTTCATGGCTGCAGTCACCATGTGATTTTGGAGCCCAAGAAAATAAAATCTCTCAGGTTTCCACTTTTTTCCCCTTCTATTTATCATGAAGTATGGGACCAGATGCCATGATCTTAGTTTTTTTAATACTGAGTTTCAAGCTAGCTTTTTCACTCTCCTCTTTCACGCTCTTCAAGAGATTCTTTTGTTTCTCTTCACCTTCTGCCATCAGAGTGGTATTATCTGCATATCTGAAGTTGTTGATATTTCTCCTGAGAATCTTGATTACAGCTTGTGCTTCATCCAACATGGCATTTCACATGATGTACCCTGCATGGAAGTTCAATAAGCAGGGTGATGATATATACAGCCTTGTCATACTCCTTTCCCAATTTTGAACCAGTCCACTGTTTCATGTAAGGTTCTAAATGTTGCTTCTTAATCCACATCCAGGTTTCTCAGGAGGTGGGTAAGGTGGTCTGGTACTCCCATCTCTTAGAATTTTCCAAAGTTTGTTGTGATCCACATAGTCAAAGGCTTTAGTGTAGTCAAGGAAGCAGAAGTAGATGCTTTTCTGGAACTCCCTTGCTTTTTCCATGATCTAACAAATGTTGGCAATTTGATCTCTGCTTCCTTTGCCTTTTCTAAACCCAGTTTGTACATCTGGAAATTCTCAGTTCATGTACTGCTGAAGCCTACCTTGAAGAACTTTGAGGATAACCTTGCTAGCATTTGAAGAGTGCAGTTGTACACCAGGGGGGTCCCCCTTTCTCCTCACCTTCTCCAATATTTGTTATTTGGAAACTTTTTAAAATGATGGCCATTTTGATTGGCATGAGGTGATATACCTCACTGTAGACTTGATTTGCATTTCTCGAAAAATTAGTAATGTTGAGCATCTTTTCATGTGCTTTTTGGCCATCTCTTCTGTTTTAAAATAAGTAGACTTCCCCATGAATTGAGAAAAGAGGAGTTGCCCTAAATTCTTCAGGCTCAGGAATGTCAAAGTTCCCAAATGACTGTGAGCCACTTATTCACTTAGGTATTTATGTTTCTTTACAAAGCTCTATTAATTTCCAGCGTATCCTGAAGCCCTATTATTTTGAAAAACCAGTACCATATTAAATTAAAGATCATTAAAATAAACATATTGTTTTCACTCTTAGCAGCAGCAGCATAACTGCTAAAAATTTACTCCCTGGGGTCATTTATCTAGAACTAGAAGCATGTTTTCTTCCCACTTAATGAGGTAATAATCAAGTGAAAATATAAAGGAAAAAAAGCCCACTTTTTGTTTTTGCTTTGTATACACTCTATTATTCTGAAAGGTCCATCATCCTGAAAGTTTAAAGTATATGAATCATTTCACTGCAAATGTAGTCTGTAGAGCTGTTTCATGACTTTAAATATGTGTTCACAGATTGCTATTATATCTTTTCATTAATAAATATTTATATTATATTTTAAAAAGCTCTAAAAACAGGATACAAGTGAACTTATTTCCAAAACAAAAAGAGACTCACAGACAGAAAACAAAATTATGGTTACCAAAGAACAAAGTAGGGTAGGGGAAAGGATAAATGAGTAGTTAGGGATTAACGTGGGGCTTAATCCCAGGTGGTAGAGCGGTAAAGAACCCACCTGCCAAGGCAGGAGACATGGGTTCAATCCCTATTTTAAAAAGCTCTAAAAACAGGATACAAGTGAACTTATTTCCAAAACAAAAAGAGACTCACAGACAGAAAACAAAATTATGGTTACCAAAGAACAAAGTAGGGTAGGGGAAAGGATAAATGAGTAGTTAGGGATTAACGTGGGGCTTAATCCCAGGTGGTAGAGCGGTAAAGAACCCACCTGCCAAGGCAGGAGACATGGGTTCAATCCCTGAGTTGGGAAGATCCCCTGGAGTAAGAAATGGCAACCCACTCCAGTATTCCTGCTTGGGAAATTCCATGAACAGAGGACCCCGGCAGACTGCAGTTCATGGGGTCTCAGAGTTGGACATGACTGAGCAACTGAGCATGGGATTAATCTACACACGCTATACATATAAAACAGTTAACCTACAAGGAGTTACTGTATAGCACAGGAAACTCTATTCAATATTTGTAATAACCTATAAGGAGAAAGACTGTGAAAAAAGAATATATTTATATACACATATATGTGTATAACTGAATCACTGTGCTATCCAGCTATAACGAACATGATGAAAGTGAAACTTACTCAGTTGTCCCCAACTCTTTGTGACCCCATGGACTGTATAGTCAATGGAATTCTTCAGGCCAGAATACTGGAGTGGTTAGCCTTTCCCTTCTCCAGGGGATCTTCCCGACCCAGGAATTGAACTGGGGTCTCCTGCACTGCAGGCAGATTCTTTACCAGCTGAGCCACAAGGAAAGCCCAAGAATACTGGAGTGGGTACCNTCTCCAGGGGATCTTCCCGACCCAGGAATTGAACTGGGGTCTCCTGCACTGCAGGCAGATTCTTTACCAGCTGAGCCACAAGGAAAGCCCAAGAATACTGGAGTGGGTACCCTACCCCTTCTCCAGCAGATCTTCCCGACCCAGGAATTGAACCTGGGTCTCTTGCATTGCAGGATTCTTTACCAACTGAGCTATCAGGGAAGCCCAAATGAACGTGATATTGTAAATCAAATATACTTCAAGAAAGCAATTTTTTAATTAAAAACTCTATTCAAAGCATGCTTTTATTAATTGTTGCATTTCTTGCAATTATGACCTCCTACAGCTTCCTTGTAGCATTTAAACAAAGAGTCAACAGGGAGTATACAAAATCCCCAAATGATTTTGACATTTGAGCCAGTCACATCACTTGGGCCAAGACCCTTTGTTCTCACAATTGCAGCTGGCTGTTCTAATAGTTGGCTGTCCACCCAGCCCACCAAGCAGGGGTGTTTTTCAAGACTGTGAGGCACACATCTACTTCCAGCATCAACACTGCATAGTGATTACTTCTCTCTCTTTTTGTTTATTTGTTCTTTTCCCCCATTATTTTCAATAAACCTGACTTTCCTGAAGGAAATGATTTAGGAAATAGGGATCATTCTTTCAGAAAAGTTAAAGGTAGCATTTTAATTCCCCAAAGGCAGGGACGATAAAGAACATTCCAATCACATGACTGCACCACATTTTTGTGTTTAAGTCGGAGCTATGATGGTGATTAATAACACACACTAACTCAAAGAGTTGGCTGGCATGATTAGGAAGGGTAAACTTTTCTGGTTTAGTGAGGAAACCAAATAAGCATGGAATTGACCTTTGCATTCCATTCTACTCAAAAAATGTTTGGTTTTTTTTTTTAGCCTTTTAAAAACTCTTCATACTTCTTTTCGATATCATACTTGCAATTAGATACTTCACAAATGTACTATTAACATAATTTCATCTTGGCAGCCGGTTTAAATATTTATTTAAGATATGTAGCAGTTGTGACAGCCAGAATTCAAAACAGCTGGCAGGCCTATATTGGCACCCTGTGTTACTGGCAGAAGTGGACCACTTGAACTTCCTGAAAATTTTGCTGCTTTGAAGTTTGAGGGGCCATAATTTACCCTCTTTCCTCTGTCCTTAGGGGAGCACAGAGCTGTTCAGGGACACTAACTCAGAAATCATGACTCTAGAGATGTGTTGAGAGTGAGTGTAAGCGGTAGGTACCCACAGGGTTCTCCCTTCCCCTCTCTTTCCAGCTCACTCATACTGTCAGGACACTTACTTCGTTTTCTGCGTCTCTGGAGACTTACAGCTGGCACACATTCCCACACTGGGACAATTCAGGATGCAAGGCTGTGTGGAGGCACAATGCAAGGCCCCAGAGTCTCTCTGCCAATGTCAGCTATTAACGATCCAAAAGGCTGCCTCGTGGCAGAATCATAAACGTTCTAAAATTCAGCACAGGATCTGGTACCTGGTATTAACAGGTACTCAGTTGAACAACTGAATGTTTCCTTCAGCTAGTCTTTCCTCAGCCTTTTTGTTTTTTTTTTTAATTGGAAGTATAGTTTATTTACAATGCTGTGTTATTTCAAACAAAATAAAGTAAGCAAAGTGATACATATATATATATATGTACACATATACACTTTAAAAAATTCTTTTCCATTATAGGTTATTATAAGATATTGAATATAGCTTCCTGAGTGAAGTCAGAAAGAGACAAATGCCATATGATATCATTTATATGTGGAGTCTAAAATAGGACACGAATGAACTCACCTATGAAACAAACAGACTCACAGAGAACAGACCAGTGGTTGCCAAGGGAATGGGGGGAGGGGAGGGATGGAGCGGAAGTTTCGGATTAGCAGATGCAAACAATGTTATATATAGATATGTCTAACTTTACACCAGAAACGGACACAATATTGTAAATCAAGTATATACTTCGATAAAATGAATTTTAAAAGTATAAATCACATTTGTTTTACCAACTTAGAAATTATAAAAATTAACACAACCTCCATGTAATCATTCAATAACACATCAAATAATTACCTATTTCCCCTTTTCCACTCTTCCTGTCTCCCCAGAGGGAAGCACTGATGGCAGTTCAGTACATATACTGCCAAGTTTTTCCTATTCATTTGCATTTGTAGGTACTCATGGAAATATATCATTTCAATAAGATGTATTAATTATGGATGTGTATTAGAAATATAAAAATATTTTTATATCTATTAGAAATATAAAATATGCATGGGAAGAATAAGTCTGAAGTTCAAGGGAAGGTTATGAAAGAGCTGCCCTCGGCTCTCAGCACGCGGAGTGTGAGAGTCCACGTTCAGCTATGTGTCTGCTGCTGACAGGTGAGAGCTCCTTTTAGAATATGAGCACCCGGGTCCCGCTGCTAGAAGAGGCGCCAACAAGATGCGCACTGCTGCACTGATTGGACTTCATGGCAGCCTGTTCAAATTTAGGCTGAGTTCTCTGCACAGTGTGCTGGTTTCCATCAAGCTCCAGCTCTGAAACCAGCTTCTCTGGGAGGCTCCCGGCACGGTCCCCGGCCCTGGCCTCCCCCCCGTGAAGTGTGTTGCCCTTCTCCAGCGGACAGAGTACAGGTGCGCTTGGTTTTCCTGTGCTTCGCTTTGTTGCACTTCACGGGAGTTGCATTTTTTAAGAACTGCAGGCTTGTGGCAGCCCAGCGCTGAGCGAGGCTAGTTGTGCCATCTTCCCAACTGAATTTGCTCCTCTGATGTCTTCGTGTCGCATTTTGGTAATCCTCACAACACTTCAAACTTTTGAAAAAGTTATTATTATATTTGTGATAGTGATCTGCTGACACTTATCGTTGATGTTACTATTGTAATTGCTTTGGGGGCACCGAGAACCTTATCAAAAAATGCTGTGTGTGTTCTGACTGCTCTAAGGACGGGCCATTTCCCATTGCTCCCCGTCTCCTTGGGCCTCCCTGTTCCTATGAGACATTCCATAATGTTTCAATTGGCCATATTGAAATTAGGCCAATTATCAATCCTACAATGGCCTCCAAGTGACAGGAAGAAATGCCTGTTTCTCACTTCATTTTTTCCCGCCATGCAGCTTGTGAGATCTTAGTTCCTTGATCAGGGACTGAACCCAGGTCCTCAGCAGTGAAAGTGCAGAGTCCTAACCACGGGACTGCCAGGGAACTCCCCAAAGATACACACCTTTCACTTTAAATCAAAAGCTAGAAGTAATGAAGCTTAATGAAGGAGGCATGTTGAAAGCTGAGTGAATCAGTTATACATGTACATATATATATATATATATCTTCACTCTTTTTAAACAGATTCTTTTCCAATATAGGCCATTACAGAGTATTGAGTAGAGTTTCCTGTGCTATACAGCAGGTTCTTATTGGTTGTCTATTTTATATATATATAAATGTGTATATGTCAATCTCAATCTCCCAGTTTATCTCTCCCGCCTTGCCAAGAAAAGTTCTTAAAGAAAATTAAAAGTGTTACTACAGTGAATACAGGAATGATTAAAAAAAAAAAAAAAAAGTGAAACAGTCTAATTACTGACATGGAGAAAGTTTTAGTGATCTGGATAGAAAATCAAACCAGCCCCGACATTCCCTTAAGCCAAAGCCTAGTCCAGAACAAGGACCTAACTCTCTTTAAATCTGTGAGGGCTGAGGGAGATAAGGAAGCTGCAGAAGAGAAGTCTGGAGTTAGCAGCGATTGGGTCATGAGGTTTAGCAGGGAAAAGCCATCTCTATAACATAAAACAGCGGCAAGGCGAAACAGCAAGTGCTGATGCAGAAGCTGCAGCAAGTCCTCCAGAAGATCGAGCTGTGATAAGGAAAGAAGGTGGCTACACTAAACGACAGATTTTCAGTGTAGCTGAAATAGCTTTCCGTTGGAAGAGGGTGCTATCTAGAACCTTCGCAGCTAGAGAGGAGAAGCCGATGTCTGACTTCATAGCGTCAAAGGAGAGGGTGATTCTCTTGTTGGGGCTAAGGCAGCTGATAACAGTAAGTTAGAGCCAACGCTCATGTACCATTCCAAGATCCTGGAGCCCTTAAGAACCACTCTAAATCTACTCTTGCCTATGCGCTGTAAATGGAACAGCAAGCCTAGATGATAGGACATATGCTGACAACATGGTTTACTAAATCTTTTAAGCCCATTGTAAAAACTACTTCTTCAGAAAAAAGGATTCCTTTCACTATATTACTGCTCACTGACAAGACACCAGTCATCCAAGCGCTTTGATATATATGTATAAAGAGATTAATATTGTTTCACACTCTTACGCAACATCCATTCTGTAGCCCGGGGATCAAGGAGTCATTGTGACTATCTTATTATTAAAGAGATACATTCCATGAGGCTATCACTACCATAGATAGTGATTACACTGAGTGGATGTGGGAGAAGTCAACTGAGAGCCTTCTGGAAAGAATTCAGAGTATGACAATTCATTCCTTTTCACAATTAACTAAGTTACTCTATATATTTTATTTGCAATTTATTGGAGATATATGGCCATCAGCCTGATTTAACCACTAGATGGCATTGCTTTCTTGGGAATTTCCTGGTCTGTCCCAGTATTAGTGAAATTAAACTGTACAACTGTATCAGTTCAAGAACTCCTTTCACTGCAAAGCCAACTGACTTCTAATGAATCAGCCATTACGGACACTTTGACACACAACATACAATAGGCCGTGAATCTGGCTGTTCTAAGCTGTTACAAGTAACAGTGGCGTCTGCGGAAGTACATACTACTTTTCAGATGTGTTTTGAAAATATCTATTTCTTACTGAATTATTGTAGCTTGAATCTGTTCGTCAAGCTGGCAGTAAATGATAAAAACCATGTCAAGACAGGAATAACAAAATATGATGAGGGATTTTGTAATGTCANAGCTGTTACAAGTAACAGTGGCGTCTGCGGAAGTACATACTACTTTTCAGATGTGTTTTGAAAATATCTATTTCTTACTGAATTATTGTAGCTTGAATCTGTTCGTCAAGCTGGCAGTAAATGATAAAAACCATGTCAAGACAGGAATAACAAAATATGATGAGGGATTTTGTAATGTCATTGTGAAATCTACACAATACCTGGTTTGATTATACACCTGGCTCTACCTATTACCCAAAGGAACACGGGCAAATCTCACTGGACTTGCTTAATCTTCTAGAAAGAGATGAAAGTAGGTTAAAACCTTCCTTATGGGGTTTTATGAGTGTCAAATAAAAATGTCTGTGAAAGTACATTGTAATCTGGGAAACACTGCTAATTGTGACTAATTTTGAGGACTTAAAGATTCATACTCATTGGTGTTTATATTATGCAAAATCTTCTAGAAAGAGATGAAAGTAGGTTAAAACCTTCCTTATGGGGTTTTATGAGTGTCAAATAAAAATGTCTGTGAAAGTACATTGTAATCTGGGAAACACTGCTAATTGTGACTAATTTTGAGGACTTAAAGATTCATACTCATTGGTGTTTATATTATGCATACAATTGTAATTTTCTTTAAGGTAGTCAGTATAATTAAGCTCAAGGCTTACTCATGAATTTTAAGTTTAAAAAGCAACTCCACTTTGAGTATCTTTCTCAGATTATTTGGAGAGAGTGGTCTGAGAAGATTCTCTGACGAATTCTAGCACTTTTAAGTAAGTGAACTTTGTGCTGGATACTCCTAATTTGTTTAGTTATAAGAAGTAACTTTGACTTGATGGAAATATATTTTGGAAGAGAAGGATTTGTCCTCTCTGGTGGTAATAACTTAGAGCTTCTTTGTACCTTTAGTGACCAGTTGACACATCAGTTCAGTTCAGTTCAGTTCAGTCGCTCGGTCGTGTCCGACTCTTTGCGACCCCATGAATCGCAGCACGCCAGGCCTCCCTGTCCATCACCATCTCCCGGAGTTCACTCAGACTCACGTCCATCGAGTCCGTGATGCCATCTCATCCTTGGTCGTCCCCTTCTCCTCCTGCCCTCAATCCCTCCCAGCATCAGAGTCTT
>SJYX01008381.1:0-10789 GCA_006410675.1 Oreotragus oreotragus
TTGTTCAGTTGCTCAGTTGTGTCAGAGTCTTTGCAACCCCATGGACTGCAGCATGCCAGGCTTCCCTACCCTTCACCATTGCACAGACTCATGTCTATTGAGTCAGTGATGCTAGAGAGGCTATAGGTGGGGAAATCAATTTGTAGATGTTACAATTATCCATGAGAATTGACTCATTGGAAAAGACCCTGACGCTGGGAAAGATTGAAGGCAGGAGGAGAAGGGGACGACAGAGGATGAGATGGTTGGATGGCATTACCAACTCAATGGACATGAGTTTGAGCAAGCTCTGGGATTTGCTGATGATCAGGGAAACCTGGCATGCAGCAGTCCATGGGGTCACAAAGAGTAGGACACGACTGAGCAGCTGAACTGAACCGAACCAAACTGTTATCCAATTGAGAGGTGATGGATACATAAATCAAGGCACGAGCATGACCCACTTGAATGGGACATCTTTGCGGTAGTAATGATGTAGATTTTATACTGGGGCTTCCCTCATAGCTCAGTTGGTAAAGAATCCACCTGCAATGCAGGAGACCTGGATTCAATCCCTGGGTTGGAAAAATGTCCTGGAGAAGAGAAAGGCTACTCACTCCAGTATTCTGGCCTGGAGAATTCCATGGACTGAGTCATGGGGTTGCAGAGTCAGACACGATTGAGTGACTTTCATTTTCACTTTCAATGATTAGGGTGAACTTTCCTGGTAGCTCAGTGGTAAAGAATCCACCTGCAATGTAGGAGATGCGAATTCAGTCCCTGGGTTGGGAAGGTCCCTGTCTCTTATACACATCTAGATGTGTATAAGAGACAGCCACCCTTCTGACCAATGTCCTGAAGCTTGTTTCACAGAACACTAGTTTTGTGAGATTTTATAGATTAGGCATGAAACAGGTTCCACGATTAAATAAGTTTGTGAAACATTACACTCAACAAATGTAAACAAGATTTCCTTACTATATAACTTTCTCAGAACTTTGAAGATGCTCATGGACATTCTGCGTGTCCAGTGGAGGACATTTATGTTGCACAAGCATGACTGACTATGAGACCCTTTTATTTGAGAAGGTCTCATAGAACTAGGTTCCTTGGAATCTGCTGCTACTGCTAAGTCACTTCAGTCGTGTCCGACTCTGTGTGACCCCATAGATGGCAGCCCACCAGGCTCCCCCATCCCTGGGATTCTCCAAGCAAGAATACTGGAGTGGGTTGCCATTTCCTTCTCCAATGCATGAAAGAGAAAAGTGAAAGTGAAGTCGCTCAGTCTGTCCGACTGTTAGCGACCCCATGGACTGCAGCCCACCAGGCTCCTCTGTCCATTGGATTTTCCAGGCAAGAGTACTGGGGTGGGGTGCCATTGCCTTCCTTGGAATCTAGTTGAAGAAATTTGGTTCTCGTTTCTAAGGAACCCAAATTAACTGAGGCAAGTGAATATCCACTGAGACTCTAAAGAAAGGGATACTTTAGGGCTATAGTAATTCACTAGTGTGTGTGACTGAGAGGGTAGAATTGCATCAAATTGATGAATACTAAGGATTATGGTTTTATATTTACCTAAAACCCACCTCACCAGTTAAATTAGTTTGCCTTGCATGGAGCTCAGTACACCACCAAGTGTGTGTAGACATTTCATAAGTGCTCTGGATGCCAAAGTTTAAAAACTGTTAGACTGTTTATTAGGTTAGTAGTAAAATTTTTATGGTTGCCTTATTTTTTACCTCTTTTCTTCCTTCAGCAAACATTCATTGAGCACTTTGTCCTGTGTGTTTTTCTAAGCTCTCGCTCGTGCTATGTCATTGACTTCCCATGGCACGAATCTTTCCTCAACAAGTGATATTTTGTAGGAGAAAGAAGAGTATATTTTAAAATTTGGATCAAGGTAACAGATGTAACTTTTAAAGCAAGTCCAAAGCAGAAAGGCAATGAGGAGGAGAGAGAGCAATTAATTCTCAAAGAATGCAAAAGAATGTTTTCTAGAGAGACGCCTGCTTTAGTCTTGAAAGCAGAACAGAAGTTTGCTCAATGGAACATACCAGTCAGTTCTAGTACCAAGATTTAAAATGTCAAAGGCAAGGAGATGGAAACAATTCGATGAGATTGGGAAAGTGTAAGGCAGTTGGTGTTATTGGAACATGAAGGAGAATAGCCAAGTAGAAGCTATAAAGCTTCAGAACTTGGCAAAAATCTGAGTACAAAGATTTCTGTGCTTCGAAAATTTCTTAGAATCAGAATCAGGAGAAGAGGGGCTTTTAGAGAGGAGAGATTATGATGAAGCAAAGCTGGCCTCTGAAGCAGTGTAGAGAGGCTTCTTGTTGTTCAGTTGCTCAGTTGTGTCAGAGTCTTTGCAACCCCATGGACTGCAGCATGCCAGGCTTCCCTACCCTTCACCATTGCACAGACTCATGTCTATTGAGTCAGTGATGCTAGAGAGGCTATAGGTGGGGAAATCAATTTGTAGATGTTACAATTATCCATGAGAATTGACTCATTGGAAAAGACCCTGACGCTGGGAAAGATTGAAGGCAGGAGGAGAAGGGGACGACAGAGGATGAGATGGTTGGATGGCATTACCAACTCAATGGACATGAGTTTGAGCAAGCTCTGGGATTTGCTGATGATCAGGGAAACCTGGCATGCAGCAGTCCATGGGGTCACAAAGAGTAGGACACGACTGAGCAGCTGAACTGAACCGAACCAAACTGTTATCCAATTGAGAGGTGATGGATACATAAATCAAGGCACGAGCATGACCCACTTGAATGGGACATCTTTGCGGTAGTAATGATGTAGATTTTATACTGGGGCTTCCCTCATAGCTCAGTTGGTAAAGAATCCACCTGCAATGCAGGAGACCTGGATTCAATCCCTGGGTTGGAAAAATGTCCTGGAGAAGAGAAAGGCTACTCACTCCAGTATTCTGGCCTGGAGAATTCCATGGACTGAGTCATGGGGTTGCAGAGTCAGACACGATTGAGTGACTTTCATTTTCACTTTCAATGATTAGGGTGAACTTTCCTGGTAGCTCAGTGGTAAAGAATCCACCTGCAATGTAGGAGATGCGAATTCAGTCCCTGGGTTGGGAAGGTCCCTGTCTCTTATACACATCTAGATGTGTATAAGAGACAGCCACCCTTCTGACCAATGTCCTGAAGCTTGTTTCACAGAACACTAGTTTTGTGAGATTTTATAGATTAGGCATGAAACAGGTTCCACGATTAAATAAGTTTGTGAAACATTACACTCAACAAATGTAAACAAGATTTCCTTACTATATAACTTTCTCAGAACTTTGAAGATGCTCATGGACATTCTGCGTGTCCAGTGGAGGACATTTATGTTGCACAAGCATGACTGACTATGAGACCCTTTTATTTGAGAAGGTCTCATAGAACTAGGTTCCTTGGAATCTGCTGCTACTGCTAAGTCACTTCAGTCGTGTCCGACTCTGTGTGACCCCATAGATGGCAGCCCACCAGGCTCCCCCATCCCTGGGATTCTCCAAGCAAGAATACTGGAGTGGGTTGCCATTTCCTTCTCCAATGCATGAAAGAGAAAAGTGAAAGTGAAGTCGCTCAGTCTGTCCGACTGTTAGCGACCCCATGGACTGCAGCCCACCAGGCTCCTCTGTCCATTGGATTTTCCAGGCAAGAGTACTGGGGTGGGGTGCCATTGCCTTCCTTGGAATCTAGTTGAAGAAATTTGGTTCTCGTTTCTAAGGAACCCAAATTAACTGAGGCAAGTGAATATCCACTGAGACTCTAAAGAAAGGGATACTTTAGGGCTATAGTAATTCACTAGTGTGTGTGACTGAGAGGGTAGAATTGCATCAAATTGATGAATACTAAGGATTATGGTTTTATATTTACCTAAAACCCACCTCACCAGTTAAATTAGTTTGCCTTGCATGGAGCTCAGTACACCACCAAGTGTGTGTAGACATTTCATAAGTGCTCTGGATGCCAAAGTTTAAAAACTGTTAGACTGTTTATTAGGTTAGTAGTAAAATTTTTATGGTTGCCTTATTTTTTACCTCTTTTCTTCCTTCAGCAAACATTCATTGAGCACTTTGTCCTGTGTGTTTTTCTAAGCTCTCGCTCGTGCTATGTCATTGACTTCCCATGGCACGAATCTTTCCTCAACAAGTGATATTTTGTAGGAGAAAGAAGAGTATATTTTAAAATTTGGATCAAGGTAACAGATGTAACTTTTAAAGCAAGTCCAAAGCAGAAAGGCAATGAGGAGGAGAGAGAGCAATTAATTCTCAAAGAATGCAAAAGAATGTTTTCTAGAGAGACGCCTGCTTTAGTCTTGAAAGCAGAACAGAAGTTTGCTCAATGGAACATACCAGTCAGTTCTAGTACCAAGATTTAAAATGTCAAAGGCAAGGAGATGGAAACAATTCGATGAGATTGGGAAAGTGTAAGGCAGTTGGTGTTATTGGAACATGAAGGAGAATAGCCAAGTAGAAGCTATAAAGCTTCAGAACTTGGCAAAAATCTGAGTACAAAGATTTCTGTGCTTCGAAAATTT
Source organism: Oreotragus oreotragus (assembly GCA_006410675.1). Classification (NCBI taxonomy): domain Eukaryota; kingdom Metazoa; phylum Chordata; class Mammalia; order Artiodactyla; family Bovidae; genus Oreotragus; species Oreotragus oreotragus. Next base: position 4,531 of record SJYX01008381.1, read on the forward strand.
CTTAGAATCAGAATCAGGAGAAGAGGGGCTTTTAGAGAGGAGAGATTATGATGAAGCAAAGCTGGCCTCTGAAGCAGTGTAGAGAGGCTTCTTGTTGTTCAGTTGCTCAGTTGTGTCAGAGTCTTTGCAACCCCATGGACTGCAGCATGCCAGGCTTCCCTACCCTTCACCATTGCACAGACTCATGTCTATTGAGTCAGTGATGCTAGAGAGGCTATAGGTGGGGAAATCAATTTGTAGATGTTACAATTATCCATGAGAATTGACTCATTGGAAAAGACCCTGACGCTGGGAAAGATTGAAGGCAGGAGGAGAAGGGGACGACAGAGGATGAGATGGTTGGATGGCATTACCAACTCAATGGACATGAGTTTGAGCAAGCTCTGGGATTTGCTGATGATCAGGGAAACCTGGCATGCAGCAGTCCATGGGGTCACAAAGAGTAGGACACGACTGAGCAGCTGAACTGAACCGAACCAAACTGTTATCCAATTGAGAGGTGATGGATACATAAATCAAGGCACGAGCATGACCCACTTGAATGGGACATCTTTGCGGTAGTAATGATGTAGATTTTATACTGGGGCTTCCCTCATAGCTCAGTTGGTAAAGAATCCACCTGCAATGCAGGAGACCTGGATTCAATCCCTGGGTTGGAAAAATGTCCTGGAGAAGAGAAAGGCTACTCACTCCAGTATTCTGGCCTGGAGAATTCCATGGACTGAGTCATGGGGTTGCAGAGTCAGACACGATTGAGTGACTTTCATTTTCACTTTCAATGATTAGGGTGAACTTTCCTGGTAGCTCAGTGGTAAAGAATCCACCTGCAATGTAGGAGATGCGAATTCAGTCCCTGGGTTGGGAAGGTCCTCTGGAGAAAGGAATGGCAACCTGCTCCAGTATTCTTGCCTGGAGAATTCCATGAACCAGAGTATGATGGGCTATAGCCCATGGGGGTCACAAAGAGTTAGCTGCACATGACTGAGCAACTAAACAACAAAATTGATTAGCTTGTATGGGATGATAGGGAATGGAAGAGCTTCAAGGTGTATGGTTTCTTTCTTGGGAGATTGGTTAGATAATGATGTTTGTAATGAGATAGAAAATACAGAGGAGCAGACATAATTTTCAAGTGTAAAAATATGTTCATTTTTTCGTATATAAAATTTGAAGTGCTTTGAGGATATACAGGATGAGACCCTCAGAGATGATTGGTTATATTTGCCTTGACTCCCATAGAATTATTTTGTTAAAAGTTATATATTTACATGCCATCAGCCTTTAGGTAGTGATTATAAAATGCTTGAAATTAAAAATACAATCTTAGAAGAGAAGACTAATAGCTTTGAAGGGATAAGAAATATCATCGTGTGGGGGTTTGATCCATGAGTCAGGAAGATCCCTTAGAGAAGGAAATGACAAGCCACTCCAGTATTCTTGGACAGAGGAGCCAAGCAGGATACGGTCCATGGGGTCACAAAGATCAGACAGGACTGAGTGACTAAGCATAGCACACACAGAATCATGGAATGAAAATTGAGAAAGTCTTTATTCCAAGATCTGGGAATGGAAGGTGAGAAGATAGAGAATAAGAGAATTTTAAAGAAAGATCTGTCAAAAAAGGAAAAAAAAACCTGACGAGACAAAATGCCTCAGAGAATTTTTCTGTGATAAGACAGACTTGTTTAGGATTTGGCAACACTGAGTCGTTAGTGACCTTTGCTGGAATGATTTCAGTGAAGCCAGATTGCCTTAAGTGGTTAGATATGAGAATGATGGGTTTAGTCATTTTTTTTTTCCCCAAAAAAAGCTTGGCTAAGAAAAAAGGAAGATAAAAATAAGAATAGCTACAAAGAGTTGAAGTGTCAAGGGAAAAATGTGTTTAAAATGTAATTTGTTTGTGTGTTTCTCTGTGTGTGTCAGAGAGAGTGACAGAGAGAAAGAGAAAGGAAGGGAGGAAGGAAGGAAGGAAGGATAGGCTGCAGAATCTGTAAGCCTGGGAACCTTGGGGGCCAGGTACACATGCAGGCGTGTTGGAGTGATGGAGTGTGCTCTGTAGGATGTTTAGCTGCATCCATGGCTCTGGTGTGCTGGTGGCCAGTAGCACCCTGGCTGGGTGCCAGTACAGTAGACCCCCATTGTGACCATCAAAGATGTCTCCAGACATTGCCAAATACCCTGGGGAGAGAGGCAAGTTATTCCTGGATGAGGACCACTGGCATGGAAGAGCAGGCAGTGGAAAAGACGACTCACATAAGAGAGAGAAGAGAAAAGATAACACAGAATGGACTGAGGTATGAGTCTCTGGGATGCAGAACTTCAATAAAGGTGCCTCCTTTGTACAGAAGAGATGTATTTTCCTCTGATATCAAAATGAGGGAGAAAAAGAGGATAGGGATGCTAGGAAATCTGCACTCAGCGGTGGGACAGTGGTCAGAAAAACAGAAAATCAAAATGATTTCTGTTCCCTCTGTGAGTTAAGGAAATGAGGTCATCTGATAAAAATGAATAAGCAACACAAGCTAAGTAGAAGGCGTGAGGAAGTGGAATCATTCAGGATGATAAAGCCAAAGTGGATGTGAGAGGAAAAGGCCCTCAATTTTAGATATTTAGATAGGGAATGTAATTGATGCCACAGGCATGAATTTGAATAAGTTCCAGTTCAATAGAAGACTGATTTCCCCTTCAACACTAGTCCCTCCATTAAAGAAGTGAGGAGGGCAGCTTGCAGGGTTGATACTGTATTGGATATTTGTGGGTCAGGTAGGGGAGATGGGGAGAAGGAATGGCAACCCACTCCAGTATTCTTGCCTGGAGAATCCTGTGGACAGAGGAGCCTGGAGGGCTGCCATCTATGGGGTCACATAGAGTCGGACACGACTGAAGTGACTTAGCAGCAACAGCAGGAGTGGCAGGAGAGACGGGATAAGAAAATAGATTGGATCACAGATAGACAAAAACATAACTTCAGAGGTTAGTGTATCTTNGAGGAGCCTGGAGGGCTGCCATCTATGGGGTCACATAGAGTCGGACACGACTGAAGTGACTTAGCAGCAACAGCAGGAGTGGCAGGAGAGACGGGATAAGAAAATAGATTGGATCACAGATAGACAAAAACATAACTTCAGAGGTTAGTGTATCTTAAGCCTAATCTAGTTCAGTGGTTTCTACTCTAGAGTCAATCAATGAAAATTTTTTAAAAATTAAAAAAAATCAAATGGCATTCCTTCAACTCTTAACTCTAGAAGAGATATTCGAGTATTTGCATGAGATTGTGTATAGTTCATAGGTTAAAAGCCCTTTTAATATCCGTTTTTGTGTACTGCATTTTCATATTTAACTACTTAGAAATAATATGCTTGCCTTTTGCTTATTGATTTGTCAGACATCTTTACATATTAAAGAAATCAACCCCATGTGTTAAGTAGTATAAATATTTATCAAGTTTTCTGTTTGTCTTCTGACTTTATCTTTAGTTTTATTCAGACATTTTAAAATTAGAATGTATCAAATACATCAATATATCCTTCCATAGAAGTTTTGTGACATACTTAGAAAGGGTTACATCAATATATCCTTCCATAGAAGTTTTGTGACATACTTAGAAAGGGTTTCTCCATATAGACATGATAAAACCATTCTCTATGCTTAAATTTTTGTGGTTTTGGCTTTTTTATATTTACATTTGTGGACCACTTACAATTTATTTTGGCTTAATAAGTAAGCTAGGGATGCAATTAAGTTATTTCTAAGAGGGTGTCAATCACCTAAACATAATTTATTAAATGCAATCTTGTTAATACTGTTATGTGAGGCTACTTTTTTCATAAAAATAAATGCATTCAGTTATTTGGGTGTGTTCATGTTTCTCTATTTATTCCATTGATGTGTTTGTTTATTTTTGGATATGGATATATTTAAGATATCCATGAGTAATATACATGATCATAGAATTATTTATTAGGCTTAACTCCTCATTTTGTGTTGAGACCCAGAGAATTTAAATGGTTTATCAGAAGTCATTCAGGTAGTTAGTGAGAAATCCACTGGAACCCAAGTCTTGTTTTTCTGTTGAGTTTGGGTTACTCTAACACCCTTCTAACTTGTTATGAACCAATTCTATTATTAGCCATTGACTATATCTGTGACAAATCAGTCATTGTGAGTGGTTAGTCATTGATTATTCAGGTGATCAGATGAAGTAGTTCAACAGATAGCTGATGGGAAAAGAAAATGTTTGGAGAAAATGACTACTCAGTAATCACAAAGTGTCTTATTCTTTATATTATGTTACAACAGACAGCAAAGGATTGTGAATCCTTTGGGTTATGGTAGAAATACTGGCCTGAGAGTGTGTGGCCCTGGAACTGGAATTTGGAGAGATGTTCAAAAAAGGATAGACAGATATGCAGCATTAAAGTTATGACCAACCTAGACAACATATTGAAAAGCAGAGACATTACTTTGCCAACAAAAGTCCATCTAGTCAAAGTTATGGTTTTTCCAGGAGTCATGTGTGGATGTGAGAGTTGGACTATAAAGAAAGCTAAGCACAGAAGGATTGATGCATTTGAACTGTGGTGTTGGAGAAGACTCTTGAGAGTCCTTTGGACTGCAATGAGATCCAACCAGTCCATCCTAAAGGAAATCCGTCCTGAATATTCATTGGAAGGACTGATGTTGAAGCTGAAACTCCAATACTTTGGCCACCTGATGTGAAGGGATGACTCATTTGAAAAGATCCTGACGTTGGAAATGATTGAGGGCAGGAGGTGAAGGGGACGACAGAGAATGAGACGGTTGNTCCTGAATATTCATTGGAAGGACTGATGTTGAAGCTGAAACTCCAATACTTTGGCCACCTGATGTGAAGGGATGACTCATTTGAAAAGATCCTGACGTTGGAAATGATTGAGGGCAGGAGGTGAAGGGGACGACAGAGAATGAGACGGTTGGATGGCATTGCCGACTCAATGGACATGAATTTGAGTAAACTCTAGGAGTTGGAGATGGACAGGGAGGTCTGGCGTGCTGCAGTCCATGGGGTTGCAAAGAGTAGGACATAACTGAGCGACTGAACTGAACTGAATTGAACTGATGAACCTGTGAACTTATAATTTTCAGTGATTTGTGTAAAACTGTTTCTCTACAGAAACTATGCATTGGTTTCAGTTTTTGGAAAACTTTCTCCTTTGCCCATTTGCTTGTATAAAAAAGGAAAAAAGAACATTCTGTTGATTCATTCTGTATTTATAGTTCTTACTTCAAAGTTATATCATCACTTTGAATTTATTATTTGAGAATATATTAATATTATTAAGTAGAAAGATATTGGATGACAGTTCTTTGGAATATTTAGGGTGTTTAGGAAAATAAATGAGCCACACAACTTTTAGGACTATCCCCAAAAGATGGAAAAGTTACTTGATCATTCAAATGTTTGCATATGATTAACAAAGTCTCATAGAATATATGAGTATATATTTGAGTATATGAAATGCCAGTTACAAATCAACTGTTTTGATGAAGTGGGAGATGAAGGAGTGGATTAATCTCAGTTATATCCTAAACAAAGATATTGTTTAGGTTTCTTCCCAGCCAATATGTACAGATACACCTGCATAGACTTTACCCTTATAGGATAGGAACTCTTACTATTAATATTTAAGTTAAGTGTGTCTCAATCAGTCAGGAAACATTTTTTATCAAATTCAGGTCTTTTTTGCTTTCCTTATTTAACATAAGGTAATGAGGGTAAATAATTACAATGCAGAGACAAAAAATAAGATTTTTGAGCATTGATTCTACCAAAAGGTCCATGTTGAACATTGTGAAGATTGCCTGGTTTTAAATTTTATCCAACTTTATAATTTGATGCCCTCTGATTTGCAAATTGCCTTAGTGCTTCCAAAATAACTGTAAATCAATTAACTGCAGGAGAAGAGTGACTGATAATCAAACACGAATCCCTTGTTTTTAGTCTCTGTAGGAGCCTTTAGTGACATGAAAATTGTTCAGTCATGTCCAACTCTTTGCGACCCCATGGACTATACAGTCCATGGAATTCTCCAGGCCAGAATACCGGAGTGGGTAGCCTTTAGGGTTTCAATTAAATCCTGAGGCAACAAAAATTAGCTTTCTCATGGACTATGAGTTACCATATAAGCACTACATTTTAACATTAGATGCACCCCTTTAGGGCCAAAGAAGACACTTTGGGAAACCTATTGGTTTAGAGTTCCAAAATTGGAACTTTGAG
>SJYX01008382.1:0-13970 GCA_006410675.1 Oreotragus oreotragus
ACAGATTTCTCAAGAGGCAGGTTAGGTGGTCTGGTATTCCCATCTCTTTCAGAATTTTCCACAGTTTGCCAAGAACTTCATATATTTTAAAATAACTTAGTGGCAGCTAAGTTTCAGAGAGCTGTTATTCAGTGTGCCTTCTCTGAACTGCTGTTTAAGTTTTTATTATATAATACTATAGGCTTTGGTTTCTCCCAATTAATTGTGCTTTTGAGGATCTCCTTATTTTACTAACTTTAAATATTTATAGATTATATTTCCTCCAGACTTGAAGGAAATGTAAATACCATGTATGTCCCCAAATAAGAGAGCTAGAATATGTCAGTCCCACTTGCCTACTGAGGAGAAAAAAAAAGTTTTGGATCTCTTGAAATACATACATTTAGGTCTATAATTAAAGTAGTAGCATATCTGAAGTAGTAGTTTTAGTCTTAAAACTAAATCACTAATTTATTTGCATATACAAAATGTTGAATAAATATCAATTTAGAAATATTGCATGTCAGTACCCATATTTCCTTATAATAGGAATTATAATAACTATTATTATTATTACTCACACAGGCACCTTAGGTACCAATGACTTGGTAATTGCTAGAACCACATTTTAAGTTGGACAGTTTTCAAGATCATATTATTCTCATCTTTGTGTAAGATATAGCACTTGCTGATTCCATGAGTGATGCTGTCACTGGAAATTTAATCCCAAACTACATATACCTTTTTTCCTTATATTATGATTGGAAAATTCCTTTTTCGTAGGTTTTTTGTTTTGTTTTGTTTTATATCTCATAGCTGTACACTTTACAGCTTTAAAAAATGTATCCAACAGGTGTATGTTCATATTTTGTGACTGTACTCCATACTGTATTGACTTAAGGGTTTTACAAGTATACTCAGCTTGTAAAGATGCTCAACCCTTGGAATTGTAAAGTCCTTATACTGTGAATTATATCTAAATTCATGAATATTTCTTTTCTAAAAACAGTTTTTGTTGTTATTTTATAATTTTTATGTGGGAAATTTCACACTTTTAATATAAAAATATGTAAGTATACAATGAACTCCTACATATTCAGAATCTAACTTCAGTTTTTAACATTCTGCCACTCTTATTTCATCTCTTACCTCTCACTTTTTTTTAAATGGAGAATTTCAGAACAGTTTCTGACATCATACCATTTAATTTGTTTTATATACTACATATTTCCTACAGACTGGTAGATCTAAAAGCTTGATTAGATTCAGGTTCAGTTTAGCAACATTTCCTTGGTGATGCTGTGCACTTTCTGTTGTATCACATGTTAAAATTGATGAGAGGGTTTAGAGTGTGTCATCCTGATCCTTCCACCATAAAGTTTCCTATCAACATTTCATAAAATAGTTTGAGCAGCTTCGATGATCTTATCTAGATACATTATTTCATTAAGGGTTCTAAAATGCTGACTTCCTAATTCTGTCATTCTGTTACATTTATTAACTGAGTTCTCTTAAAAGGAAGAATTTTCCCTGCATCAACTAATCGGTTACTCTGAAACCTAGGTCATACAGGAAAGGTAAGATGAATGCTTGAATCTTTACCTTCATTTGCTATTTTTTCAGAATAAACTCTAGCAATATTTAAAGAGATTTTTCATTTTCAAGTACCATTTTGAGATCATGGATTTTGGCATAGTTGATGTGTTGCAGTCTTAATTCTTTTTGATGTTCACATAGTTTCATCTTTGACCAGTGGGAGCATTTTCAAGTTGGTCTGTGTCTTTCTGATACCACTCAAGTAAACTTTGATAATTTCCTTACTCTCTGATTTCACAAGATAGTCCAGATTCATCTTTTTCATTTCCTGTCCCAAACCTGGAACTAGTCATTCCAAGTACTCCTGATTTTTTTTTATTGAGAATTAATATTTAGAAGCTATACACTGGGAACAAAACTGCTCATTTTTCTATTGGGTTATCATTGCTTTTCATCTTTCTTAATAGATGTGGTTTGTAAAGATTATAGAAAGATAAATCATTAATTCACGTGACATTTCCACTGAAAATTTAGGATTAGGGTTTTTATGTAAGCTTGTGTTTTACGTTTTGATCTGTTTACTCCGACATTGAAAATCTTGATTCTTAACAATATTAACTTTTATTCTATACAAACTATAAATACACAGAAGTAAACATTCATATATGAATTTAAATGAAAATACTTAAAATTATTACTAACAATAATTCTGTTGAATATAATACAAAATTTTTCTGTGTGTTTCTTTGTTGCCCTTGGCTGGTTTTCTGTGTGGTTATGCCACCAATTTAATATGCATTTAGGATCATTTGTTTCATGGTTGCTGCAAGGTTTTGTTTTTTTCTTTTAAAGGATTTGTAAAAATTTTTAGTTTTGCTTTTTAATTCTGTGAAGCACATACCTGGTTCTGAAGTTAAAATCACTGCAGACAGTGACTGCAGCCACAAAATTAAAAGACGTTTGCTCCTTGGAAGCAAAGCTATGACAGACCAAGACAGGGCATTAAAAAGCAGAGACATCTCTTAGCTGAAAAAGGTCCATATAGTAAAAGCTGTAGTTTTTCCTGTACATATGGTAAAAGCTGTAGTTTTTCCAGTAATCAGATATGGATGTGAGAACTGGACCATAAAGAAGGCTGAGTGCTGAAGAATTGATGCTTTTGCATTGTGGTGTTGGAGATTCTTGAGAGTCCCTTGGACAGCAGGGAGATCAAACCAGTCAATCCTAAAGGAAATCAACCCTGAATATTCATTGAAAGCACTGATGCTGAAGCTACCTGATGTGAAGAGCCAACTCATTGGAAAAGAGTTGGAAAAGATTGAGGACAGGAGAAGAGGGTGACAGAGGATGAGATGGTTGGATGATATCACTGACTCAATGGACATGAGTTTGAGCAAACTCTGGGAGATAGTAAAGGACAGGGAAGCCTGGCATGCTGCAGTCCTTGGGGTCACAGAGAGTCAAACTTAGCGGCTGAACAAAATCAAAACTTTTAAATAAGATACATTCACTGTGGTCTAGTTTTCCATCTCTGCCCTCTCTTCCTGTCTTTTTCTCACTAATAGTCATTTCACACTATTTTTGTCTTCGTTTGTTCCATTTTTCTCTTCAAAAAGATTAGCAAATATATATATGTGTATGTATATATGTTTACATATACACATCCTCCCCTTACAACATAGCTCTCTTTTTCACTTAACAATATATTCAATTGTTAGAGTATAGAGATATAATAGAGGAATTAAAAAATGGATATGATATGTAGGCTTTCATTCCTCTATTCAATCCTCTTTTATTTTTTCCACAGGTCCACAGTACTTGTTATATAGTTACATCCTAATTTGTTCAACCAGTCTCCTGTTGATGAACATTTTGCAGACTTTTGCTATTATGAATTGGCTTGCAATGAATAGCTTTTTGTATATGTCATTTGATAGTTTATGCCATTGTATCTTTGGGATAAAATTCTAGGAGGGGATTATTGGGTCAAAGACAAAAGAGTATGTTATTTTTAAAATATGGCCAAATTTCTCTATGAAAATTGTAACCATTTTGGATTCATCAGTGTTGTATGAAAGTGCCTATTTCCCCAAAGCCTTTCCAGCAGCATCTGTTGTCAGATTTTAATTTTTTGTTCTATTTGATAGGGAAGAAGTAGTATATCAGTGTATTTTAATTTGCATTTTTTAATGAGTAATGTTTGTGTGTCTTTTCTTGTATTTAAAGTTATTTGCATTTCTTTTCTTGAGATCAGTTACTTCATTTGCCTGTTTTTATCTCAGAAAATTGGTCATTATTCCATCCATTTTTAGAAGTTTTTTTATATATATATTAGAGAGATGTATTCTGTATCACACATTTTCCTCAAATTTTTCTTGACTCTGCAGTGTCAGAAATTGTTTTGGATTAGTCACATTTATTGACCGTTACTGTTTCTCTGTTTTTGATCATAATTAGTAAAGTTTTTCCCACTCCAAGTTTATAAGGGAACTAACCCATTTCCCTCTGGCCCCCGTATTGTTTACTTTTTTTTTTCCCCCTTACAAAGTGCAGATCTATTTGATGTTTACAATGTGAAGAATGGATCCTTTTTTTCACGTGACTATCCAACTGTCCCAAACCAAACCGTTTAAAATGTTCTTTCTCCTATTGACTTGAGATGCCACCTTTGTCGTATGTTAAATTTCCATAAGCATTTGGATCTATTTATGGAGTTTTCCTACTATTCCACTGGTCAGTCTGTCTCTCCATGCACTAGAAGTACAGTTTTAATTATAGACTCTTTCATAGTTTCCTATTATTTTTTCCTGTTTTTTCCTCCAAGTGAACGTATAATCAACTTTTTATATGAGGATGGTGGTAGTGGGGAGACACATGACGATATATTTTTTGGAATTGTATTTGTAGGCTAAATTAGAGTGAACTGACATCTTTAAGATTTTGAGTGTTCCTATTCCAGAGTATGGAATATCTTTTCATTTACTGAAATGTAATTTTGATCTTGCAGGGAATGTTTTGTAGATTTTTTATCAGCCCTATTGAGGTATAGTTTACCTATCATAAAATTTATACATATTGAGTATACAGTTCAGTGACTTAGTAAACTTAGAGCTGTACAGCTTATTGCCACAGTACAGTTTTAGAACATTTCCATTAATCTCAAAAGACCCCACCTGCCTGTTTACAGTTAGTCTCTGTCCTATACTTAACTTCCTCATACAACCTCTAATCTGCTGCTGTCTCTATAGACTTGCTTTTTCAGGACATTTCATAATACTATATGTGATCTTTTGTATCTGGTTTCTTTCACTTCCCTTAGTGTTTTTGAGGTTCATCTGTGTTGTAGAAGATATCAGTAATTAGTTTCATTTTGTTTTTATTTAATTCTATTCATTTTATTACTTAGTTCCTTTATAATATGCCCTTGTATTGATAAGCCACATTTTGTTTACCATTTGTGAGGTGGTGGACATTTAATTGTTTCTAGTATTTGACTATTGTAAATAATACTATTTGTGAATATTTGGGTACAGATTCTTTGTGTATGTATATGTTTTCATTTCTTTTGAATAGATACCCAACAAAAGCTCCCTAAGAAGAGTCAAAGCTATTAAAACTTAAGTAACTTTGTGACTACAAAAGACAGGAGCAGTAGCAATGGCAACTGTAACAGGAAGATTCTTTTGATAGTAACTAGGATCAGCTTGTTGAGTGTGTGTTACATGATGATATATTTTATATAAAGAGTCTGAGTTCAGATTTGGAATTAGGTGTTAATTCCAAGTGTTGCTTATGTTTGTTCAACAAGTCATTTAAACTTTCTAAGTTTGAGTTTCTTATGGAGCTAGACACGTAGAATATTAAACATGGGACAGAGTATATGCTCACAAATTGAAAGCTTTTCTTGTTATTGGCATCATACCAAAGTTGAGACACAGGGAAACGAAAATAACAAGTGATATGGGGGGATTCTTGAAGAAGTCTGTGAGAGCAACCATTATTTTCGTTACCAGTGTTACACTATCCAGGTTGTTACATTTTATTTTTCTCATGAAGTACAAATAAGTAAACTTAAAAGAAACAGCTGAATCACCTGCAGTCCCATCACTTTTAGTTTAACTGAAGTTTCTTGTCATTTAATATTTCTACGTGTAAAAGACAACATAAAAATGAAATTGGTCCAATAAGAAGTGACCTGTTGATTTTTTTAAAGCTTTATTAGGGTTAACTTCATAATTTCAGGGATATTTCCTTTACATTTTGTTTTAAATAATAATCATTCTAAAGATATCCAAATCTTGCCTAATTGTGATGTTATTTAGTTGCATGATTTTTGTGTAGTGTGTTCAAGTAATGCTTATAAAGGTTCTTTTTGGAAAAATTACATTTAAGCAAATAGAGGAACAGTGCCTAAATGAGTTATTTATATAACTTTTAGTTATACAACCTCTATAAATCAATGATACAAATTGAATTTTAATACAGTAGCAAAGCTAACTTTGTATCATTTATCATTGGATTTGATATTTGACTTTGCTTAACTATGTGAAAGGTGTTTAATATTACCTGTCAGGCTGCAGTCCATGGGGTCGCAAAGAGTGGGACACAACTTAGTGACTGAACAACGTTAGGTGATTTCTTTACAGGCTTGTAAAGAGATTCCATATATACATACCATGGAGGGAACACCAATAAAGTTGATATGCAGATGTAGCTTTTCTCCATGTAAAATGGTAATGTCTACTTGATAGGTTAAAATAAGGGAGTTTTTTTTTTAATCCATGGTGTTTTATTTTTATATATAATACTTTTAGTTCTAAATATATGATTGCTGGGAGCTTTTGTCTTAATCTGTATCACGTATGTATGAGATTATGAAGAATTAGAAAAGTAATTTGGAAATTGAATTGAGAATATTAAGTAGACACTTAAGTGCCGCCATTTTGTTGTTCTCTGTGTATAGGATATTGATGATGTTAAAAATACAATTAGGGACTTCCATGGTGGTCCAGTTGGTATAAGACTCTGCCCTTGCAATGCAGGGGGCCTGGGTTTGATCCCTGTTAAGGGAACTACATCGCACATGTTGCAAATAAAGGATCCTGCATGCCGCATCTAAGACCTGGTGCGGCTAAATAAATAAATTGAAAACAATTAAAAAACAAAGAGAGAGAAGGCATCTCCTGGTTTCCCAAATTAAAACAAAACAAGCAAACCAGAAACAAAAAAAACAACATTTGACCTGAACATGTCTATGTGTGTAGTCTTTAGGACTTAGAAACTACTTTAAAATTTTGCACATCTCATAGTTTTTAAATTAAAAATTTTTTTTCTATTTAGTGGATAGAACAATTTTTAAGTATTTCAAAATAGAAATGTTATGGAATGTTTTTAAAATAACTATTTCTCCAATCATAACATCTTTCATTGCCTCTATGATTTACTAGTGCTTTCTTTGTTATCCTCTTTGGAGTATCAGTATCACAGAATATGTTATATATCTAATCGTGGACTTGTAACCTCCTCCAAATACTGGCCAGCTTTTGAAGTAGTGCAGATATTTGATGATACAGCTATATTACAGATGAAATTCTAGGATGTCTAGAAATGGTGCTTCAGGTGAAGGAATGTAGGCTGTGTAAACTCCACACTGAGAAAAAAGTTGAGCCATTTGTTATCATGTGGTAAGCAAGCGTTCTGTCAGAACTGGATAAAATTGAATATAACTATCAATGGAATACCAACATATTAGTAGAAAATACAATGAGAGAAAGGTAACATGTTTACAAAAGCAGCAAAGAGAATACAGAGTCTAAGAATCTCAATAGGAGTACATTTGGCTTCTCTGAAGAAAATTATGTAACTTTATAGAATTATATTTATAATCAAACCGTATTCTCCGTTGTTTTAGGTAGGGGTTTATAAATATGTTATTGGTAGATGTCAAGATAGGCTCTTGGATGGAATTATATATGTTTTAGAGATATCAACACTTTTAAAGTGATGTCTAATACCACCACTCCAGTCCAAATCTCAGGAATTTTTCTCTCTCTTTGATTTACAATCCTGAAGAATCATTAAGAAAACCTGAATGTACTAGGTATCAAAATAGAATTATTTTAGTCCTTTCATCAAATGGTGTTGGGACAATTACAGATCTACATGCTCAGAAGGTGAATTTAGACCTTTTATATCATGTCAGACACAGATTAACAAAATGGATCACAGACATAAATGTTAAGAGCTAAATTACACAATTGCTAAAGAAACATACAAATTCTCAGTCACCTTTGGTTATGCAGAGGTTTGTTTAAACAGTCACCAAAAATGTGATCCATTAAAGAAATTGCTGACTTGGCGTTTCATCAAAATGAAAGACTTCTTTTCTTTTTAATTTTGTTTATTTTTTAATTGAAGGATAACTGCTTTACAGAATTTTGTTGTTTTCTGTCAAACCTCAAGATAAATTAGCTATAGGTATACATATATCCTCTCCCTCTTAAACCTCCCTCCCATCTCCATCCCCATCCCACCCCTCTGGGTTGATACCGAGCCCCTGTTTGAGTTTCCTGAGACATACAGCAAGTTTCCGTTGGCTATCTGTTGTGCATATGGTAATGTAAGTTTCCATGTTACTCTCTCCATACATCCTACCCTCTCCTCCTTTCTCCCCATGTCGTAAGTCTGTTCTCTATGTCTGTTTCTCCATTGCTGCCCTGCAAATAAATTCTTCGGTACCATCTTAAAATGAAAGAGCTTCATAAGACACCATTAAGAAAATGAATATATAAAGAGCTTTTATAATTCAACACAAAAGTCCAAGTTAAACATGAATGAAAGATCTGAATTGATATTTTGGCACAATGACTAATAAGCATTTGAAAAAATGCTCAACATCATTAGTTATTATAGAAGTGAAAATTAAACCACAATAAGATACTACTATATATGCACTAGAACAGTTATAATAAAAAAGAAACAATAATAATTCATGGCAAAGATGTAGACAAACTGGAGCCCTCATTTTCCTGGCAAGGATGTGAAATTGAACAGTCTCTTAGGAAAACAATTTGGCACTTCATTAAAATGCTAAACATAAATTTATGATAGTATTTAGAAATTGCATTCCTAAGAATTCACCCAAGAAAAATGAAATCACATGTATACAGTGAAGTACATGCATTTATTCATAATAGCCAAAAGTGAGAAAAATTTAGGTGTCCATCAATAACAGAAAAATGGATAAACTGTGATATAGTCATATGATAGGATACTTACTCAGCAGTAAAAATGAACTGTTGATATGCCAGAAAGATGAATAAATCACAAAATAAGTATACTTAGTGAAATAAGCCAGATATGAAAGTATCTATAATGTATCACTCCATTTATATTGAGCTTTTAAAAATACAAATCAATCCATAATGACAGAAAGCAGGTTGGTGTAGGGGTGGTTCAGTTACTAAGTTGTGTCCAACTCTTGCTACCCCATGGACTGTAGCCCCACCAGGCTCCTCTGTCCATGGGATTTCCCAGGCAAGAATAGTAGAGTGGGTTGCCATTTCCTTCTCCCTGATGTAGGGATGCAGGTAGAGGGATGGTGATTGACTGGAATAGGGTTTGTGGGATCTTTTTAGGGTATTGGAAATATTTTAAAACTGGACTGTGGTGATGGTTATACTTCATGAATGTACTAAATTCAGTGAAATGTATACTTAAAGTGGATGAAATTTTAAGCTCTCAATATCCTTATTATTGGAAAATTCTTATCTCCAACATGTCTTAGAAATTGTTGGCTAACCTTTAGACAGGTGATAGTAATGAAGAGAAAAGACTATTTTAAAAAAGATAGTTTAGCCCTAGATTTGTGGAAAATACAGCAAGAGAAGAAATGGAGCGTAACTTTCATCCTTTTTTTGTTTGTTTGTTTGACCATCTTAACCAGTTTAAAGGGTCCAGTTCAGTAGTTTTAAGAATATTCACATTGTTGTGAAATGGATTTCTGGAACTTTTTCTTCTTGCAGTCTGAAACTCCATACCCAATTAGCAGCTCCCTTTTCCTTCTCCCCACTCAGTCCTGGTAACCACCATTCCACTTTTGAATTTGACTACTTTAGACAGTCACCCATAAGTGAAATCATACTGTGTGTGTGTGTGTGCACGACTACATTATTTCATTTAGCAGGGCCAAATTCTAGTAATCTTATCTAATGCCATAAGTAAAAATTAGTTCTAGGTGAACTAAATACTAAGGAGACACACTGAACCCAATATAATGTCTTCTAGATAAGGAAGCACTTTCCACGCTTAGAATACTTTAGAAAAGATTGTGTACAGAAAAGTTAAAGATT
The DNA here is from genome assembly GCA_006410675.1 of Oreotragus oreotragus. Lineage (NCBI taxonomy): Eukaryota > Metazoa > Chordata > Mammalia > Artiodactyla > Bovidae > Oreotragus > Oreotragus oreotragus. The sequence continues at coordinate 9,867 of SJYX01008382.1, forward strand.
TTGTAGCATAAAACTAAAAAGTCACTGTGTTTCTTAAAAAATACCATATCACACAAATAAAAATCCTGAAGAAAGTGTGCAGAGTATAGTGTCTTCATTTTATATGTTAAAGGGTTAATATCTTGCCGAATGTGAATATCTTACATAAGATCTTAAATGACTACTTCCTAATATTACAGTGTTAATGTCCTTATATGATTATGCAAATTCATATGGAAACTACTGACAGTTTGTAAAGCGTAAACAAAAATCATAAGAAGAATTAAAAATGAATATGTACAGATTAAGAAGGGGAATTCCCTAGTGACCCATTGGTTAAAAATCCACCTGCCAGTGCAAGGGGTTCAATCCCTGGTCTGGGAAGATCCCACATGCCTCAGGGTAAATAAGCCTGTGCTCCACAATTGCTGAGCGGGCACTCTAGAGCCCACATGCCACGGTTCCTGAAGCCTGCGTGTCCTAGAGTCCTGTGCTCTGCAACAAGAAAAGCTGCCGCAATGAGAAGCCTGTGCACTGCAACTAGAGGGTAGTCCCTGCTTGCTGCCACTAGAGAAATCCTGCATGCATCAATGAAGACCCAGCATAACCAAGAATAAATAATAAATAAAATTTTTAAAAAGAGTAAGTAACTTTTCACTATGTGTGGTGAATTCTGGTTTTAAAAACTTTGATTTGACAGATAAAATTTTACTTTTGTGACTAATTTCTGTCAAAATTTTTTATCTGTAAGTTAGCTGACAGGCATATGCCCTTAATTTTTAAAATTGAAGTGTAGTTGACTTACAGTGTTGTGTTCATTTCTTCTGTTTGGCAAGTTGATAACATTACACATGTATATACATTCTTTTTTTTTTTTTTAATTCTTCTCCATTATGGTTTATCACAGAATACTGAGTATAGTTCTCTGTGCTGTACAGTAGGACTTTATCTCATATACCCTTCAAATGTATTTTCTTCTTTCTAGGAAATATTGATGAAGATGTTGTGGTGATAGAAGCTTCCTCCACTCCCCAGATCACTGCCAATGAAGAAATTAATGTTACCTCAACTGACAGTGAAGTGGAGATAGTAACAGTTGGGGAAAGCTATCGGTAAGATTTTAATTCCTAGTTGTATATTTGAAGTTTTAAGTATAAATATTTAGACACATTTGTGCTGCAGATATTTTCATTGTTTTACTTTTTTTTTTTTTTTTAAACCTAGTGTGAGTATGTGGTTGTTAAACCGGGCTGAGTTAGATTCATCTGGGAAGATTATAAAATACATATTGTTGCTGGATCATGGCCCAGACCAGTTGAACCAGAATCTTAGGGATCAGTATTTTTTAAGCACCCCAAGTATACAGTGAGAGTTGAGTCATTGCTCTGGATAAATATTGATTTTACTTGGTGTTTTATAAAATTGAGTTTGTTTTATGATTCAGAGTTCACAAACTCCTGGTTTCTCATTAATACCAGTGACGTTTATGCTTTTATATCAGGACAACTTTGTATGAAATCTCTTTTAAAATTTTTTTGTCTTTCACTCAGTAATTTGTTATAAGCTCTGTAATAAAAAATGAGTGGGATATCCTCGTTTGTTCTGATAAATAATTGAAATGACATTGTCCTTTTGAGAATCACTTTGACCAAAAAGAGAAAGACCCTAATACTGTATTCATTCTGGGCTTTAGATGGTTACAGATACTGGTAAAGGAAGCAGTGAACTGCTCCTCACTTTCATTTCATGCACAAAACTAAATCTATGGATGAATCTTAATTTTTGTGTTGGAATGAATTTAGAAATGAATTCTAAAATGAATTTAGAAATGAATTTAGGAATTTAGAATGAATTTAAAATGTATTATAATGTTACTGATTNGACCAAAAAGAGAAAGACCCTAATACTGTATTCATTCTGGGCTTTAGATGGTTACAGATACTGGTAAAGGAAGCAGTGAACTGCTCCTCACTTTCATTTCATGCACAAAACTAAATCTATGGATGAATCTTAATTTTTGTGTTGGAATGAATTTAGAAATGAATTCTAAAATGAATTTAGAAATGAATTTAGGAATTTAGAATGAATTTAAAATGTATTATAATGTTACTGATTAAAAAAAAATGTTCATGCTACAGTCATATCTGAACTGCTTCTTAACACTTTTTCTCATTGGAGTACTGCTCTAATGGCATGGAAGAGAGCACTCTATAACATATCCTTGTTTAAATTTAAATGATTTTCCCATACTTGGAGGAAAATTGATACTCCATGGTATGTGCCGTTGATACCTGTGACTGCCCGTAGTGCTTGATACAACATTAACGTGATTTTTATGAGCTATAATGATTGTTGAAACTAAGAACCTGTTGTTTTCATGGAATTGAAAAGCTTTCTTACCATGCAGATGTTTAAATAGTGAAGCAAATGCATTTACATAGTGGTAGACAGTGCTCTTGAAAAAGACATACATGCTCATTACTCATATTTATTTTCCTTATGGTTACCTAGAACATGAACTTTGTTACTTCAATTAGCTCCTTGCCCTTCCTCTCTAAGAGAGAATATATCCGTGTTTCAGATCTCCTTGTGTCAGGATTTGATAATTGCCACTAAGTCCTCTCTGAAATTGTCCTTATACATCAGGCTTTTTGCTGGTACTTCACTCAACATTATATTTGGAGTTAGTATATCCTGTGACGTTTTCACCAAAATACTGCAAAGACCTGGAAGTTTCTTCATCTATTAACAGTTTTATCAGAAATAATAGGCTCCTCAGTTTCATCAAAGACTCTTGGTTTCTCAAGAATTTTAAATGGTGATCATTCTCCTTATCTAAAATTATTTCATCTTAAAACATTTGTTTATCCTTATGCCTTAATATGTACAATTCTTGCTGGAATACACTCTTTTTTCTTTTAATCTGTGTCTCAGGATTTAACCTCTATACTCCTATTACTTGAAAATTTAATTTTACAATTTGAAGTTCTTTCTAAACTTCTAGGCTCTATGATTGCTGAGGCCATTTTCAGCTCAGTTTGGACTTTGGAGTTCTTCTCTGAACTTCTCTGTATGAACTTTGAGTGATCAGTCTCATACACATACGACTACATGCTAGTGAATCTGGCTCACTTTTTTCCATACAAGCTGACATACATACATACAAGCATATAGGCAGTTTTACATTCATTTTGGGCAGGAGGAAAAACCAACTTTGTAATAAACCCCATCTTCCTAAAACATTTATTTTTTTCTTCCTGGTTCCTGAGAACTGCATATTCTATATACTGTCTCTCTGTACCTTTAATCCAGATCATTACAGTGACTCCTTTACAATTTTTAATAATAAAATATATGCCTGTAAGTAATTTAGTACAATACACATAATTAAAAGATGATAAAAGGTATTCAGTATTGAGGGTTTGTAGTCATATGCCTTTAAAGCATTAAGTAGCTCAAACAATGGTGTTATGTATAGCTGCCAAAGTATAGTGAGCTGTAGTAAACTAGCTACAGCTATCCTTACTTCTCCTGATAGCAAGAAATCTCTCTCGTACTTCAAATCTCTTTTAGGACAGTCCCAGAAACAACTTGGTTCTGGACTCCCAAAGCTGAAGATCATGTGAATGTTATTAAATGTTTAGGGCGTTGATATTTTTGTTACTATATCTATAGTGAATAGGTATTAACATAAAATGTAAATGATTGATTATAACCCAGGTGACTGTTCAAAGTACACCTTGAAAAGAGAGTAGCATGCTTGAAACAGAATCCTATATTTTTACACCAATGATAGGCCTAACGTATTTTTTGTTTTCTTAGGTCAGTTGGTTGGCTAACGTTTATTAAATATTTAATTCAGCAGATGTTTATTGAGTGCTCAGCATTATGCTAGTCATAATTTAAAATTCTGTTGTGATTATCTCTCTGGAGAATTCTTGCATGAAGAATTTCACAACTTATTTTGTAAGAAAGGCTTATGATTTCTTAGGTGACTAAAAATTTTGTTATTTAGGTCTCGGTCAACCCTTGGACACAATAGATCTCATTGGAACCAAGGTTCAAGTTCTCATACAAGTCGACCACAGGAGCCACGGAACCGCAATAGAATGTCTACTGTTATAC
>SJYX01008384.1:23568-42149 GCA_006410675.1 Oreotragus oreotragus
TTGGAAGGAATGATGCTAAAGCTGAAACTCCAGTACTTTGGCCACCTCATGCGAAGAGTTGACTCATTGGAAAAGACTCTGATGCTGGGAGTGATTGGGGGCAGGAGGAGAAGGGGACGACCGAGGATGAGATGGCTGGATGGCATCACGGACTCGATGGACGTGAGTCTGAGTGAACTCCGGGAGATGGTGATGGACAGGGAGGCCTGGCGTGCTGCGATTCATGGGGTCGCAAAGAGTCGGACATGACTGAGCGACTGAACTGAACGGAACTGACTCTTCTGAGATATTTAGAACAGGTAAAATCATAAAATTTGGGAGGCAGGGAAAATAGGGAATTATTGCATAATATTTACAAAATTTCAGTTTGGAGTGATGAAAAAGTTTTGGAATAGACAGTGATTGTAATAATTGAACAACTGTGTTAATGTAATTAATGCCACTTAACTACATGTAAAAATGGTGAAATTATTAATAAATTGTTTTCTATGTACATTATAACAGTGAAAAATTAATGTTATGAACACACAAAAATATACCCCCAAACCCACTGAATTATACACTTAAAAAGGAAGAAGTGTACATTTTAAATGTAAATTATCTCTCAATAAAAATATTAAAAAAATACACAGCATAAAAAGCTGAAAGGTCCTATAAGAAGAAACTGATAAATCTTGATTTTAGCAAAGGGGAGCCAAATTACTGACAAACTATAAAGTGAGGTTAAGAGCTAGAAACCTAAATGATCAATAATTATATGGAAAAATCGTACAAACATAAATAACAAAAACATCAAAATGAAGTGGTGATAGAACATTCTTGTTTCCAGTTTACAGGCAGAAATTTTCAGTATTTCATTTCTAGGTATGATGTTTGCTTTAGGGTATTTGTAAATACTCTTCATAAGTTAACAAATTCTTCTCTATTTCCGCTGCACTAAGTTTTTGTTTGTTTTTAATACACCGAAGAAAAGATTATATGGTTTTTCTCCTTTATTTTACATCTCACATTCTTTGAACAAACCTAACCTGAAGGCGATGGCAACCCACTCCAGTACTCTTGCCTGGAAAATCCCATGGATGGAGGAGCCTGGTGGGCTGCAGTCCATGGGGTCGCCAAGAGTCGGAAACGACTGAGCGACTTTACTTTCACTTTTCACTTTCATGCATTGGAGAAGGAAACGGCGACCCACTCCAGAGTTCTTGCCTGGAGAATCCCAGGGACGGAGGAGCCTGGTGGGCTCCCATCTAGAGGGTCGCACAGAGTCGGACACAACTGAAGCAACTTAGCAGCAGCAGCAGCAACCTGGTATTAACACATTTATATGAGTGTGTGTGTCTGTGTGTGTTTATTATAGATTTAATTTGCTAATAATCTGTTTGGAAATTTTATAATTCTTGTTCACAAAAAACTGGTCTATAATATTTCTTTTGTATAATAATATTATTAGCTGTTAGTATGAAGGTTATGCTGGTTATCATAAAATGAGTTGTGCATCCTCCTATTCTCTGGAAGAGCTGTGAAAATAACATTATTTTCAAATGTTTGAAAAATTCACTAGTAGAAGAAAAAGTCACAAAGAGATACTACAACACTAGCATCAGAATGACCAAAAAATGTTATATACCAAGTGTTGATGAGAGTGTAGAACAAATGTAAATCTCAAACTGCTGGTGAAAATGTACATACATATAAGCAATTCAGAAAACTTTCATAACACTTGATTCAGCATTTCCACCCTTGGATATCTGCTCAACAGAACTATGTGTGCGCTCAGTCGCTTCAGTTGTGTCCAACTCTGTAACCCTATGGAATATAGCCTGCCAGGCAACTCTGTCCATGGGATTTTTCTGGCAAAGAATACTGGAGTGGGTTGCCATGCCCTCCTCCAGGGGATCTTCCCATCCTAGCAAGTGAACCCACGTATCCAGCATTGCAGGCAGATTTTTTTACTGCTGAGCCACTAGGAAAGTATATATTGACATATACACAAATATACACATGTATAAGACTTGTTTAGAGGTGCAGTATTCATAGAAACTCCAAAACTATTAAAAAAAAAAAAACAAGGGTAAATTTGATAAATTTTGATATACTCATGCAAGAATGTCTCACTATCCATTGATAATACGGTAAACACACCACAAAAAAATTTTTTTAAGTATCAATATATCTCATGCTTCAGTGGCTTGTCTAAGCCTAGCTTCAGTTCTCACTTTTGATTGCAGTTAGATGGCAGAGTCCTTGAAGTTTGACTGGATCTGACACACAAGACGGCTCCCTGGTGTAGCTGACAACTGATGTGGACTGCTGGCTGGACAATCAGCTGTGGCTGTTAACCAAAGAACCTATGTCTCTCCATATGGGATGGACTTCTTACAGAATGACAGCTAAGAGGCTGAGCTGAACTGTTACAGAGTAAGTGTCCTAAGAGACCCAACTAGAAGGTGAAAGGAAGACTTCTTACTTTACTAGGCGTCACAAAGACCAGGCAAGATTCAGGGGAGAGGGACTCTGCATGGGTGATAGTAGAAGGAAGGATGGAGGGAGGCCACCTTTGGAGACTAGCTACCACAAATGTAATACTATACAGCAATGAAGAAACAAAGAAATGTTTGCATTGAGCCATACGTGAAACTGTTAATATTATGACCTATATAAATAATGATTATACAGTTTATTCTAATAATGTTAAAAAGACAAGCAAAATTCATCTATGGTGATAAATGAAGTAGAATGCTAACTGCTTTAGGCAAGGAACGCATACTAACAAGGAGAAAATACAGCTATCTTTCTACTGGAGTGGGTAGCCTATCCTTTCTCCAGTGGATCTTCCCAACCCAGAAATCGAACCGGGGTCTCCTGCATTACCAACTGAGCTATGAGGGAAGCCTCTATCCTTCTAAGATACTCGTAATATTCTTCATCCTGAGCTAATGGTGGTTTCACAAAGTATTATGTTTTGCAATGCTTATCAATCTTATGTTTATTTATTTTGGGCCATGCTGTGCGGCATGTGGGATCTTAGTTCCCCAATCACAGGCAGAAATAGGAAGCACAGAGTTTTAACCACTGGACTGCCAGGGAAGCCCCAATCTTACATGTATTTAAGATTTGATTTCTACTGTATGCATACTATACCTCAAATAAAAAGTTACTTTCACCCAAAATGCACTATCAAAACGCTCAATGAAATACCAGCTCATACTCATTTAAACTGCTAAAAGTTTTCTGTTTAACCAAGGAAAACTAGCAAGTAAATGGGAACTCTCATTTACTGATGATGCACACAAAACTTGCAATTTTATTCTTTGCATATTAGAAACTCCCTACTTCAAAATTAATACTGGGAATATTCTACTTTCCCATTTTGCCTTCTTCTAAAGCTGAACTCAAATCGATTTTTTCACAGGCAGAAGACAGATTTGCACATTGATCTGTCTTAATTTAGCCATTTTTATTTATAGAGCATGATTAATATACAAACATACAATGCAAACTATCCACTAAGGAAGAAAATATTTGTGTATGGGGGTTTGAAGGGGATAAAACTAAATGTTTTAACTCTTTCAGCTTTCAAAAGTAAAAACTCCTAACTGGTAGAAAACTGCAACAAACAGAAGATTCTTTTAAAAATTAATTTATTCATCAAAAAATATTTATTGAACACTAACTTTATAGAGTACAGTTTCTCAACCAATCTTGGCACTGTTGACAATTTTTGTCAGATAAATCTCCATGCAGGGAGTAAGGGTATGGGGGGACTGTCCTGTGTATTTTAGGATTTTAAACAGCATTCTTGGTTTCTACCCACTAGATGCCAGTAGCTTGCATGGACTTTAACAACCAGGAATGTTATGACATTGCCAACTCAGTCCTATTTGAATATCCATGTAGAGGTACATTCACAGTTCTGCATAGGGGCACAAAACCTCTTGCTAGAGATCACCCAAGTAAAATATAGATTACTTTTTCATTCAGTTTTAGAAAAACACTAAACAGAAAACCCTACTCTATGAGTGATAGCAACGAGAAGTATAATACAGCTGGGATTTAACAGGGATTCTGATTCTGTCCCATTGAGTATATACAATGAACAAACAGGAAAATGTGCTCTATAAATAATGGCTAATAATACAGTGTTAATGAGGCCACAGCAGTCTCCATCCCTCCCAGCTGTTTCTCTGCAAGGCCAGAGACTACATGCATCAGTACCATCTTGTGTTCATACTTAAAATACAGACTCTTGAGCCCTAATGCATCTATGAAATTAAGGTGTGGGGGCAGCAATGTGAACTTTCAGTAAGTCTTCCTTAAGATCTCACCATTAAATTCTCACAAAATATAAGAACGTAAGAAAAACAGCACAAGAGACTGCTTATTTCCAATCTTTCATGATCACACTTTTTTTGGCTGGGCTAGGTCTTCCTTGAGGTGCACGAGCTTCTTTGTTGTGACGCATGGGCACTAGAGCTCAGTAGTTGTGGTGCGTGGGCTGAGTTACCCAGCGGTACATGGGATCTTAGTTTCCTGCTCAGGGACTGAACCCACGTCCCCAGGATTGGAAGGTAGGTTCTTAGACCCCTGAACCACCAGCGAAGTTCCCATGACCACATTGGTTCAGTTCAGCTGCTCAGTCGTGTCTGACTCTTTGCAACCTCATGAATCGCAGCACACCAGGCCTCCCTGTCCATCACCAACTCCCGGAGTTCACTCAGACTCATGTCCACTGAGTCATTGATGCCATCCAGCCATCTCATCCTCTGTCGTCCCCTTCTCCTCCTGCCCCCAATCCCTCCCAGCATCAGAGTCTTTTCCAATGAGTCAACTCTTCGCATGAGGTGGCCAAAGTATTAAAGTTTCAGCTTTAGCATCATTCCTTCCAAAGAACACCCAGGACTGATCTCCTTTAGAATGGACTAGTTGGATCTCCTTGCAGTCCAAGGGACTCTCAAGAGTCTTCTCCAACACCACAGCTCAAAAGCATCAATTCTTCGGGCCATGGGGTCGCTAACAGTCGGACAGACTGAGCGACTTCACTTTCACTTTTCTCTTTCATGCATTGGAGAAGGAAATGGCAACCCACTCCAGTATTCTTGCCTGGAGAATCCCAGGGATGGGGGAGCCTGCTGGGCTGCTGTCTATGGGGTCACACAGAGTCGGACACGACTGAAGTGACTTAGCAGCAGCAGCAGCAGCAGCTTTCTTCACAGTCCAACTCTCACGTCCATACATGACCACTGGAAAAACCACAGCCTTGACTAGACGGACCTTTGTTGGCAAAGTAATGTCTCTGCCCGACAATCTTGATTCCAGCTTGTTCTTCTTCCAGACCACACTGGTAATACGTTTCAAATTTGTGTCACTGATCACAAATTTAAATATACAAAGAAGCAATAGAAAACTGTTCAATTGACAGCAGACAGTATGAAAAATAAAACACTAATGTGAACAAAGTCTAGGATTCTAGCCTCAGTTCTGTCATTTAACGCCATGTATTTATGAGAAAGGCACAAAAGCCCTAGGTCTGAAGTCTCTATTTGTAAAAAAGAAAAAACTGCTGTACCACATTATTGAAATAAAGAACCAAATACAGATATGAAAGCTCTGAGGAAATAGCACAGCATCTATATGAAAAATTAGTATCACTGGACTGATATGAATACAAAGGTACAATTGAGACAGATTCCAGTACAATTATCCAATGCACTACTAACTAGGATACATTTAAAAAAACCTGTTTCTGCAGAAACATATCTAAAATACTATAGGAAGGGTTGTGAGCAACTGCCAAAGATAAACTTACTTTAGTATACTGTAGCTAAAAAAAAGATTTATCTTTAAATCGTGGTGTAGATTAATATGATATAAGCATACCAGAGGCTGCTTTTCCCGCTGATTACAGCTAAGACTCCAGATAAAATTACAGAAATCAGGTATATGAGAAATCTAAGCAGCAAATTATAGAAAGTCATATATTATAGAGAAAAAAAATTATGGACTGAAGGATGATGAGTTTTCTGTTCCTTTTTTTTTTTTTTTTAACTTTCTGTCCCTCTACTGTGACTCCAAGGTGGGTTACACTGAAGAACAGCACAGCAGCATGGGTAGCAAGAGAGACAAGGGAAATGCCATTTGCTGGTAAGAAGACCAGAAAAGGAGCTCTACCAACTGGAGTGGGCTGGGGGGAGAGGGGGAAGGCTGTCCACTGCCCCACTGCTAGCCCCAGTTCTGGAACTCTCCACACAAAAAGAGCAGAATACACTTTCAAGTGTACATGTAACATTCACCAAAATATGCCATAAACCTTACCAAATTTAAACCTTATAAAAGCAAACATTATCAAATTCAAGAGAACTAAAGTCATATAAAGTATGTTTAGTAGCCATAAAAGAATTAAACAGAAATTAGTAAGAGAAAGATATTTGAAAAATCTTCAAATATCTGAAAACTAATATACATGTAAGCAACCCATAGGGCAAAGAGAACATCTTATGGGAAATTAGTAACTATTTTGAATTGAACTGAATATGAAGAAAAATGACCTATGACAATGTAGGATACAGCTAAATCTGTGCTTTGAGATGCTTACATTAAAAAACAAAAAATATCTTAAATCAATAATGTATGCTTATACTGTGGTCTGTGAAGATTCCACACGCTGCAGGGCAACTAAGCCCATACACCACAACTACTGAACCCATGCTCCGCAACAAGAAAAACTACCACAATGAGAAGCCCACACAAGGCAACTAGAGAGTAGCCCCCACTCACCTTAACTAGAGAAAGCCCTTGCGCAACAACTAAGATATAGTACAGCCAAAACTAAATATATAAAAGATATACAAACAGCAAATACACAAGAAAAAGATGTTGTACATCATGTGGCATCAGGCAGATGCAAGTTAAAACAGGAAGACTCCACAACATGTCAGTGAAGCGGACAAAATCCGCACACTGAGAACACCAATGCCGGGTGGGGAATAACAGAAACTCTCTTTCAAGGCTTGTGGGAAAGCAAACTGAACAGTCACTCCAGAAGGCACTTCGGCAGTTTCTTACAAAAGAAAGGCTCTCACCGCCAAGATCCAGAATCATGCTCCTTGGTACCTGCCCAAAGAGAACAGAAATGTATGTCTACACAAAAACCCACACACAATGATTACAGCAGGTTTATTCACAGTTGCCCCAACTTGGAAGCAACAAGATCCCCTTCAGTAGGTGAAGCGATAAACTGAGGTATTGATATATTCAAACAACAGAATGAACAATCAACAATAATAACCCAGCACTAAAAAGAAATGAGCTATCAAACCAAGAAAAGATGAAAAAAACTTTAAATACATATTGTTAAGTGAAAGAAGTCTATCTGAAAAGGCTACATACTGTATAATTTCAAGTGTATGACATTCTGAAAAATGCAAAACTATGAAGAGGGTAAAAAGTTCAGTGGTTACAGGGCTTATAGGAGAGGAAATGGGCTGAACAAACAGAGCACAGAAGATTTTGGGGGCAATGAAATTACTCTGTGTGATACTTTAAACTGTGAATACATGTCATTTTACATATGCTTAAACCCACAGAACACACAATATCAAGAGTAGACCCTAATGCAAACTATGGACTTATGGTAATAATGTGTATATCATCATGTATACCACTCTGGTGGGGAGACTGAAAATGGAGGAGGCCACGCATGTGTGAGAGCAGGGGTATATGGGAAATCCCTGTACTTTCTGCCCAATTTTGCTGTGAATCTAAGACTGTTCCAAGAAAGTCCAATCTAAGACTGTTCTAAAAATGTTTACGGTTAGTATAAATGTGAAAACTGAACACATGTTTACCTTTGCTCCTTCCTGAAAAACTCATTATATTGAAGGGAAAAAATAAGACAGACAGGGGCTTTTTCTCAACTAGAGAAAACCAGCAAGCAGCAACAAAGACACAGTGCAGCCAAAAATAAAATAAATAAAAGAAAAAAAAAAAAAAAGGAGGATAGACATTAAAAACATAAAAACCACAAAGATACAGCAGAGAGAAGACATCAGTTAAAGAAATATGAACACGTTTTTTAAAATGAAAGTATAAGGAAGAGATGGTGGAGCTAAACACCAAATACCAGAGAGAGAAGGATCCAACAAAAAGGAAGTCAAAGGCATGCAAAAGCTTGGAAATTGAAGGCATGCGTATCAGAAAAGGCGAGAAGAAAGTATGAGGCTAAAATCTGGAAGAAAAGTGGTAAAAAAAAAAAAAAAAATTGTTGGGAACTGTAACATCCCTCAATTTCCAATTCCATTTGCTAAAGCTAAATGACTATACAATTTCCAAGACATTCCAAGATAAACACAAGTGGCTGCAAACCTAGGGATACTGGGCATAGTGGAGGATAGGGAGGAGTGTCATAATGGGAACCAGTGGATTTTGTGAATAATCTACATGAACCTTCAAGACAAGATGATAGCAATGAGTGACTCTAGTTATACACCAAGTGTATAGAGCAACCAAGCCAAAAAGGGGCATAACAGAAGGGTCTTAGTTTTCTCCAAGAAGGTGAATTTGATAGAGTATCTGACACAAAGAACATATTAAGAGAAGATTCAGACAACTATTAAAGAGTCAGGGGTAATTAATAATATATACAGGAATCTAAGAGGAGAGAGAAAGGAAAAGGTAGTAAGATAAAAAAGAAGGAAGGAGGGAGGGAGAGAGGAAGAGAAGTGAAAAGTACCAACTGTGAAAACCAAGAAGTTTAGTACAAAAGAAAAGGATAACATGAACAGCATTTTCATAGACATAATGCTACCCATTGAATACTAACAAACACATTATAAAAGTCAATTATACTGATAAAATGAGAAGGGTTAGAAGAATCATATTCTCGTATTTTTAAATGGGGAATCAATATATGATGCCTAAAACTGAAAAATTAAGTATTAGCAACACAAACATGGTATTTAGAGAAATATATGCTGCGATTCATGGGCTCACAGAGAATCGGACTGAGTGACTGAACTGAACTGAAGCAACTATCAAAAGAATCTACTGAAAAGAATTAAGCTGGTTGTTTCAGAGGTGGCACTAGTGGTAAAGAATCCATCTGCCAATGCAGGAGATGTAAGAGATTCGGGATCAATCCCTGAGTCAGGAAGATACCCTGGAGGAGGGCATGGCAACCCACTCCGGTATTCTGACCTGGAGAATCCCATGGACAAAGGAGCTGGACACAACTAAAGCAACTTAGCACACAGTCAAGCAGGCACACTGTAAGGACAGGGGCAGATGACTGCTACTTTGTAACACAGAGATAGGACTTGTAACAGAGGTAGGACTAGCTAACTCTTTAAATACAACTGGAAAAGGAAAAAAACTAAAGAAAGAAAACTAACCATACTTTTAAAAAGAGGCAATGAATAATTCTAGAAGAACAAAATATCGTATAACCATACTACACTACATGGCTTAGCAGTGAATTAACTTGCATAGTCACAAAAAGGCAATCAGTGAAGTCAATTAAGGGAGAAAGCGCTAACTGCTTCTGTCATATCCATTTTCCATTATTTATTTTAAATAAAATTTCAATATTGTTTGGGATAGCAACAGGAACATAAAATACCCAGAGTGCCGACCAAATGAGGGCCTGTGACTAAATTTAGGTCAATAACGTATAACTAGGAGCTACAGGGTATAACTTTTAAGCAAAGTTTCTTAACACTGGGAAAGAAATTGGCACGTATGCCCTTTTTGATTCTCCATTCTTCCCCTCTCCACCCTCCATCACCCCTCCCTTGCTTCCCTGCTGCTGCTAAGTCGCTTCAGTCTTGTCCGACTCTGTGCGACCCCATGGACGGCAGCCCACCAGGCTCCCTCGTCCCTGGATTTCTCCAGGCAAGAACACTGGAGTGGGTTGCAATTTCCTTCTCCAATGCATGAACGTGAAAAGTGAAAGTGAAGACTCTCAGTCATGTCTGACTCTTGGACTGCAGCCTACCAGGCTACTCTGTCCATGGCATTTTCCAGGAAAGAGTACTGGAGTGGGTTGCCATTNTTCTCCAGGCAAGAACACTGGAGTGGGTTGCAATTTCCTTCTCCAATGCATGAACGTGAAAAGTGAAAGTGAAGACTCTCAGTCATGTCTGACTCTTGGACTGCAGCCTACCAGGCTACTCTGTCCATGGCATTTTCCAGGAAAGAGTACTGGAGTGGGTTGCCATTGCCTTCTCCAACCTGCCTGAAAACTGACATTATTGCTAGAGGTCTAATAACTATCTTGGATCATGAACAGCATGATCTTATGTACAGCAATACTCTCAGCAAAGTGAAGGAAAAACAGGGAGCCTGGTTCCCTGATAACCATGAAATTGCTATCCCATTCCTTGGACTGTCAGTCTGTAGAATTCTATGTGAGAAGAAAATGAACTTAACTTATTTATGTTACTGCTATTTCCAGTTTCTTTTACTAGAGCCAAATGCAATTCTGACAGAGATTTAACTAAAAATTGTGACCTAAGAATTTTAGGAGGGGGAGTGAGGATGTAAAATGTACTAAGAATATGAAATTCTCAACCCACGTAATAGGTAGTCAATAGCTAATGCCCCAAACAGAAAATATAAACCAGCATAGAAAACTAGTAGTGAATGTGTAAGGGAAATCTCTAAACCTATTTGGAAGCTAGTAGTAAAAGAAAAGGGAGGGCGCGTTTCATCAGGCTTTTACAATTTATCTTCTTGGCTTTTAAAAAACTATTTAGTATTTATTATATACTATTATTTAGATAAAAATCCCTCTGTCCATGGGATTTTTAAGGCAATAATACTGGAGTGGGTTGCCATTTCCTTCTCCAGGGGATCTTCCTGACCCACGGATCAAACCCAGGCCTCCTGTATTGCAGGCAGTCTCCTGCATTACAAATGGATTCTTTACCAACTGAGCTACATATACTGTTATTTAGATAGGAATTAACAACCACAATATTAAGTACTTAACAATTTAATTAACCACTACAAAAATACAGCACTAATGTACAGTGAAGAAACAACCTTTTCCAAAGAGAGAGCTGGCCTTTGTCCTTGGCTACTGAAGGAGGTGATCTCTAGGCCTCTGGAATGCCCTACCTGATAGGGCTGTCTTTGTCTGCCTGGGGACTTTGGTCACTGGACAAAATGATTTATGATGGACTTTGGATTGCATCACATCAGTTCTGATTTCAGAGGAATGGAGATTAAGGGTATTAGCCTGACCTCTGTGAAAGGACAGAGATTGGGTAAGTCACACAAGAAGTATGTGACTGAGTCCCAGTAAAAAGTTTGGACCCAAAGGTTCAGGGCAGCTTCGCTGGCTGGAAATGCTCTGAGGGTAAGTGCCACACGCAGTGACCAGGAAGTGGCAATGTCATTCTTGACTCCACAGGGTGAGGAGGACTAGAAGAAGCTCTCCATTCAGACTCCTTCTGACTGCCCAAGGCAGTGTTTCTTTGGACTGGTTTTAATTTGTATCCATTCCCTGTAGTAAACCATAACATACAAGTATTAAAGCTTGCAATGAGTTCTGTTGAGTCCATCTAACAAATTAATGCAATTCAGGGTGACTTTAAGAATCTCCCAGAACTTCCCTGGTGGTCTAGTGGTTAAGAATCCACCTTGCAATACAGGGGACGTGGGTTTGATCCCTGGTCAGGGAACTAAGATCCCACATGCTGTGGAGCAACTAAGCCTGCATGCAACAGCTGGAGAGTCTGTGTGCCACTGTAGTGAAAAGATCCTGTGTATGCAACTAAGACCTGACACAGCCAAGTAAACATATAAATATTTTTAAAATAAAATAAAATGAGGAATAACCTTAGAGATATTAAAAAAAAAAAAAAGAATCTCCCAAGCTTACAACTGCTGCTGGAAGTGCAGGCAGTTTGGGGTCACTGTGCCCTCTGGCCTTGGCTAACTCTGAGCAACTAAGGAAGAACAAGAAAAGAGAAAACAAAGGAAAAGGGTGAGGACAGTGTCATGTTTCTAGAGCATCTACTAGAATCTTTATTGGCTGTTTGATACACATTCATTTAACCCTGACAACCCTAGTATTAAAGAGTCTTTCTATTTCAAATATAAGGAAATTATATATAAAAATCAACTTAGTGGACGATGTCACAGAGCAAGTACTCAGTATGTCCAGGACACAACTCCAGCCTTTGGGATTCCCAGGTCTGTGCACTTTTCCTTGTAATACACCATATCACAATGCTTCCTATAACAATTCATACAGGGCTTAGGATCTTAATTTTGACATCACTATATGCTTAAATGATCTCTCTGTGATAGTCCAATACCTAGAATCCAGGACCAGATTTATGTAGTATGTTCTTTGTAGAACTATCATAGTTCCCACCCAAGTTATTTTTGATGAAGGAAAATAAAAGTCACCTCATAGCAATTCAAAGTAAAGTAATATCAAAAGAATACATAGTGAATCCAAAGTTGTAAATTAATCGAGTACCAAATTTGAGTACCGACCTAGTCAATGTAATTAGGGTCTTATCTCCTCCAGATTTCCTTATCATGGGAAAAAAGTTAAATAACTGCAAAAGAAACAGCAAAAACTATACACTCTCAAGTTTAGTTTAAACAAATCAAAGGAAGCATCAAAAGGGAGTATATGCACATTCAGAAAAATGTCTGTCATAACAGTACTACCAATTCCTCATATGTTACAGCTGTTGCTTTTCTTTGGGGAAACTAAACAAACTGTTACATTAAAAAATTATGTGTAGAATTCAAAAGATGAACAAAAAAAGTCAAAAAATCAGCTATTAGGAAAAATATTTAAGAGGAAGACATATTACAATACTGAATTCCCAAACAGGAGGAGAAAAGAGTTTCAGGATAAGTAAAAGTTTTTGAAAGTGATCAATTTTGCTGCATGTGTACATGCAATGCACGTCCAGTGTTGTTTTAAACTTTTGGAAGCAAAACTATTTTAAGTCTTTTTTAATTAAAAATAATGTTAAATAAAGGCAAAGACTCCAATAAGGCTAAACAGATGCTACCTCTAATATAAAACCAAATTTCTAATATACAAATACTTAACTACCTAACCTCCTAAATGGGTACAAACCTGAGAAGGAGTTTCCTTTCTATAGTACGGTACTCAGGAGACTCCAACCACAAGCACCAATATCAGCCTCTGTGCAAAGGGTCACACTGGGCTTCCTCTGGGGGAATGCTGGGTCCAAAAAGGACTCAAGACAGAGAATTACCCAGGGAAGGCGCTCTCACAGGTATCACAGGCAGTGAGGCCTCAAAGAGTCCTATAGCTCACTTATGTGACAAAAAACTGCATCTCTTTCTGTGGTCACCAGCACCACTCCAAAGAATACTGACAGGTTGTTTGCTAATTCTAGTAGAGAAACAAAGCTACGTCATATATCTTTTTCCAAAGAACAGGTCACATCTGAGAAGGGCATGCCATTCAACTTCAAAAGAGACACATATAGAACAAGAGGAAGAAAGCAGACTCCCAGCTAACCACTGAGTTTCATCAAATTAATCTTGGCAACCAGAGCCTGGACAGACAGTCCTTACATGCAGTACAATATAAAAACTCCATATGATGGCAAAAACACTTAAATGACTATTTCCTCAAAGAATATTAAGCAAGCCATACAGTAGTGCATACCAGCCCTGTATTCCATGCACACGGTGAATATGGCAGTTAAGAGACAAACTATGGGTTAAAATATTAATAAATTGTTTTAAAGATGCTGGACACATAAATGACAAACACAAAATTGTTAAACAATCATTAAGAATTGATCAGCCAAAGAAAATTTCTCTGATGCTGAGCCCAGCTCATCTAGGGTTAAGCTGTACCTTAAATGTGGCAAATAATTAGTGAGTTGAAATATTCTAAAACAGCAAGCTGTTGGCTCACCTAGTTAGGGCCACATTCTTTGGAAAGCAACTGCCATTTCTTAAAATTGATTAACTTTAGTTATTTATTTTGGGCTGCACTGTTTCTTCATTGCTGCACGCAGGCTTTCTCTATCTGTGGCGAGCAGGGGTCACTCTTTGTTGCGGTACCTAAGTTTCTCATTGCGGCGGCTCCTCCTGTTCTGCAGCACAGGCTCTAGATGCGTGGGCTTAGTAGTTGTGGTGCATGGGTTTAGCTGCTCCACGGCACATGGGATCTTCCTGGACCAGTGATCAGATCCATGTCCCCTGCGCTGGCAGGCAGATTCTTAACCACTGGGCCAACAGAATGCCCCAGGGTCATTTTATACCCTTTGCCAAATCTATGTATCTTAGAATGACCTGATTTTGTAAGATGAATATATTTACCATTGTACACTGAGATCCAAGTCCTTCCATTTGGCTCAAGTGAACAATGAATCAAGGAACAGAGAAAGCAGTATGTTCAGTTCAGTTGCTCAATCATGCCCAACTTTTTGTGACCCCATGAACCGCAGCACGGCAGGCCTCCCTGTCCATCACCAACTCCCAGAGTTTACTCAAACTCATGCCCATTGAGTCGGTGATGCCATCCAACCATGTCATCCTCTGTCGTCCCCTTCTCCTCCTGCCTTCAATCTTCCCCAGCATCAGGGTCTTTTCCAATAAGTCAATTCTTTGCATCAGGTGGCCAAAGTATTGGAGTTTCAGCTTCAGCATCAGTCCTTCCAATGAATATTCAGGACTGCTTTCCTTTAGGATGGACTGGTTGGATCTCCTTGCAGTCCAAGGGATTCTCAAGAGTCTTCTTCAACACCAGAGTTCAAAAGCATCAATTCTTCAGTGCTCAGCTTTCTTTACAGTCCAACTCTCACATCCACACATGACTACTGGAAAAATCATAGCTTTGACTAGACGGACCTTGTTGGCAAAGGAATGTCTCTGCTTTTTAATATGCTGTCTAGGTTGGTAATAGCTTTCCTTCCAAGGAGTAAGCGTCTTTTAATTTCATGGCTGCAGTCACCATCTGCAGTGATTTTTGAGCCCAAAAAAATAGTCTGTCACTGTCTCCACTGTTTCACCATCTATTTACCATGAAGTAATGGGACCAGATGCCATGTTCTGAATGTTGAGTTTTAAGACAGCATTTTCACTCTCCTCCTTCACTTTCATCAAGAGGCTCTCTAGTTCTTCACTTTCTGCCATAAGGGTGGTGTCATCTGCATATCGGAGGTTATTTTCTCCCAGCAATCTTGATTGCTGTATTGTCTTGATAGCAGTATGTTAAGTGTTCTCAAATCAAAATCCACTATTATGTTATGAGATATAGTTCCCATTTCAAAACAATCAGAATTCTGGTCTTGTCATGATGGAGCAGCTAGTGTTAGAATACCCTTCTGCTATAAACCATCTACAGAAACTGGATCAAATATAGAAAGAGAGACAGAGAGAATACTATTTATAAGCATTAGATGACAACCAACACAACACTATTATCCTAGATAGAAGAGATCCAGATTAATCAAATCCTACATTCACACTAGATTTCTCCTTAATGGCATTTTCCAAATTATGGTATAGAGAAACAGAGCCTAAGCAGAGTGGCTGTCTTGCTGTGATAAGAAAACTTTGGGACTGTTAAGATAGCTAGATTGGGGTGGGGGCAGGTTATTAGAGGAAACAGTGGGAAAAAAAGCTATAAAAATCTACATAAAAATCCCCTCCAGGTCCTCATCTGCCTCCTAGACTGCACACACATAGGGTGAGGCTCCTAGAGGCCTAAGAGAGAACAGCTATTAGGAGGTTGTTAGCTAAATGAAGATTTCAGAGACTGCACAGTTCCAAAGAAATGGAGCTCAGCCTTCATCAGAGAAAAAAACCTTGATCAGCCTTCATCAGAGAAGAAAAACCAGCATTGAGCTGAGACCCTAGACAACCCATGCCCAAATTCTGAAAGAAAACAAAGTTAAAACAGATCTGTCTTACTTACCAACAGCTAAAACTAAGTTTCCACAGGATCAAAGTGGTCCACTACCAATTTAACTGGCTGTCAAAATAAAATTCAATACTATTTAGAGGAAGATAACACTCCAGAGCTTCTACACTAGGGTTGAATAGGAGTCAGCAAACCTTTCTAATCAGAGGCCAGCAGGTAGATATGTTCAGGTTTTGAGGGCCATAAATAATCTCTGTTGCTCATTCTCTTTAAAAATATAAAATCCATTCTTAGCTTCATGGGCCACATAATAATTGTCCCTAGACTAGATTTAGCCCAGTGGTCAGTCTGCTATCTGCTGCTCCACATTATGGTTTCCCAGGTGGCACAGCAGTAAAGAATCTGCCTGCCAATGCAGGAGATGCAAGAGATGGAGTTCAATCCCTGGGCTGGGAAGATCTCCTGGAGTAGGAAATGGCCACCCACTCCAGTACTCTTGCCTGGAAAATTCCATGGACAGAGGAGCCTGGAGGGCTACAATGTATGTGGCTGCAAAGAGTTGGACACAGCTGAGCACACACGTGCGCGCACGCACACAAACACACACACACATACACTCTCTCTCTCTACATTACCCTCACAATATCAATCATACAGATGAAGCAAGGAAAGCAACTAATAATCAAGAGATAAAGCAGTCAACAAAAATACACAGACTTATGAGGGATCTACATCTTGGTCTTGGTCAGTAAGGGCTTCAAAATAATTATGATTAACATATGGACAATAGAGGCAGAACAGACAAAATAGATTAAAATATGAAATACCTCTAAAGAGAGTTAAAATCTATAAAAATGATCATGCAGACATTCTAGAACTGCAGAATACAGTATGTGAAACAGGAATTGGTTGGATGGTTTTAACAGCAGAATAACCACAGCAAAAAATGAAATCAGCATATTCAAGAACAAGTTAGCATCTATTCAAAACACAGAAATAAATTATAAACAACAAAACAGAACATATGTTATATGTGGGATGTAGTCAAACAGTCTAACAGATGTAACTGGAGTCCAGAAGGAGAGAAGGAAAAATGGGCCAGAAGCAATATTTAAATCTGTAAAGGATAAGAAATTTTCAAATTTTATAAGATATCAACCTATGGATTCAAGAAACTCAGTGAATACCAAGCGAGACAAATGCACAAACACAAAACCATATCTATGTATATTATAGACAAGAGACTAGAATCAAAAATAAAGTGAGAGAACTCAAAAACAGAGGAAGAAAGGACTTATGTCTCATCCTGTTTGAAAACAACAAGAATAAAAAATTACTTCTCAAGGGAAACTATGAAAGCCAATGAAATGATACCTTTAAACTACAGAGGAAAAAGCCTATCAATGTAGAATTCTATACTCAGAAAAACTATCCTCCAAAATAAGGAGTAACTAAATGCATTTTCAGACAAACAAAAAGTTGAAAGATAATAAAAAAATAATAAAAGAGGTTCTTTAGGAAGGGAAAGATTCTAAATGAAGGCACGGATACATAAGAAGTGAATAGATGCAAATAGTGTAAATATAAAGGAAAACAGAATATTGACAGTTTAAAGCAATGTCTTATAGGGCTGGCTTCTTAGGAGAAAGGTTTGCTGACCCCTTTTCAACCCTAGTGTAGAAGCTCTGGAGTGTTATCTTCCTCTAAATAGTATTGGATTTTATTCTGACAGCCAGTTAAATTGGTAGTAGACCACTTTGATCCTATGCTCAGTCTTGTCTCTCTCTTTGCAACCCATGGACTGTAGCCTACCAGGCTCCTCTGTCCATGGAATTCTTCAGGCAAGAATACTGGAGTGGGTTGCCATTTCCTTCTTCAGGGGATCTTCCTGACCCAGGGTTCAAACCCAAGTCTCCTGCATTGCAGGCAGATTCTTTACTGTCTGAGCCAATGGGGAAGCCCAAAAACATGAGGAGGAAGCCCNTCTGTCCATGGAATTCTTCAGGCAAGAATACTGGAGTGGGTTGCCATTTCCTTCTTCAGGGGATCTTCCTGACCCAGGGTTCAAACCCAAGTCTCCTGCATTGCAGGCAGATTCTTTACTGTCTGAGCCAATGGGGAAGCCCAAAAACATGAGGAGGAAGCCCCAAAACATATTAGGAGAATGGTAAACAAAAGAATGATAGCAAAAAAAACCAAAACAAAACAAAACAGGACACAAGGAAATAGATTCAAACTGCTTTAAGTTTTTGCACTTGGGGTAAACATGGTATAAATACAGTTGACCCTTGAACAACCTGGGGATTAGGAGTACACATACTCTGCATAGTAGAGAATCTGTGTGTAACTTTACAGTCTCCATATCCACGATTCCATATTTGCAGTGTTAACCAAATGTGGATTGTGTAGTACTGCAGTATGCATTCATTAAAAACATCCAGGTACAAGTGGAACCACACTTTTCAAACATGTTATGTTAAAGACTCAACTGTATAAATAAAGATAGGCTTTTGTAAGTCGTGTCAAGAGGAGACCAGTCTCCTCCTGATGCGGACAACTGGCCAGTGCCCCAACCGGTAAGGAACAAGAGACTTTATTGACCTCTCTCCCCTTCCTTCTCTCTTTCCTCTCCTTAACCCTTCCTATCCTTCCCTGTTTTTCTAGTCCCCCGGTCTGGATGCAGGAATCTGGTCGAAGGGCCCTAGATGTG